>NW_010587519.1:327992-437375 GCF_000705375.1 Tinamus guttatus | reverse complement strand
AACCGCTCGCGCTTTGTTTCTACGGCACAGCCATGGGACACGCAAGCACAGGGCTGATGACCAAATAGACATCAGAGCTAGACAAGGAAATTATAAGGAGCAACACTGAGCGTTTTTCAGTTGCACCTAAAATGCATATCCATAGAAAAAAATCTTGAAAATTACAGGTTAGCGTTAAAGATCCTTTAAAATGGGGGGGTGGAAAAGTGTTCCTTCAGTAAAGCTATGCTCCAAATCAGTTATGAACAGGGCACCAGCAAAACTGATGGTATTAAAAAGAGTTTCAAAGTCCTTTTCACATTGTTTGCAGTTAGCTGGTAAATTGGAAATGTGGGAGATCTTTCTGTGTTGGCATATTGTTAAGAACAGGTTGCACGATGGACTTGGAGAATCTAGAGCCTCGTTGGCTGAATTTTAACAACTAGTAAGTATTAGAGAACTAAATTGTCAGCTGGTGTAAATAAAAGTAGCTTTAATAGAACAAGACTCTTATCCCAGCTGAAGTTTGCTCTAGAATATCTTTGAATGTGGTTTTTGGGATGGGTGAGAAAAATTGAGATTTAATTTGAATCCTGAAAATGCTGAAGTACAATTAAGTGGGTTTTTGTTTGTCTGCTTTTCCCCCTTGGTTGGCATGTAGCATCTCCTGGTGCTGTGTCACCTATTTGGGAGCAAACTGCTGCTAATCGCGTACTGACTCCTGTGCGCTGTCCGGTTTGCATATACGCTGTGTTTGCAGAGCAGGGGGTAAGGATGCAGGAAAGATATGAATTACAGGTTAGAACATTATTAAAATCAAGGGAAAGCATGTTCTATACCTTGGGGACTGTAAATGGAAAATCATTCTAACTAATAAGCAGCTACTAAGTGTGCCAAATGTTCCCCCAAGGTACAGGCAGGCTCCTGTGGTGGTGTCACTTGAGCTCCCTGACTTTTATTGACTGTCTGGCTTTAGCGAGCCAAGATGCAAATATTGACAGAGGTGACTGAGCAGTCACAATTCTCCTGAAGGGCTGGTGCTCACTGTAAATTTAAACGCAGCACATATATGTGTCATGGCATTGGGTTCAGCTGCTGAACACCCACCAACCTTCATCGTGTGACTGCATTGTAGACAAGACCTGGTGCTTGAACGTGAGGTAGAACTGAGCTCATTTTTCTCCTGGTAACTGACAGAGCAGCTTTTAATACGAGGCACCCGTATTGCTGAGATCGGTGCAGCGCTGAGTTATGTACCTGCAAATGACTGCTGCATTTTTTATGCTGGAGTATTCATGGAGCAGAATCTGCCCCAGCGTGCTGGATTCATACAAACTTGTTCACGCCTGCTTTCTTTTATTGGTACCGTAAATCATAGGAATTGTTAGCGAAGATCGTGCGATGCTCTCACACAGCTGTGATTTGTTTTCAAGGTTCTCTTTGTACTATAGCACCCTTTTTTGGTAATATATCAATGGATATTTGTGGAAACTTGGAGCACTGTGTTTGTAATAATTATTACGAGCGCCAATAATATAGATGGCAAACTGACCTGAAACAAATATTTTATTCATTTTTTCCTGATGGAATACCTGAATCTTGGCAAAATATGTTTTGTAAATTTGATATATTTATTCTATTCCTGTAAAGTTAATGCTTTCCTAGTATTGTTAAAAATAAAATAATCATACTATTTAGGAAGCAGAAAAACATACTTTTATACTGGGTATTCTCCATAGCAGTGGGGCAGTCTTTCAGTGTATACATAATGCAGGCAGGTAAACACCTGCATTATCTCAAATAATATTTAAAAATTCTTTACAATAGCTCAAAATGCCTCTCTCTTTTGTACTTTTTTCTTAGCAGTTTTGGTTTTATGTACCTGGCATTAGCCTGAAGATGTCATGGCAAATACTCCCTTCAGCACATTATCAGTTACATATTAGCAGTTATTAGCAGTTATCTAACCCATCACTAAATGTGAGGACAGCGATCTTTTGCTATGACTTGTCCCATAGTTAACCCATGTGCTGATTTCCAAGCTACCCAGTATGTCTTCGGATTGTTTTTTTCCCAAGCTGCCCCTTGCATCTTTGCATTATTTGACAAAATCCTTCTGCTGTTGATGTGCGGAGCTGAAGGCAGTTCCTCCCTCGCAGCCGTATGGGACCTGCGGGAGGGCGCCCAAGGAGCAGGCTCCTTTCATCCCTGTCCCAGACGCGCTGCCAGGCCACGTCGGGGAGGGCCTAGGGAGACCTCCAGCCCCAGTGGCACTTGGGGCACCGCACGGAGCTCGGCTCCGAGCAGTGCACTGAGCGGCCAGCTGAGGGAACACAAATGTGCGCTACACGTTTGTGTGTGTCCCCTGCTTGTGTGTGACACTGTGTGTGTTCCCTGCTTGGAAACCCGTCGTCTCCCTCTAGGCTTTCGGAAAATGGAAAGAACCAAGTGACTGTATTTATACAGTACAGTAACAATAAAATGCCATTGCAAAGCAGGGAGTAGAAGTAACTGAGAATCCAGACTAGCATGCAGGTTTTTTCATGTATCACTGAGAAAAAATAACATTTTTATTTCTCATTTTTTTTTATCCCAGCAGATTTACAAGACCAGTGCACATAATCACTTGTGATTCAGACCACAGTCTCCCAGACAATCATCATAAATCCAGACTGAAAAAGTTGCATATTTTTCCCCTGTCATATGCAAGGTTTTAAAAAAAGAAAACCCAAGCAGTAGGTTAAGTTTTAAACACAGAATATGCGAAAGTTGTTTCCATCGAGGCATGTGTTGTTTCAGTAATGCTTTCTTCTGCTTTATAGCCCAAATGCAATCCCGTGCACCTTCCTGCAGCTGCAGGTTGCCTGCAGTGTAGGCATGGCCGCATGGCCACTTCTGTGCCCAGGCAGGTGCAGTAGGAACAACCCTGTCCTGTTTAGGAAACCATAAGCACATGTCACATACAGCTTAGTGCATGCAGCACAATTCCATAGCCCTTTGTGAAATAAACCTTCTGCTTGACTTTTAAGATAGATAGATCACTGTTTGTCTAAGGCACAGGCATCGTGTGGGAGAGGAATAGCAGCGAGTCCTGCAAGACTGGAAGGGCTCTGGTGCAAACCACAGAGCTGTACCTCTTCCTTCCCACTCTACAGGAGCCTTGATCAAAACCATTGATTCACTTCACTAGACAGTATACATTGCCAGGAACTTGGATTGCTTTCCCCAGGGAAGTGCATATCCCTGCCTATCACAGGGCACTGGGTTTGTGGGTGAGGTAGACTGTGCAGATTTATGGTTAACGTAATTCCTTCAGTAAGGCAGGCCTGGTAGCTCACTGATGCAAGCCAAACATGACGCCTTTTAGCAGGCTTTGGGGGGAAGCTGCCCCAGGTGGGCTGCACTGAACTCTAATGCTGATGCCCTTTTAATGCTAGTATTTCTGGGAAGCAATGAGTTCTTACTGGGTTGTACTGCCTGAAACAACAAAAATCACAACCACATGTCATATGAACATAATACAAAATACTTAGCGAGGCTGACCAAGTTCCTGATACTGTATCTTAATTTTTCCCGAGTTTTCCTATACATTTCACTGGAATGATTGGTGATACAGATCCTTTCCTTTGTTCTGTAAGCTCTATTTACGCCCCCCCCACCTCCGTGCCTACAGTCTGCTGATAACTCCAGTGCTCCAGACCTCTCTCCAGGAAATTCTATTAAGGTTTTCTTGTAGCAAAAGTAAGGAGCTCTTCAAAATGCCTTTATCAGCCCTGCTCCCTCCTGCTACAGTTGTCTCTGTGCTTTTTTCATGGATAGCTGCAATTTAAAGCTTACCAGATCGATAAGTCCAGGTTGCACAACATAAATGGAAGCAGGCAACCAGCTGGTGAAGATAGGAAACGTTTGACTAAAACTAACTCAGCTATAAGGCACTTGTGTTACCGTGCTTTTCTGTGATTTCTGAGTTAGATTAAGGGTCATAGTTCCCTCCTCTCTCAGTATCCTTGAGTAAAGTGATGGTGAATTTTCTCCTTTTCTGTGTGTCTAAATAAAAAGTGGATTTTTTTTTGTGATCTTTAATCAATAGGTTTTGGCTTAGTATAGAGGTAGCTGGGGAATATGTAACATCAGGAAGTCTGGCCCTTGGGTAGCAATAGCAACACTGGTCTTTAAAGAGCTAAATCTGTCCATGAGATCAAGTGAAATTAGCCTTTGTTTCACTCTGTTTCTTGGCTGGGTAGTTTGAAGGACAGAGGAATTTTCTGCTCTGCTCTTCCAGGTTATGAACTGAGCCATGGTGATTGCCAGGGGGACTGGAGTGGCTCTGTATTTGCCTGTTGAGCTCACACTGCCTGCACTGGATTATACCCCCTTGGCCCAGGCTATATGTCAGGCCATTTAGATTTGGCATTCAAATTCAATTTACTTTATGGTGGAAAAGGCAGCAGAAAAGGCAGAGTCATATTCCCAGCAGGAAAGTAGAGAGTTCTGTGCTAAAGGCTCCACAGAAGGATTGAGGAAAGGGGAACTCAGGTTGTGCTTTAAGTATGTGTTGTAGGTACTAAAGTATTGTATGTATTGTGTCTCAGTGAAACTGGGCACTTTTCTGGAAAGGGAGCCCTTCTGTGTCTGCCCATAACCTACATGAAAGACTAGAGATATGTGTGCGGCAATATGCAGAGATGTGCGTACATCTAACTATGCAGAATTTGGCTATCTACACCAGAGTAAGGGGGAGATAGTGAAATTGAAATGTTGTGCTAAGGAGGCAAACATGCACGTGTGTGTATGTTGGGAAAAGGGATTGGGTCTGTCTGCGGGGAAATAAGTCCATCGGCAATGGTGAAATGAGACCAGATAAAGAGATTACCAAGTAGTGACAAGAAAGAAAATAGGTTGGCTGAATTTCTCTTTATCACTTCTTTTCCCTTAAGACATCTCTCTGAATATCTTGTCATTCATACAGAGAGTCTTGAAAATAAATCACTCTTAGAGGTGACCCACAAAGGAGGGAGGAAGAAAGGAGGGCTGCTTCTCTTGCTCCTGTATCACATAGCAAAATGGCTGGGAATTTATACTGTCTTTGTTTATACTCTTTTGGGTGAGCAAGAAAAGTGGTCCTAAAAATCGGAATCGTCCCTGTCCTTCCTTGGTGTGCTCAGGTCCGTGGCAGCGCAGGGACCTGCGGGTGCAGCGCAGCCCTCGGCGCGGGGCGCACGGCGGCACCGCGCTCGCGTGCACAAGCCAAAGGTGCAGAAATGCAGCTGCTTCGCAAGACTCTTGAAGTGTGTGCGGGGGAAACGTGTAAGGCGATTGTTTCGTTTTGTACGCTGCTTGTTTACAGACCTTTCCTTATACTTCATTTTAAATGAGAGTAACTATGAAAAATGTATTTAAATCTTGCATCACATTGGTGATAGCAGTGCGAGACTGTAAGCGATGATTGATAAGGTGTATTATTTATGTTTGTGTGTTATCTGGTGGTTCTAATGAAAACTGAGTCTTATCTGTGCGGTTCTATACAGACACTTAATGGGCTTTAGGAGACTTGTAAGCAGACAAGAGAGACAAAGAGAGAGGAAATAGAGGAGGAGAGAAGTGAAGTGACTCATGCCAAGGTCACAAACCGGGTCAGTGTCAGATTTAGAATTAGAATCAGGTCTTCTCAATTGAGCTCATTTTTCGATTCCATAGAGTACATTGTTCCTGTTATTCAAATGCAGAATAAAAACTGTCCTTTTGCAGTTAATTGGAGGGCACAGAGAATGGGATCAGAGATAAACTTGGTGATATGGAGAAAAAATTGAAAACAAAGGAATTTTATTGATAAAAATGCTATTTTTAGATCCATGCAACATCTGACATATCCTTATTGAAATCCCAAATTTGTATTTCCCTCTAGTAAAGCGGGGGGAATGGTTCAGATGTAAACCCAGTAACTGACCATGCTACAAAAGAAGCGGCTGTATGTTCTGGTTAGAAATGTTTTTTAAATAAGCAGTTGTGTTTTAGATGTATATTTTATCAGTCTTTATTTATGAATTATAATAGTCACTGTAATTATTTTAGACCTATTTCATGCTTTTTATCTTTGCTATGCAATCTATAAAAGTGCAAGCATGTTTACAAATATGTGTGTGTGTACACATGTAAGGATTTGTACATGTAGATTACATTCTTGAATATATGATTTAAATTACTTGAAGGGAACAGTCCTATTTTCAAAGTCTGCAAAGCCTCTCTAATTTCAGATACAACTGTTGTCTGCTCTTTTTAAAAGTTAAGCAGAGTCATTCATCAATATACATGTAGTTGCAACTAAGCTGGATTTATCCTGTTGTACTAATGAGGAAGAGCTTTTGGTTTTTACATTAGAAAGAAATCAGATCCATTTGGTTGTTCAGCATGTAGGAAACGCAGTGTAATTTCCGCGTTCTGCTGACCTGAGTGAGCCTTCTCGTGGCTGGTGATGGTGCCATCCAGGCAAATGATGGACAGTGGCATTATTCCCGACATCGGAGGAGCCAGGTCTGCAGTGGTGGATCTTGCCTTCCTCTAAAGCACCCCTGGGGCACGTTGAAATGAAATAGAGAACAAGCCTGGCCTTAGCGGTGGCATTGCCAGCAGCCAGTGTTCAGTGAAAGGAGCCTCGAAGCCGCGGCGTTATTTACGTCTTGGCCTTTCCTGGCTCCGTTGTCACTGAGGAATGAAGGACCTGGGGACCCTTCCTAGCTAGAGGTGCCTTTGAGCAAATAACCGTGCTAGCAAGGGAGGGTTAGCTGATATTTTTTAATCGTATTCGCTTAAAAGATACATTTTTTGTTCTGTTTTCTGTTTGTGGCTTATGAAAAGGGGGCCTGTGCTACCAGCGCGTAGAGTTTGAATACACATTTCCAAAGAATCTTCATTAATGGGCGCTCTAATGCTAAACAAATTGTAGATCATGGAAATTATTTACATCTTATCTCCTTTCTTATCATTCTGAGGGATTTTCTTTGTTCTACTTCTTGGTCTTTACTAATGCAGAGAATCAGGGCTGAAAACATCATTCTTATGTATCTGCTTTTGACTTCCATTTTGTAAGACCCATGGTGATAAGTTGCTGATAAGCTTTGTCTGAATCTTGCCTTAAACTATTTTAGTAAAACATTTTTATGTGTTTTACAATACCACTAATAAATTTATTTTTCCTCACAGCCAGTGATTTTTTCCTGGAGAAGGTAAAATACTGATTCTCACTAAATTTCTGTTAAGCGAGCAGTGCAATTCAGATGCTGCAGTGTGAATCTAGATCTCTGTGCAGTCTGCCAGCATTTTGACTCCTCTCCGGAGCTCTAGGAGGAGGTCTGCACCGAGAAGCCCCCTCTCCTTGTCAGGGTGTCAGCTTATAAACTTTCTGCCTTTGAAGACCAGCCATCTGGAAAGGTCACCGTGTGCCTCTATTTTAGGTATGCATGAGCAAAGATAACAAAGATTGACTCTCCTTTTGTGGGACAGACTGTTTTGTTTCTTACATATCTCAAAAATGTATAAACCCATCTTTTTTTCTGAAAACCTTTTCCAGTATTGCCCATGATGATATCGTGCAGCCTGGCAGGCTCTTTCATTTAAAGGCAGAAACAGAAATGCAGGAGTAAAATTTGGAATGTGAACTTGAGTATATTTTTTTATCTGGCTTTCTGCTGTACCCAGAAAGTTGCCAAGTACTGGTGTCCCTGTGCCCTTGGCTCCGTGCATGGCAGAATCATAATATACATTTGGAAAACACTCTATTTTCTTTCTTCCTATTTCCCAACTTTCCTAACATCTACTTTCCTACTTTACATGCCATTTTCTGTACCACTGAGCTAGTTTCTCAGTGTGCAGATAAGCGTTGTGACCTTTCTGCCCTTCATGACCAAGGATGAACCAAAGTCATTCAGACGAGGGGGTCACACTTAAGTTAATATATGTTCTCAGAGCAGCCCCACATATAAGGGTGGGGGGTCTTTTTATTTAAATTTATTTCTCCTCATTACCAGATAAGTTAACTGTAATTATGATTTCATTGCATTATATCGCTGATCAAGTTTGATTATAAGCACTTCTATATTTAGAGTTGGAGAGTCAATTACCTTTTAAAAGGTGTTTGAATGGTAATTTAAAAGTTAGTGCTCATTTCTTTTCATTTAAAATTCAGGGCAGGATTAATGAAGTTGTGTTTATAAATAGGATACATGTCATGGCATTTGCTACTTGCCTAAAGACGCTGAACAACTGGTTAAGAAAGCTGCTGTCCGGAGGGTAAAAAAGAAAAAACACTCATTAAAAACATTAGCAGATATAGAAGAAATTGAGCTTCAGTACCCTTCATAAAGATTATAATAACTGTAATAATAAATGAATTAATAATGCATTAAAGGAAAATTCCTCCAGTCAGGTTGTCACACGCTTATCTCCGAAAATTGACTTCAGCGATGTGTCACGTGAGCTAATGACCTTAGCTGATGGATTTGGGATTTTTCCACACTCCAAAATGCTCGTCTCCATGTTTCTGCACGTGCAACGCTGGTCGTCTTCGCCAAAGTGCAGCGGTAGAACGGGTGGTGTTAGCTGTAGCAATCTCCAGGTTATCGCAGGGTGTCGGGGCTGGATGAGCCGGGAGCGCTGCGGGGCTGAGCGCCCCACAGCTTGAGCAGACACATAGGCAGCTGCTGTCGTAGCAGGAGCTTCTAGGGTAACACTTTGGGCAAAGCTCACATTTATGTTCATCGTGGCCAGATTCTGGCTGTGCAATGAGGTGAAGGCATCCCGGCTTGGTGCAGGCAGTAATGCAACCCGAAATGCAGCCTCCTTGCGTTGCTGCACATGGGCCTGGGGAACAGAGACCTGTCACCTTCCCTTTTCTTTTAGGAGGGCTTGAATGTCAGAGTAAGATTCTCACTTAATCTGAAAATCCTGCTGTATTTTGGATTATAAAAACCTTGAGATTCTCAGGGTTTAGGCATACGTCGTCAAGGTTGCTACTGAAATAGAGGTATGAGGGAGGTTGCAGTCATAGAATCATAGAATCATAGAATGCTTAAGGTTGGAAGGGACCTCTAGAGATCATCTAGTCCAACCCCCCTGCACACGCAGGGTCACCTAGAGCACGTGGCACAGGACTGCGTCCAATGGCCACCACTGAAAAGAGGCCAGCACTATCCTCCTCACTCCCTCCCTTGAGGTACTTATAGACACTGATTAGATCCCCTCTCAGCCTTCTCTTCTCCAGGCTGAACAGGCCCAGCTCCCTCAGCCTCTCCTCGTAGGGCAGATGTTCCAGGCCCCTGATCATCCTTGTAGCCCTGCGCTGGACTCTCTCCAGCAGCTCCACATCCTTCTTATACTGTGGAGCCCAGAACTGGACACAATACTCCAGTGATGCAAGGGTAGGTGCCTATACTGTCTCCAGACATAGTGGCCCAAGGAGAGCTTGGGGATTTCTCCTTTCTGCCCTGGGTGAGGGCCAGGGCTGTAGAGGAGCTGAAATCTGTGCTGTGCTGGGGAGAAATTGCACTAAGGGAGTTTATTATGCAGACTGTACGTGAGCCCATGTTGGTTGTCAGCTGCATCTTTAGGCAGCCGGATGCCTCTAAAAAGAATCTATCAGTCCAGGCACTTCTGAAAAGCAAAATGGCTCTCCTAAAGAGAGGGACTGCTGAGGGTGGGTTTTGCACGAGTCATGAGCTTGCTGTTTTTAGACCCTTAGAGCAATTTTACTTGCAAGGGGTTGTTGGAGTTATCTGGTTTGCCAGAGTTTGAAAAGGAAGTACCATTCTTAAGTATATGTTTAGGAGGAATCTATGGGCTCCAAGTACAGTTTATGAGGAAATTATATTGCTATTTGTATTTAAGGTCTTTTTAGTACATATCACAGTGAATGTTTAATGTCTCCCCATTTATACCTGCAAACTGACATTGACAGGGATCTGGACAGCTAGTTTGAATGTGCCAACACTGAGCTTTGTCTGTGGATAATGAAAAAGCAAAATGCATTTTGGGGTGCTCTCCTCCTGGAAAATTCAAGGGTTTTATCTTTTTTTTAAATGAAAATCTTATTCAGCATAACAAGGCAAAGAAAAGGACAATGTCATTTGCATTCTTATCAGTGCTTTGCATCATGTAGTACCATAGGGAACAGTAAATTATGTAGGCATTATATTGGAACAAAGGAAAATTATTGCAGAGCCTTTATTTTAGAAGACTAGGATATGCTTGTAAAGTCATAGAATATATGGTTTGATTTACTTGCTGGCTGACGTGATTGAGGTTAGCTGAGTATTTGCTCCAGTTTACTCCAGGATTCCGCTTTTTCACATTGTTTTGCCTTAATTTGGTACATCGATTTATTTGATATGTACCAGAATAATGGCATTTGAGACATCAGTTTCTTTGATCCATTTTAGATATCAAATAAAGGCAGTTCATTAATCTACCAAACGGTGAGGAGTGAGACAGATGTGCAGCGTCGCACGCGTCACGTGGAGGGTCCGGCAGGAGCTGAGAGCTGCCTCAGGCTTTTCCCTCCACGCGGAGCGGCCGTGGCAGCACCGAGGCTGTTGCGTTTCGCAGCAGCACAACCAGCTCCCTGCTAGGCAGCTGCTAAAATACAGCCGCTAAAATGCCCATAGCCCGGGGCTGGCAGCGTTGTACGGGCAGGGCGGCTCTACCTGCCACAGCGGTTCTGCTCCTCCACGTGAATTCTGTATCGACTGCTGTCAGAGGCACGGGACAGGGCTAACTACTATTGTCATTGTCAGTCTTAAATTTTTAGTAACAAGACTAAGTTATTAAGACTCTCATCGAATGGCTTTTAGTTACTATCAGTCTGACTTGTATTTGAATTGATGACCTTGAGATGAAAGGCTTTTTATTCTATTACCAATCTCCTGAGCCATCAAGTCCTTAATATGCCGTATAAAATCAGTTTTCAGATGGTATTCTTTTTATATAATATTGTCATTTATTATTAGCTATGTCTGATTTTGTGTGCTACTAGCTATAATCTCATATAATGCTACTTTTGTTATTCCTATTACTTCATATATATCTGCTACATCACTACATACGTGGAGACAGAGAGAAAATAGATTGGTAATAGACTGTGATTCAGATTTATAGAAACAAGTTAGTGAAATCACATAAGATTTCAAAGGTAAAATAAATTCAACATCAGCAAAGCTTAGTGTATTACTGCAGTAATTTGAAATCTAAAATTCTTTTTTGATTCTGAAATAAGCCATTTTGTAAAATACCATATGGGCTAACTGAATGCATGGTAAATTAAGATAAATGAATAAGAATATGCAGAAAAATCCCAACAGCGAAAGTCCTCTACTTGTTGAAGGGTTTTTCCTAGAGAAAATACCAAAAGTATGTTACAATTAAAAATATTTTTGAAAAGTTGTGTATTTCTAGGAAGACAAGAGGTTATTAGATTAGGTGGTAGATTTACAGAACTATTTTTGTAAGAGACTTTTGGGGCTCCGTTAGTCCAGCTTCCCACTTGCAAGCAGGACTCCTGTCCCAAGGTGCTCGGTTCGGCCACGGCTTCGTTTGGGACGGAAACCTCGCGGCCCTCGGGGCAGCCGCCTTGCTGCCGCACACCCTCCTGGAGAAGCCTCTGCTGAGGAGCCTCCCAGGCTGCAGGTTTGTGGCTTCTTCAGGTCATTATCGCATCTGGCTCTAGTGAGAAGTCTGGCTTCATCATCTTTATACAGGTGTCCCCATCTAGGCCCCGCTTCTCTGGCCTTGTGCTGGGCCCAACACCAGGCAACATATCACAGGAAATGAAAGAAAAGTATGCTCAAATGAATAGGGAATATGAAATACTAAGTGCTGCAGCACAGATAGAGCTCAGGCAGAGCAAACACCAGGTCGCTGCAGCCCACGTGAGTCCCCGGCCCAAGCCCACAGCTCTCAGCTCCTCACTCGTGCGCCAAGCGCCGGTCCGTTGTGCGCCGGGCTGAGCCCCGAGGAGCGCGGGGCCAATCCTCTGCCCACCTCTTTGGTAGCCAGGATGCTAATCGGGAACAGGGCAAGGGAGGGAACTTTTTTTCCATTTTGGTTTTAAGCATTTGAGTGTGATTCTAGGGGAAATGTAAAGCTGGCAGCCCTGGGCTGAGAAAGGCCCTTCGTGGAGGGATGCTGTGCTGCCTCTCGGGCATGGGTAGCTAATAACATGTATTCGATCTGACTTGCAAGTTTGTAATAGCAATTTAAAGCGGGTTATATGAAACTGGTGCTGTGCTGAGCAGCAGCAGTTGGTTGTGCCAAATGAAATGATTCCTTTACCCGGTATTTTGTTCCAGAGGAGGTGATGTTTCTGTAAGATGCTCTTTGTTTTTGACACCATAAGCATTAAAACACAAGCCCGACAGGAGTGCGGGAGGCTCCTCGCTCATCGCTCTGCATTGCACCATGTTGCCTGTCCCTGGAATGACACTTTGGCTTAACGTCTTTCTGGAGGCTTCAAGTGCTAGGTGCCAACAGCCTCCTGAGAGACAATGTATTGCAATGGTTAACTATCTATATAGTACAGAAAGCCTTTCATAGTGTCAGTCTTTAATGTTCCTTTCTGTGAATTAAGCCAAGTCACTTCCTGGGCTCATGAAGTACAAACTGATGGCAGTTTTCTTAATGCTGGTTGCATGCTGGAAGGCTGTTGTTATTTCTCTTTCTCAGATTTCCCCTTTTTAGAATGAACAAATATCCTTTTCCTAGGTCATAATTTCCAAATCTCATATGAATAATTACCTCCCATGGCCTGTGCCCAGCATCTGTTACTACGTCCCTGAACAGCCCTTGTTCTCTGGCAGCAGACACGTTGCTGACTCCTGTTTAGGTTTGATCTTCCTGACTTCTATGTTCTCTCTTGTATCACTGCCTGCTTGGTAAACCATAATGTTTCTTTTCCCATTTTGAAAACCAGGTGCGGTTTGACCATCTCGCACCCCCTGGGATCTCAGGTGCTCCCTGAGCGTGCTCTAAAGTAATTGCTAGTGACTTCTGGAGAACTTAAGCTTGCACCTAAAATACTTCAAAATAAATTTAATGCTCAGTGATTTACTCAGCTGTATCTTGCCTAAACAGTCGTTAACTCTCCATTCAGCTTGTGTTCCAAGCTCCTAGTTAAAATTATGATAAATGTGTGATCATGGTAAAATGTGATTTTGTGAAAACACAAGGGGAAAAAAAAGTATTGCATATTTCAACCTTTTCTGGATGGACCTTGATATGCTGTTCTTTCCCAATTAGGTATCGAACCAATGTTTTCCTTTTATCATTTAAATCCTCTTACTTGCAAGTGCTTCTGTGATTTGGCTGTTTTGATTCTGTTTGCATCTCACTATATCTACTTGAATCCAGTTTTCCTGAGGAAGAAGCATATGTTCTGTCTCCTGCAGCTCTTTGGTTCCCATTTATTTTCAGGCAATGAGACTGTAGCTTCTAATGAGGATGCTCACAACAGCCAGTTAAAGGAATCTTTATGGAAATGAGTTGCTAGAAAATATTCATAGTGGCTCAGACAGCAGAATTGCAGCAGTTGCCCATAAGTCCCCTCATCCTCCTGTTAGATAAAACTTGTTCACTCAGCGGACGGCTGCAACTGTTTTTAGTACTTTCTCTAAACCCTGCTCCTAGAAGGACAGGACACATCTTTGATACGAGAAAATCTCTTTTTCGCCTGATTAGTTACAAATCAGGATTTGTGCTGCCTGCGACTCTTCTGCAGGTACAAACTCTCATGGGAGGGCAGGGGGTTGCGTAGTGTAGAACTGAAGTTCTCCATGACCAAAGTATGTAGCTGAAATTGTATCTTAAGTTTTTGTGATGGACTCCCGTAACATCTCTCCTAATCTCTTGTAGAAATTTTGCATTGACTGATCCAGTCTGAAGGTGATTTAACCATGCTAGGACAGGGTACAGAACACATCAGGGGTTTGTGTGCAGAAGTCATGACCTGCTTTATGCAAGAATTAAGATGTTAACCCTATTGTTGATAAGACACTCATACTGATTATCTGTTACCCTTTAGATCCTGCTCGATTTCTTCCTTTTCTTCATGTGGAGATCTGTGGCCGCTCAGGAAAGGGTGAGGGTAAAGCAGTGTGTGTGTGACAGTCTTTTAATTGTGTGCAGGGCAGAAGAGGGGAGCTTGCCATGAAAAGAGGTTTAGTGAATGGCCATCATTATTTTTTTAGATTAATTACAGTTAATCAACTGCTGGAAGGTTAGAAGCTCATTAGGAGTTACATGAAGTATATTTTATCACTCAGTCTTCATTAGTTGAACCGGAAGATTTGTACATTTGCATTTTTGCATTACTCATCAAATTAACTGCAGTGTTAATAAAGTTTTTATAAGTGCCCCACAGTTGCAGTAGAGCTCAGCTTTCAGCTTCTTCCATCCCAGATGGGTCTTCAACTTGAGCTGTAAAGTTTTCCACTCTGCTAGGCAGAATACCCATCATTTTTGTAAAGCAACTTTCCAGTTAGCGATTTCTGAGGTGGATTTGACTATAGGCACATTGCGGATCTGTCCTTTGAAATAAAGAAAATTGTTTGTGGAAGAACAGTACCCTCCATAAAATGAAAAGATAAATTAAATTCCTCAAAGTGGTTGAGCTATTAAAATCCTTTTACAAATTCATTCTCTGACTGAATAATGTAAATAAATGATAGAGAATGGAAAGCGATTAAAAATGTAAGAATTAATAGCAAAAAGCAGATAAGGAAATGTTTGGAAACTTGATTCATTTATGTGTACAGATTTGCATCCCATGGCATAAAGGGGATTAAAGAATTAATTTATCATTGGCATTTAGTTTGGAAAAGTCCTGAGGCCAGTTCACGTGAATAACACTCTAATACATGAAGACTCTAATGAAGTCAGTGGGGCAAAACCAGAAGAATTGTATTAAACAAAAAATAAACCAATGGCTGATTTTTTTCTCATTTTGTCCTCGTTCCAAACTTTCTAGGTGAAATGCTAAGCTAATAAAAGATATGAGGATGATCAGACTAGAAAATGGAATCATATAATTTTTGTGTGAATATTGCTTGTGGTAAGCAGAAATAAGATTTAGAAAAGAAATGTGATTATAAGCACAAATGATTTTTAAACCAAATCATTATTAATATTACCAAATTTTGTCTTGAGGCAGCAGAAGCCCTTTCAGTCTTTAAATGATGAGAAATTGCTTTGTTTTCTGGCAGTCGGCAAACTGGCCTTGACAGCCAGATCCATTCCTGATTGGATTAACTGGATGGACCGAAAGGAGCAGCAGCACCAGTCTGATCCTGCGTCGATATGGGCAGTGGTCACAAAGTCCCTCCTAGCCGGCTTGCGCCTTGGCCACGTGCCAGTTTGTGTCAGCATCAGCCCTCAGTTTTCTTCCTAAATCCCGCGTGCTTTGCAAGATGCTCCCATGTCCTGTGTGTGGCACCGGCTTAGGGGAGCGAGGGTAGGTTGTAGCAGAAGTTACTTGGCTCCACATCTCTATAATGCCTGGCTTTACCAGGCTCTACCGTGCTCTACCAGGCATTACTTTCACATGGATTCCTCTTTTGCCATGCTTCCTCTACACCATATGCTTTTTCTGTAATGTAAAATACTGCTATTACAAATACTGGGCAGGTTTAGGCAAATAAATTATGTTCTTAAATAGCTCTGGCCAATGCACCTAAGTCAAAATACCTAGAATCTAATACAGTGTCTACACTAATCACGGATAATTAGAGCCTACCTCTGCAAATCAATATTGGTCCAGTTTAACTTTAGTGCAGCTATTAGCCAGCGGCAAAACACTGCACAGAAATGTCCATGGGGCAGGATGCATTCAATTTTTAAATCGTTATCATTCAACTAGAATAAATGGCTCCAACATCCAAATTGCCTGGGACAAAAATGTCAAGTGCTGTCCTGTGCACACACATAACACAAAAATGTAGCAAAACTAGTGCCCATTTCCATGCTAGAAGCATGTAGGTCCTAATAAAAGGCCTTTAAAGGATAAGATTCTTCCCAGCCATTTTGCTGCGGAAAGAACTGTCTTTATTGAGGAACAAACTACACTCATTTTATAATTGCCCCTGCAGCACTGGGCTCCAAGTAGCCGGCCCTGTCTGAGGCAGGGCAGCCTAGGCCTCCAAGGTGTGCGTAACTCTGATTCCTGGACACTGAAGTCTTGTATTAAAAGGATTTGCATGCCTAAATATGACTTGACGTAAACATGACAAATTACTTAGGGATTTCCTTTAAATGCTGTTGTACTTTTTACAGATAGTTCCTTAAATCCTGGCCTGTCTTACTAGAGCCGAAACTGGAGCAGTAAAAGCTATTCCTATGCATCTTCAAGATGGATTGTTGTTCATTTGTACCGACAACTGCTGCTCAGTAATCTAATTACTTTGCTGTACTGTCATTCTTGGCCATGTAGAAGTAGAATTACAAAGTAGGCAGAAGAAAAAAACCCTTAGAAAGACCTCATGTTGCATATTCCTCCAGTGCCACCTTGGAGAGAAGCTGGTTGGTTCCAAACCATTTCCTGCCCCCTGGCATGCTATATATGTTTATATATCTTGCCCCAGAACGGCTTATTGAGTCTGCATGTGGCTAAAAGGAAGAAGAAAAGACTTAGCGCGAGCGGCCTGCTGCACCTTTTCCCCCTGGGCGCAGCTGCAGCCCTGTCCTCGCGCCCAGCGCTACGAGGGAGCGGGTGCTGTGGCTGCGCAGGGGCTGACATAACGTTCCTGGAATTCAGTATCGCTTCGTGCGAGGGGCAGCCCCTGCGCTGCACGAACGCCTTGCGCAGGACTTGGCTCCCGGCACACGCTGGGTTGGAGGCAGCGCTCAGCGACAGCAGCTCATTAAATCCGGGCTCTTGGTGCCGGTCTGGCCTCTCCACACGCCCGCCGCAGACGTGCCCGTGGGGGCTGCTTTGCTGTGCTGTGTAGCACGCGGGTGCCTGCCCTGGCCCGGGACACTTGTGCACCCCAGGAGGGCTGCACCTTTGATGGATACAGCAGGGCTGTAGGAAGGGTGCAAGGTGTGAGGCACAGAGAGCTGGTGAAGCGATGGCTGCTGCAGGCCCGGCCCCCGCACAGCTTCCCGAGTCAGGCAGGAGTTACTTTCCCACCACGCGCGTCCTGGTTCAGGGCTTAGCTGCCAACTTGAGTGCGTCTTTGTTGGCACGTGGTGTTGGGCAGGCCTGGCAGAGGCAGGGGCCGTTTGAAGGCTGTTTTGTGTCTCCAGTAGAAAACGCTTCTTCTTTTTTTCTGCTTAATTCTTTCAAAGGCCGCGTCATGAAACCATGCGAATGAATCATGCAAAAGGTCATTTTGACCATCTTAAACCACTCTTGTCCTTCTAATGTCATTCCTCTCTGTAAGGGCTAGTTTAAATTTCTGCCCATAATAAAATAGTGACTCTTTCTTTTATATAAAAGAAAAGCTCTGATCCTGAAGTAATTTTCCCTGCCTTTCTGACAAAGGGTGGTGCTCTGTTTGCAGCGAGGGCCAGTGGGCGAGCGGCTCTGTGCTGGGCTGCGGCCAGGGCTTTGCTCCTGCAGCTCTCCGTCGTCGAGGAAGATGCCGTCTCCTCACTGACAGCTCTCCTGCCGCTAGTTAGTATGGGGTTTTCTTAAGGAATCTTTAGCTTTTCCAGTAATCAATCGACTAGACACCAGGTAAGCTGAGCAGGGAGGGTGGAAGCGCTTGCACAGCTCGGTGTGTTACAGGAAAGCGTTAGAGCCCAGCTTGACTTCCCCTAGGTAAATGGTAATTTTGCCTTGATGTTCTCAGGATTAAAATCAAGGTCTTTTTGTTTTTAAGGCAGCATTTTGGGAAACAATGAGTTTATTAAAGCTTTGTCACATTATTATTGTCAAGGCACTAAGAAAAGCACTGCAATAGTGATGGTAAGAAAGCACTCGCAAAACTGTTGTACACTGTGCAAGTAAGCAAAACGAGAGCGGCTCTCAATGCCAATCATCATTAAGTGCTTTCTTTAGCAAACGCACTTGAATACAAACATGGTCACTCATCTCCCTCTAAACTGCTAATGCTTTTGACACATTTTTTGAAGTTCCCAACTAGAGCTGTAGGCTTTGGACTCCCTATAGTTTTCTGGCAGTGTCTAGATCAGAAACTATTTTTCCTTCTTGTAGTAAGTATTAAATATCAGGAAGAAAAGATTGTTTGGCATTAGGATTAACTTGAGTTTCGGTTTTCCTTCAGCTCATTTTCTGTTCAAAGTCATTCTCACACTTAGAACAAATGACCTGTCATTTCAGAGTGCTGTGTTTGACAGACGGAGGCAGCTCTGAATCCCTCAGGAGTCAGTAGCCATAGTCTGGAAGCATATCCAGAAAGAATCATGTCTCTGTGAAAATAGTGAGAAAAAAGTTTTCGATGAAATGGTAAAGGACTGGATTTTTTTTTTGAGTTGTTTTCTCTGTGTATATGGTGATGGGCATGTAGAGTTACAGTCAAAAAGTATTTACTTAATGTAATTGACAGAGTTTCTTGACGTGGGTTAAAAGAATGTCCTTTGCATATTGTATAAATATGCAATATATGTATATATTTACACACATATATGTATAAATATAAATGATAGGTTACCTATGTGATGTATTCTATGTTCTGTATTACTGCATAACAAACTGACAAAAAGAGGCAGCTGCAGCAGTCTGGGGCCAGCGAGGTGAGGAAGGAAAGGCGATAACAGTGAGATTCCCTGCGAAAAGGGTCTGACATTTCTAGGCTGACTAAAAGTTGATCTCAGTCATGTTAAATCTTCATGGATGTCAACAGAGTGTTTTACTAGTGGGATCACCAGAAGGGAGCATATGTGAAATATGTTGCCTTGTCAAAACGTGCGTCTTATGGTGTGTGAGACAGAGTGGCAGTGATGCCGACTGCTTTTGAGAGGCGCTTGCGGGATGCACAGGCTGCAGTCAGTGCCTTGTATCAAGGTCCCTCTCCCCAGGCCTCTCTGAAATCTTTGCCATTTTGTGTCACACAGCTTCGTTCACTGCCTATCTTGGTTATGCGGTCATTTTTTTTTCCTATCAAATTAGTATTTCTGGATTCCTCTGTTAGCTTGGCCAGGCCTCCGTGTCACACAGCTTCGTTCACTGCCTATGTTGGTTATGAGGTCATTTTTTTTTTCCTACCAAATTAGTATTTCTGGATTCCTCTGATAGCTTGGCCAGGCCTCCCCCCCCAGTAAAACCTGTGCCTGCCTTCCCTTGATGGCTCAACATGCCCTGAAGCAGAGCAGACGTGGCAAGTGCTGGAGGCCCAGGTCTGCTCCTATCAGTGCAACTAGTGCTTTTAGATGGAGGCACTGTCTTTCCTTCTCATAGTTTCTGATCCATGCTTGAGGAGCCTTTACTGAATTCGTGGTTTGGTTGCATGCATTGATATATCTTTGCTTCCTTTGTTCAATTATTCATTTTTCTTCTTTGAATCTCTTGCAAGGGGAAAGGAAGAATCCAGCTATATACCTTTCCAGGTACATCAAACTGCATTATAACCTCTTGCAACTCCTTACGGATGAACCACTCCACCAAACTCTGCTGAAGTCAAAGTGAATCTTTCTTCTAACTTTCATAGTACCTTAATGATCATTCTGCCTTTGGATCTGATTTTCTGTGTTGGTTCTACACAGTAAACAGTGGGAATGGATACACATTGGCTGTCTTTAGACAGGGATAGAAATATTTATGGTGGTGACTTTTCTTAGTGCAGGGCAGTTGTTGTGTTCCTTGAGGTCGACTGGCTAGCAGATGGAGACAGAAGAGGCTGTTAAAGTAGAAGACATTTGATTTTTTATGTAGGGTCGGAGGTTTGACTAAGCTCTTAAGTTACACACCTGGATTTTTTTTTTTTTTTGGCAGCTGCAGGTTAGGTCAGTACATGGTGTGAATGACCTGGGCTCTTCCTCCTCCATGGAAGCAGCGTGAGGCGCTGCGCTGCGAGTCCCTAGTCACACGAGCTAGGGAGTACGTGCGCCTGTGATGTCCTTCACAGCAGCCTCCATTTTCTGTCTACAACAGCTATCACCCGTCTTTCTGAATTTCCATCCAGGTGCACAGTACAGAACCTTTATGCAACGTCGTTCTTACTGACTGTTTGGTGTAATGCTGCCTTCTTGTTGGCATAGGCACTGGGATGAGATTCTCAGCAGTATTGGTCTGAGGTGGCCATGCATCAACAGCAGAGCACATGACCAGCATGTCATTAGTTTGCATTTCTTTATGCTTCCTCTTCTAGGCAGGGGAATTGCATAACTTTAATTAGTGTGAGTTATACTAATTATTTTGGATCTGTCATTGCACATCTGATGATGAATAATGCAGAGACTGTTGTGCTGCTAAATGCAGTTGTTGGGGTTATTTTGCCTTTTACCTTTATCACCCATCTTGAATTATTATGACATTGGATGACATAGATAAACTTGAATTCTGTAATTAAGCCTTAATTTAGCGATCCTGGAAAATTCTCAATTTTGCATGTTCCTGTAGTATAAAAATATTTTAATGAGTCCTCCAGCTTTCCTATCCGCTTAATACACTGCTGACATTTCTCCGCTTGGATAACAAGATGCAATAGGATAGAACTGTCTTTAAAATGCTCTACATTTATAGATTTTCTTATTAATAGACTGATTTTTGTGCCATTAGATCAGTGGGTTCTTTCATTTATCTGGGGAAGGCAGGGTCAGGCACAGCGCTAAGTAAATTCCAAAAGAGAAGCGAGGAATACTGTGACTGTAAATTTGATTTTTCTAAATGAATTCACCTTATTTTCTGTGAGCATTGGTGTGATCAGGAGTTTTTTTTTGCACTGCTGCTTGCAGAAAGCTAATTTTAGGCCTCCTTGTACAGATTTTTCCCTTGCACAACATGTCTTAAGAACAGTGCCACATACTGCACTGTTCTCACCCTCACCAAAAACTGTGCACAGAGTCACTTAAATATGTAGTTATGCAGAAAAGGCTTCACTCAGGTGGAGCTCTCACAGTGCTTTATGCAGTGTGGAAGCACAGGCACTGGCTGCCTTCCTGGAGCAAAGGCAGTTATCCATATGGTATAAGGGTGTAAGGAAGTACTGTATATTCAAGCTGACTTCATGGGCTGGCACTTAAGTTGTGACAGTTCTGCCCATGTCTTATGCAGACCAAATCTGGATATTTTTAGAGTGAAATTGGTCCCCTTCAGGCACAGAAATCTATACATTTAAATCAAATTTTGTTTGTTTGTTTAGGATTTTTCCCGTGATTGCTTAATATTAAAACCCCGGTGTCTTCTAGTATTCAAACCAGTGTGAGCCCTCCTGGGTGCAGAGGAGAGCTGGGAAGCTCCCCATGGTGCAGGGTTCCCAGGGCACGGCGCTGCTGTCGCACCAGGCTCTGGGCTCTGAGGGCTGCAGGCCGGCGCTGGCAGCCACCCGGGCCCTCGCGATGCGCCCGCGGGGACTGCGCCCCCATTGCCTCGTGTCACTAAGGAAAACTCAGGCTAGGTTTTAGAGTTGCTTGCTGTGAACCAAAGATATACAAATGCCACCAGCCTCCACAAGAGAACAATTTTATATTGGATTTACAGCAATAAATCCAAGTATCAGGGTCCTTGGAAGTGTGAAGGATCCATTTCCAGTGATATTCTCCTTTCCCAGTTCCATTTTTGAAAGACTTTGCAAAGGACTAGGAAGAAAATCTGGTGGGATGGTGATGGTTCCTGCTGTAGGAGAGTCCTTGGAGATCTACCAGCTCAATTTATCAAAGTCAAGAGCTCTTTGAGGATGCTCAACATTGCAGTGCTGGCCCAGCTGGTATTTCCAGAGAATAACTGAATACAAGATGTTATTTCCTCTGTGTCTTGAATTCAAAAGTCTTCAAATGAGAGAGAGAGGTCTCTTCAGAAAACATGACTTCTGATATCAGACGCCTCAGTTTTACCAGTGGAAACATTTATAAATGGAAGCGATTGTTTAAAAAACCCGAATAGACCGAATCATGTATAGGCATGTCAGATGTATTCTATGTATAGAATGGTAAAAAAAAAATCTGCTATGAAGCATGAATTAGAACCATTGCATCATGAGCTTCAGTTTGTAATTACAATCATGATGCATTTGGTAAATATGAGTACTTATATTCCAGTGATTTGCTATCTGATTGGACATGGGGCTCAATTTAGATTAAATTCTGGAAATTTGTGTTAGAAAATTGCACTGTACTTTATGTCTTCACAAAAAGAAAAACATGAGGAAATGGAGAGGAATTAAACCCTCAGCTGTGAAGCCAATGATGCATCTATTTTTCTGTGATAATTTACAGTGGAGATCCATCTAGAGTAATAGAAACAGATCAGCTTGACATAAATCTGTTCCAAACAAGAGATGTGTTGCATGTATCAAAAAGGAATATAAAGCACCGCAACTAGAGTCCTCTGGAACTTTGTTTGAATTGAGTATTGTTAGACTGAGCCTAAGTAATAAGTGTAAAGTATTCATTAGGCTACTGGTACAATTCGTATTTCAAAGAAAAAGATTTCTAGCATTAAGAAATGAAACTGAACCAGATTTAGAATAAACATTTCCTAATATTTTGTGCAATAGGATAAAGCAAATATTGACTCAATAGCATGCTAATGCAAATAAATTAAATTATTACGGATTACTGGGCATTTTATTCAGTACAGAATCCAGTATAGAATGCTTTTAAATATTTTGCTAGTTTTCTGGGATTCTTATGTCTTCAGCTCTAACAGCAGTTTTGCCTATCTTCTCTGCTGAAGCACTGTTATTCTCGAGGGACATCTTTGGCCAAATTAGTCCATAATCTTTCATAATGTGCTCTCCAGAGTGTTTTATTACTAAATGCTCTTGATAAGTAATAGTATATGCAAAATAGATCTGCCCTCCTAGGTGGTATTGCACAATAAATGACTGTGAAGTACAGCAGAAGTACTCTGCAGTAAAACCTCTATTAACTGAACCCAAATTACTGGAATTCTTGCAGGCAGAAATTCCTGCATGTCCCCCAGGGCTTGCTTCTCCCCGCAGTGCCGCGTTTCCAGTGACGGCGGATCGTTGTGAGGTAGTGTATCATTTCTGCAGCCTGGCTCCTGATGGATGAGGGAGCACGAGGACCAAGGACTAGGAATTGGTGCAAATCTTTGCTCTCTTCGCCACGCAGCACTTGGTGAAGCCAGTGGGGAGGTGGGTAGTAGCAGTGAGCTGGTTCGCTTTCAAGGTCTCAAAATGGCTTCCCAGGGCCAGTGAGTAGAATTTAATAGGATGCTGCACTAAGATATGGGCACTATATATGCAGTTTTATCTGTGTGTTAGGAAGAATGAGTGGGGAAGTGGGAGGGAGGTGTCACTGGAGCCACTTTTCAGTTTTTCATCCTTGTAGGAAACGTGGCTCCTCCAGAAAGGAGAACCTAGGAGTTTTAATCCTGGTTATTTCTGACTGTGCAGTTCATAACTCCTGCACACAACCACAGCAGTGCAGAACCAGCCCTGAGCTTTGCCTCTGCGAACTGCAGAGGTGACCAGAGCTCCTTTGCCCCCTGTGAGGCTTTCCAGTTTCCCGGATTTTGTGGCAGTAGTGAGTATCTGTAACCCAAATGGCAGTCATATATGCCCTGGTTTCCCAATGTCATTTAATATATGCTCAAAAACACTGTGTGTGGGAAACTCCTGGCCCATAGAGCTATGCAAAAGCAGGAGGTTTTTTCAGTTTTTGCAATGGGTTGAATTCTAATAAATTCAGCTCACATTGTTCTTATTACTTAATCACTTTGCTTTTGTGCACTGTAATTGATCCTTTTTACAGAACATGCAGGCATCGATGATTTTTTCTTTGAACCTCCTCATAACATTATTGTTACAGGGCTGATGTATGCTGCGTGGGTGTTTAAGTTCAACCTGCCATCCTCTCATCTGGAATTAAAAGCCCAGCTTTCCTGTCAAGTTGGGAATAAAAAGCCACTCTAAATAAGGCCTACATAGGTCTTTCAGGTTACTATTTTGGTGTTGCTAGAGTAAATCTGATGGGACTTCTGAAGTCAGGGTAGCATACTGTCACACATAGGCCTCAATCTGAGGAAATTATGGTATGAATAGAGAAGGCTGTCAAAAACATGGAAAAAAAGGTGCATCGTGGCTCCAGGTGCTCCTCAGTTAGATGTACCAGGGTGATCTGCAGTGAGAAAGTCGCGTTTGAGGTTTGTAGTGCACATGGTAATTTTTGGAGCCAATGATCTGCACTTGCAGATGTTTTATCTAGAGCAGAAATTGGGCACCTTATTTGAGCATGTGGCTCATACAGCCATAACTGAGTAATGACGCTTGAATGGCGCTCGCACTCCACTGTTACTGGCCTCTTCTGCCTGCAGTTACCAAGGAGAACATTTGTTTAGGTCCAGCAATGATTTTGCTATTGCACCATATATATGGTTAGGAATTACTAGCCTAATTTCTTGTTTCATTATGGATGAGGAAATAAAACATTAATAGGTTTTTTAATATGTACTGGAAGTTAAATATTCATAATTTCTTATGGCTTCAGTGTCAATAAGCTTTTAATAAGCTATAATTCAAAAAGTCTTCTCCTGGCTCTCTACTTCTTCCGTTTTATTTACAGCTACAAATGTCATATGGGTGTCGCTTCTGGTCCGTTTAATTCATGAACGGATCTCAGCTGTTCTGCATGTCCTTAGGTAGCTTTGTTGCTCGATCCTCCTGTGTGGCACAAACATCGTCTGACTTCTGGGATACGCTTGATAAGGACTAAAGCTGGGCCAGTCCTCAGGAAGTTCTGCCCTAAGTACTTCCAAAGTTTTGCCCAGCATGTTATGTTGAAGAGGGGAAGTCGTGTGATAGAAGGAGGTAGAAGCATTAGACCAGACGAGCATGTGGTCGGTCTACCAGGGGTGTGTTGGAGGTGCTCCCTGGTGTCGTGATGACAGGGGAGGTGTTGGGGGACGTCACGTTCGCCACATGATCATGGCAGTCAAGGTGTGAGGGCCCAGCAGGCCCACACTGCTGTGTAAAGCAGGTTGGATAGGAAGGAGGGGATAGAAAAGGAGGGTGCCAGGTGAAGCAGCAGTGTTAGAACAAGAGCACTGGGTTCTCTGTCCTCTCTGGTTTCCTTGTGTCCTTATGGCTTTCTCTCTGAGAATGCAGATCTGAACAAGGTATTGCTTCTTTTCACGAGCCATCTATGTCCTTGATAGTATGTTGTCGGAAAGATTCCCAGTCTTAGATAAATTAGAGTATTTTTCCCAGTGTTCACTTTGTAATTTCTTTAAGCTGCTTGTATCTTCACTTTTACCTTTTGATGTTCACAGTCCTTTTTGTGTGTGTGGGGATATGATTATCTCAATCCTTCATCCTTCAAAGACAGCTTCCATGAAAGCATCCATCCTACATTTTCCCCTTCAGAAGTGATTTTGTTTTCATGCAACGTGTTCATACCTGTTTCTAAGGTCGTGTGCAGAAAATATTTACAGCCTGTTTTACTTGCACAGCTAGTGTTACCTACACAAAAAATGTATTTGAGTGCCACAGGAATTTCTGTGTTCTGGTTCCACAAAACAGGAACAGAATCCACAAAGTTGCATATGAAGTTTTTGGCCTGGTCTTTGTAAGGACCCATCATAACCAAACCTGGCTAATTCAGATTAGAATACCATGTTCATTAGTTCTGTAAGTCCTTGCATGTCCCTACAGATACGATTTTAGTTTTGCTGATGCAGATAAGTGGTCATGTGAAAATCTATATGGAAAGCAATATTTCTTAAGATGGGTAAAAGCTATAAAAGATTTTTTTTTCTTATCAATAACAAATAATTATCAAAAGCTGCAATAGTTCAAGCTTCTTGTTGTACAAGTTACGTCCTATGGATTTAGGGGCTGAATTTTCAACTGCTAAAAACGAAGGCCCTTTTTGTCCTCCTAAAGTAAAACTACAGTGGGGACTCGGTGCACGTTCTGCCCAGGGTCCTGGTCTTCACCTGGGACCTCGACAGCGCCCAGTCCTCCCTGCTCCTTTGGACACCTCCTTTGCATCACTAAGTGCAGGGAACAGAACATTCTGGTAAAATGACCATTTCATTTTAATAATCTAAATGCAGTGTGTTGCATTATAAAAATATAAAAACAAATATTGTGCTATTATTGCATGCTATTCTGTATCTAGGTATATGTAAGTGCTAAGATCCTGGGGCCTGGTAAAAGAGAATTCTCTATTAGATATTCCTTGAAAGAAACTGCATATTTTGCTTTCTGGATGATTAAATATTTCAGCACCAAAAAAGCAAACTAACTGTTATGATAGATTTGCAACATGGCAGACTCATAACTAGTGAGATGATTGCTTTTCTCTGATGGCTTGGATTTTGCCTCTGTGCAGGAGTACACTGAGTAGTAAAATTAAGTTGTCACTATTGATATATCCTAAGAATGAAAGATATTTTCTTTTCATACATTTTCTTTTTCCTCAGAAGCCTGTATTGGGTACAGACAGGACAGAAATGTTAATTTTTTGCTACTAGATGAGGAATGTGTTTACTGCCATGAGCAGGGCCATCGATAATACCAGCTTGGTAGAAAGAACCTGGAATAGGAGTAGTCCAAGATAGAAGCTCCAGCACTTGATGAAAAAATAATACAATCAATTAATAGATAATCAAGTATTAATAATTTAAATGGGCTTGGAGATGAATGTTTAATATTTAAACATTATTCTGATATATAAAAATTAATCACAGTAGTACCTTTCTATCTGGAGGCATACTAGAGATAAATTTGAGTCTACCTTCAAATTTAATACATTTCTGTAGCCCACTTCAACATCAACTTGAGCTTTAAGCTGAAGGATACGGAAAATGTTCCTTGCGTGCCATCTAAATTTTTAAGATTATTTGGGGAAAAGAACCTCAATATCAGCAGTGAAGTAGATTCAAAAGGAATGGATTTTTTTTTGAGAATTCAAAGCAGTAGCTGTTGCTTTGGAAACCCCAGCCTGGCTGCTTGTGCTGCGGCCCGTGAGCGCCCAGCAGAGCATCGCGGCACTGCTGGACGTCGGGGTCCGTGGCCAGCGTCGGAGCCGCCTCTGCCTGTGCGACTTCAAGGGCCTCTAATGCAGTTCTGATCTCTGGCCCTGGCTGGAGGACTTTTGCAGCTCACTTGCTGTTTGTGCCAGAGCTGCCCAGCCAAGCAGCTGCCTGGACACCTGTACTAGACCATCCCTTCAATTGTCAGGATTTTCACTTAAGTCTTGCCTGGGTTCCTTGCTCAATCACTGCTCTTCAGCCGCAAAAAAATTACCCTTTTGATCTTACTGACCTGAGTGCAGTGTTAACCAAAGCGGACCACTGCCTGGGTAGAAAATTCCCTGAAGTAATCCTGGGTTGTCTGAGTGCGATAATATATGAACAGCTTTGGTGGGTTTTGGAGGTGCTAAGTCGCCAAAGGAAGCAGGGCTCAAACTACCCAAAATCATCTGGGGTTAATGAATAAGTGGGAAGGAGCATCTTCATCCTATATAGTCTGGTCTCCTATACATGCTCCGATATCACGGGTAATTTTAACCTCATAGATTTATAGCAATGAATATGTTTCTGTTTTGAAAATATGGCAGTCTCCAAGCCTCAGCAAAGACTTTTGACTGTTGTTCTCTAATTCTCCTTTCAAATAGAGCCATTCAGCTCTACTTTTTACTTAAAACATTTGAGATTACAGTAGTTCATCTTTTATTTGGTGATTTCTGAAAACAGAAGGGCTAAAAATCTGGAAGATCCAGAGACTCTCATATATCTTCTTGCATTCAAGTTTTACTACTTCAAGTTCATTACTTCATTTTTCAGCTTTTATATTCTTTGTTTTCACTGTGGTTTGCTACAGCAGCTCCTGTCATGGTTGCATGGTGCTTGCAAAACACACAGTTTCCTCTACTGCTCTGATGTGTAAAGCCCTCTCATCTGGAACTGAGGTGGGAATTGCTTCCAAGCAGGAGACAGGGAAACCGAGAAAGGGAGGAGTGGCCTGAAGTTGCTCAGCAAGATCACGTTCACACACACTCTCTCTCTCTGTTTAATTCTAATAAAGATCCTTGTGCAGTGTTAGAAGAAAGTTAGTTTTTTTGGGGGGAGGGTTGGGAAGAGGTAGCCTCAGGCATAATAGATAATAGATCACTTTAAAATGGAGAAATGGAACAACTCAGAATCAGACAATCTGCTTACAGTATGTGGGTGCAGTGATGCATTTGTTGAAGCGGCTATCATTCAAGCTGATTTATGCTAAAATTGCAACACTTGTACATACATAAACATAAGACAAATGTTTTTTTCATATCTTTAGTTTGCAATGGGCTTACATGCTTGAAATATTAGTAGAATAGTATAGAATAAAGTGTAAAGGTTTGGATATATAATATGAAGAATTAGGTTTAAATAGGAATTAGATTAATATACTCTTTCAATTCTGGAATCATTTACTTAATCTTCTGCATTAGATTTTGAGGCATCTCAAAACAAGGAAGCCATTCTCACAGAAGATCATGTAGAGATAACAATAAAAACGAGACAGATTTATCACAGTCAAATTTACAAAAAGGAGAGAAACAACATTTCCTTTGAGGTCGAGTCAAATTTACAAAAAGGAGAGAAACAAAGAACATTTCCTTTGAGGTCGGCATTCTTATCACTTCTGCTTTTAAGACACTTGACTGGCGAGCAGTTTCAGGCCCCTAAAGCTGTTTTCGTGCATGCTGCAAAATTTGAATGCAAAAGTCTTTTTTATCATTGGAATTTTGAAAAGGAGTCAGTGAGATTTGTATTCTGGTGCTCACTACATCGAGCTGAGAGACTCAGAGAGCGCCACAATTAGCCAGTGGCACTAGCAGAACATAGAGGAATGGAAAAAAGCACTTTAATATTTTTTCATCTTCAGAGCTCTATTACATACAGGGATTTCTGTATTTCAAATCAACACAGAATTAGTGTGAAGGAAGTTCCCTGTTTATTTGTGTGTATGTCTCTCCTTTTTTTTTTTTTTTTTTTTATAATATGCTGTGTTTTTCTCTGAAAAGCAACTGATTCTTTCCAAATTTACCAGAATCACTGACATCCCATGGACCTGTTCAGATAAGATGGGACCAGTGAAATGGCACTTCATCAGAATAAAGGAGTTCCAATTGCCTGTGTTTGTGCTGCAGCAGGCATTGTTAATCACATAAAAAACTTCAGGATATAAGAAGACAAACTCAGGCAAATTCAAAACTCAGCAGCCTTTCTGTGCACATTACATTTGTAGAAGATCTTTGTGTAGAGAAGGGTGTGGAAAGAAAAGGTGTTTTTTCTGTGGGAGCAGTGTTCTCATGTGAGCATGTGCTTTGAGAGATGCGTACGACAGCTCTTTGAGGTTTCAGATGTGGACTTTTATTGGTTTAGGTGTGGTCATCTTACCTTAGAAAAGTTGCTTCTCACGGAAGAGTGGAGACTCGGCAGTAATGTACAATAGTGCTCTTGCCTTGCTGCTTTGCACAGCTGAAATCACATCCTCAGGGCCATCACAAGCGAAGCTGGAGGAGCTCGTGGCCACCTGCCTCAGTCGCTCCGCACGTTCCTGTGTGTGTGTGCACACCTGCAAGTGCACATTGGGCATGGCTGGAGAACCCAAGGGGCTTGCAGATATGCTGGCACGTTTATAGAATGGCTTCATGCGTTACGCCGCTGTAAAATCCTACTACCCTTGCAACGCTGTGTATTTTCACACAAAAATAGCTGTGCTGTCTCAGCTTCCCGTTTACCTAATGGGTAAACAGCACTTCTCTCTGTCTTTTAGTTTTGCTTTTGAAGACAATTACAGGAGAGATACTCAGTAGTTTGGAAATGAGGAATGTGGCCAGGTAGAAGACAGCTTGGCAATTTAATAAACGATTTAATAAGTAGATCTTCTTTCCCACTGCATGGAGAGAGTACAGAAACCAAGAAAAAAATGTGGGATTTTCAAATGATCCCTAGAGATTGGGTTCACAGATTGCTTATAATATTAAGGTGAACAAAGTATCCTGATCCCTTGGAATACTGATATCCGTCATGCCAAATGCCTAGAGGACTTGGTGCGCTGGAGAGAGTTGTCCAGGCCGTGCAGGGAACACAGAGCAGCTCCGGGGTTTCATGACAGCAATTTTAGCCTCCTGAGTCCTTTTTGCGTAAACTGTGCTGAATAAAGGCCTTAAAAATGAATTAAGGAATGTTTCTTGGACTCTGCAGTAGAAAAAACTGTACTAACAAAATGGGTTCAGCACAGTAGGGACATAGGCGTATTCTAGAAGTCACCTTAGATGTTCAATCTGTGTATTCTACTATACTTCATCTGTCAAAAGCTAATCTGTCTGCTGGGCATCAGTGTCCTTCCTCGTCATATGTTATATTTGTATTATCATCAATATAATATGAAACTATGGGGCACACTTTTTCTCACAGATCTTTCTTTCTGGGGAAAAGAAAAGAAGTGTTCTACTCTTTCTTTTTTTCTGTTTTTTTTTTTTTTCAAGGACAAGTTTCTATTTGTTTTCTTTTTTCTTTACCTTGTTGCTGTAATGGGCTGTTCTATAGCCATCAGAAGTCTTGGCTTGATGAGCCTGCTATGAAACATTTAAAGGTTTAAATAACAAGCTCAGAGTGAAGAAATCAGTGATGCATGATTAGCTGAAAGTCTTGAATATGATAGAGTTTTCGTATTCATTTACAGGAATGCTTCATGTCAACTGTAATGTGACTTAATACATATTAATGGCCTCTGTTACAATATAGGCTGTTTATACACCTTTTGGCAGATGTCTGTGCTATTGGAGCCTGCACAGATTACTGAAATTTTCTCTGAAGACAAATTTGTCGTTTACTAAAAGAAAACCAGCCTTGAATGATAAGGTCAGGGTCTGTTGCGAGATGCAGTTCCAGTGCATCACTTGTAACCAAAAACTTTAGAATTGTCATCAAATTTGCCAGAATATCTCTGGTGTTCTCAGCAGCGCAGCAGCAGGTGCCGGGGGACGCTTGGCCATGAGGAGCGTCAGGACATGAGGAGCTTTGGGCTGTCCCGCTGCTCCAGGTGCCCCAGCGGGAAAGCTGCTCTCCCTGCTTAGCTCATGAACGTATCCTCCAGACGTGTCAACAGGCCCCGGTTTGGGGTAGGGCTTATAGTCATCCCTGTGTTGACGGAAACAGGGAAGTGCTTCCTAGAGCACATGTCAAGATAGGAGAAAACTGCCTCTCTTGACCAACTCAGATTGTGTTTGCTGTGGAAACTTGTTTTTCCGCGTGAAGAAACTCTGAACTCTGCAAATTGCCCAGTTTAAGAGAAAGTGCAAGAAAATTACTCCTTAATTCTTTGAAGAGCAACATAAGGAGATAGCGTGATAACTAAGCGCAGTGCGTGGTAACTGCTTGCCAGGTTTGCACCCCACGCTGACGTGAGAAGTCCTGGTTTGAACTGGAGTCTTTCCTGCAGATGTAGCAATTGCAGATCGCATGATACATTATTTACTCCTTGTTAATTCTGGGATGTTAATGAAAGCTCATGGGCATGTAATGATAGAGGTTTACCTGACTGCAGAGCTTGGCCTTGTGCTGCAGAGAGGTTGCACCTCATACATCATGGCTTGGCTTGTAAGACATGAACATCTTTCCTGGAAACCTGTTCATGTGGGTAGCATGTGGGCTGGGGGCTGCACGTTCCGCTGCAATCCCATCAGCTCGGGCTGTGGAGAAGGAGAAGCCTTGCTAAGAAAGCCAGGCAGCTCCTGACACGACTTTTCCTGGCCTGGACTTGACAGGAGAGCCCCCAAGCGGATTGTGCAGCCGGTGAGAACCACTCCCAGGTACCTGGGATGCCCAAACCTGCCCCGCGCCGGGGGCCTGAAAGCGTTTGTTGAAAACACCGATTTTCTTGCGTGCGTCACGGCTGTGGAAGCAGCATTCCTCAGCCCTGGCAGCTTCCCATGCGCCTGCTTTCGACATCAAACAAGCTGAGAATGAAAACAAGCTTTCTCTAATAAAGGGAAATGTTGCAAAATTGGTAACACTATTAAAATAAATAAATAAATAGCAAGCCAGGCAAAATAAGGCAACAGAAGGGAACAGTTTATCTGGAGGTGTTTGCTGCTGCGGAAGGTCTTTTCTAGGTTGTCAGCTCAGACCAAGGCAGCTCAGCTGTGCGTATGACCGTGCTTCCAGCGCAGTGCTGCTCGGATATTGAGAGGCAGTGAGAGGTGGGAATCTATCCATAGATTTCTGTCTCTTCTTTAGTGGGGTTCTTTTTTTTTAATCATTAATATTTTCTGGCTACTATTGAATGTACAAGTCATTTCATAATAGCTGTCAAGCCCTCTTGGATTACTCCACCAATCTGGAGGACCTGTTGGTGTTGCCACTCTGCATTTTTTTCCTTCACCAATCTGGAGGACCTGTTGGTGTTGTTGCCACTCTACATTTTTTTCCTCGGCCTCTAGGAGACTGCTAATGGGACACACTTAACTGAGATACTCTTAAACTAATTTGAAATTGAACATGTTTGAGGAAAATAGAGGAATTTTGGATTCTACCCTGTCCTAGTCCTCTCAAGCAGCACGGTGAGTTACAACTATATGGTAACATTTTATTAGCCATGTAAGTCATATTAGGAGCGTTTTTTAGAGTTGGGTTATTGAGGGTGACTTTGCCTTGAAGGATACAGCCCCAGGTAGCTTGGAGTATGCGAGGGCTGTGTCCTCTTGTGCAAGTGCGCTGGTGTAACTCAATAACGTTGCATGCTGCTGTCTTTCTCAACTGCTCTCATTACATCTCGCTCTCTAAGTACATTATCTATATATATAACTTACTTGCAACTATTAGTCTTTTTTTTAATAATTCCCAGAGTGTGTATCATTATTAATTTTCATGGAGATATTGCATGTTTGGCAGCCAGGAATGCAGAGGCAAAAGCAGGGAGTGCTTAACAGACCTATTATCTTTACAAGAACAAATCTTGTCCACAAGGATAGTAGGAGAGGAGAGAAAACTCACACAGCAGCAAATATTTAATTACAAGAGCTGCTAGTCGTGGCAGCAGCTGCTTAAACACAGATCTGTCTTTTAAATAACTTCAGCTATATAAAACGAGGAAAAGGGGATTGGAGGGAGAAACTCAAAGGGCATGTGCAGTAATTGCAAAAAGCGGTTTCATTTTTACATTGCAGTGTCTTTAGCAGCTTTTACCTCCTTCTTGGCCTGTTGGGGGATTTTATACTGCTGCCAAAAAGGAGCAGCACAAAGACAAGAGAGTGTTGAGGAAGTCAGCATGTCATCTGCCAGCTCCTGCTGCCCTTGGTCTAACCCTTTATATGTGCCAGGTCTAACGATGAAGGTTCCCATTGGCTTTTATTTAAAAGCAAGCAAAATAGAGTTTGACAGAGGCAAGATTTGTTCCTTCCCAGCATTTGTTGACTGAATTATAGGGAAATCCTCCTTCCCAGTGCAGTGGTGCTGCTTGGGGCCTGGAGCTGCTTTGGCTCCTTGTCCTCATGACAGGGACCTGTCCCCACTGTGGGCAGTTTTCTTCCTTTAATGCCGCTTGACTATCTGACAGTTCTGTTTACAGTTTCTTGACCTGATACACTCTGACATGGGCCTGCGAACCATTTAATGTGCTATATTACTTATAATAATACATTGACATTCCTAAGGTAATAGCTGAGAGCCTCCCAATGTAATTCAGCTATGTAATGAGCAAATGATCTTGTTTGGCCCGAAGAGCTGAACCTAACGCACACACCTGTTGAGCAGGACAAGGGAGAAGAGCCTGGGATGGAGGTGTGTGGGGAAGGCGGGTGGAAGTGCTCGGGTTTGTAAGATGTGAAGTTGTCCAGCTTGGCATTTCCTATGGTGTAGGGAGCTGTGAAGGCTGAGAGGCTACTGGGAGGCATGGAAGAGCAGAAGTTAAGTCAGAGAATTTTGAGAGTAAAATGTATGAAGGTTTTGTGCAATTCTTGTCTTTTTCAATAACAGTAGCTCCTTTCTGTGGTTTTCTGCTTAGTGAATCTGATGCATGATTGGAGATAGGAGCTGCAGGTATGGATCAGAGGGCAGTCAGGTGGAAGTCTCTCGCTGATGCAATACAAATTAGATTAAAAACAATACGACCAGTAGGATTTATGACTTCTCCAGTTTTAAAGACAGACAAATGGATGCTTGAATCTGTAAAAGCACTGTACAAAGTGAAAAACACAATATGGATGTCTGTGATATTTAGAGAGCTTTTTCCCAATGTGTATGCAATGAATCAGTAGACTGTGTCTGAAGACAAACTGGCCAGCAAAAGTCTGTGTTATGGGCAGCTCTGTTTGATATTTAACCTTACAATTCTCCTTTTTTTTTCAACTTCAACAGATTGTAATAATTCAAGCAGAATTTTCCAGTCCTGACGTCTGTTTGTTGATGTACTTCTAAATTTAATTTAATTTAATTCAATTTATTTTCTAGCAAAATAGCTCACTTGTTTCCAAAAAGGCAATATGGGGAAAATATGGTGTGTGCATTTGTCATTTGCACAGCCATCTCATGGGGAAATGGTAGCAACTCCATGTTTTGGAACACAGACTTGACATTTGGCAGTGTAGTTGACAGATGTGTGTGTTTCACTGCTCCCATGGAAATCAAACCACAAAAAGTAAAGAAAAGAGGAAAGCAATGGAGAATTAATAGCTTTAAAGCATATTTGAAGCTTTATTTTCACCGAGCATACTTCAGCTGAGGCAGTAGCGACTGAACGAACTCACTTTCCATTCCACAGCTGCTGTGGGCAGGGGTGGAGAGCAGGAGACTGCTGAATTTGCCGTGCGAGGGCTGCGTAACTCTGGTAGCGACGCACCAGAGCAGCCCAAGCACCCCAGTGCCCTTGGAAGCGCTGCGCAGTGCATGTGCTTCCTAGAAACATGACGTTCGTTATCCATCCATTGCAGAGCAATCTGCTGGGGCGCTAAACGTGGCCAACAATCCCAAATATTGGGCAAGTCTCCTGGCTCTGTCCTTCTGGACAGGCAAAATGTTGAGGTGGAGCAAGAGATGGAGTCACAGGAACATCAGGGATGGGCCCTGCTGGTGAGTTATGTTTCTGCAGTCTGGAGGGCGTCTTCGCAAGACAAGTAAGAGGTGTTGCAAGGAGGGAGGACTGAACTGCTCACTGTTAGCTGAGGGAAGGGCAAGGCTTAAGTAAAGGGAGATGGAAATTAAACAGCTGAAAGCTGCATCGTAATGTTAAGGATAGTGGAGCGCTGCACTACCATGCTTAGAAAGTGAAATCTCCTTCAGGAGGAGTTTCAAGAGCCGTTTAGACAAACTTCCATCTGGAATTGGGCAGGAGCTATGCAGATGCTCTCGTGGTTGACTCACTCTCCAGGTGGTTTCTAAACTTTTCCTGTCTGTGATCTCAGGAGCTACTTCACTACAACCCACCAGCAGCTGAGGAAGCAGATCAGGAGCTTCCCTTCAATGCCCTTCTCCCCAGCTACTCGTTAGTAAAGAGATGTATTTCCAGGCTCCTAGATGGTCCAAATAGTGTGTCCAGTGCGTTTGCTTCCTCCTTATTCTCCCTCAGGCACCTATTTAGGGTCAAATTGTGTCCTTAAGAATAAGCAATGCCTTCAGATGTAGTATGTGTGTAAAGTGTCTCCAGTGAAATATTTTATGGACAATCACATGGAAATAGTGCAGTTTTTTCTGTCTTTCCAGTAGCAAAGGGGATGAGTGCTGAGAGAAGCAAAATTACAGCATCTTTTTCCTTTTTTTTTCTTAGAGTTGCTGTAAATACGTTCAATATATTGTCAGTTAACTGTCTTCAATTTCTTCAATTTAATTGATTGATGTTTTGAATCAGTGTTCCGAAAAAGGGCGTTAATGCAGTGAAACAACAGCAGCAGCTGAAGAGTCATTTGCATGCAGAATGCTGTAGATGATGCTTTTCTCTCACAGTAGTAAAACTATGTGAACAAACACAGAAAAACCTCTTCAGGTCACTAATGTACATGAAATATTTTTCACCTTATCAACAGCTCAATTTCCCCAAAACCTTTGATTCAAAACATTTCCATTAACAGGAGCTTTTGAAACAAAATGATGACCAGATACCTTATAATACTATGCCACATAATAGAATAATTCAGACACTTCCATTAGAAAATCATGAGCACTTTCATCCTCTAAGATGTTAGCCTAAAAGTTGTTATTCCATCAGTTTCTCATATGCCTCCTCTGCAATCACAGTGACTGCTAAAGAATATAAATGAAAGAGGAGTGTCTCACGTATGAAGGCTGGTTTATGTGTGCATATTTTTCTTGAAGCTTATCATTCATTTTTTAGCTCTGAAGTTGTTCATGGGAGAAGGAAATTAATGTAGATTCCAGCATGTAAGTCAAACACAAAAAAAAAAAAAATGGAGAGCTAGGATGTGAATAATCTGTTCTCCTCTCCTAAGCCACAATATTTACAATAATGATCAGACTTCTTGTGTGAAGTAGGCCAAATCCTGCATTTTTTTACTCTAAGTAGGTTTCTTTGGTACTTTTTGTGCCTTGGTAGATCATAGATCTCTTCTCTCTTATTGCACAGAGGAAAGAAAAATCAGAGAAAGGCAGAAAGTCTGTGAGGCTGGTTGTGATGAAACTCACCATTGCTGTGAGTCAGTGACTGCAGCTTAAGTTAGAAACACGCAGTGCCCCAAGGACTGAGAAGGGACATGAGAAATAACTTCTGGACTGTGAGGGTGATAGAGCACAGGAGTGGGCTGCCCAGAGAGGCTGTGGAGTCTCCATCCTTGGACAGACTCAAAACCCATGTGAGCACAAACCTGGGCAATGGGCTCTAGGTGACCCTGCCTGTGCAGCGGCTTGGACTAGGTGATCTCTGCGCGTCCTTCAACCTCAATCACCTGTGATGGTTGTGACTTTCACTCCTTGTAGCATTGCCGTGTTGAGATACAAGAATGATGTCAGTATGAAAGAAGATTAGCTTTAATTTGGGTGTGAGGCTTTGTTTTGTTTCAAGATTTTCCTTGTTCCTCAGGGTGCTGGGAACAGGCCAGCCTGGTCTGTGCAGTGGTGAGGGAGAGGGGGGCGGTAGCACGAACCATACATGGCACCCGTCACCAACAGACACAGGCCTAGGGCTTTCTGTATCTGACAGCATTCAGCAGTGATGCGCTGTGGATGAACCTTCCTTTCTGGGATACAGCAGAAACAATTGATCCCTAATGGATCAACTGGGAATAATAGCTGTTTTCTGGTGTTGGTAGAGGTAATTCATTTGCAATTAAATACCCTCTCTGCCCTTCTCTCATCGTCATTGTCATTGTGCTGCTAACACAGGGGTCTCTCAAGTAAACACAACCCTTGCTGTGAAAATCACTGCACAAAATGGAAACCTCATTGCTCTGCAGCGTTTTCTATTGCCATCAAATGATTTCCCAGCACTGGAATTGCCTCCATGCCGAGAGGAGCTGCACTCTTAAATGGAGTGTGTCTGGCACTGGGTGCTGTAAATTTTTTCCCCTCCTTTACTACCTGATAAAGGGCGCCCTTCCCCTCACGACGGACGTCCCAGCAGCCCTTGGCGACGTGTCTGCAAGGGCGAGTTGCTGGTTTAGCAGAGCTCTCTGCTTGGCCTGGGGCCCGCGAGCCATGTGGTCCTGCCGAGCACGAGGCTGTAGTGGTGAAGCCACCCTGCCGGGGCTTGGCTTCCAGGGAGAAATCCTGGCAGGATTTCCCCTCGGAGGAGTGTCTTCACACCGATGCGTGCAGTGGTTGCTGCCCACGCGAGACAGCTTGAGATTTTACTATAGTCTTTTGCCTTGAAACTCAGGGAAAAGGCACGAAAGAGAGCAGTGCCTTTGCCACAGGTTTGTCCTCAGATCAGGAGTGTTTGCGTTGGTGCCGCTGGGGGCAGCCGTCATGAGGAGCCAGTCTGCAGGCCGCTGCACGCGGCCTTCGTCCCCCTCACGCGCTGCGGCTGCACTTTGTTTTCTGCTTCATGCTTGACCTATGAGCTGAAACGCTAATCACTGATGAAAATTTCAGTTAATAGAAAAAATACTTTAGGCCAGAAATGTTTTAAGCTCATTTAGGAGATGTAATATGTCAAGTAAAAAAAAAAAACAAGGCAAAACCCTCATGCTAGTTTAATGTCTACGCAACTGGAGTGCTTTCAGATCTACCCATAAAGCTCAAATCCATGCTGTTTGGGTGACAACGGACGGTTTGTCACTGCATATTGGTAGATTTGTGCAAAAACCATTTTCACCAGAGTTGTCTTTTCCAAAACTATCTGCTTGTGGTTGGTGTAATTTCAGTGACTCGTTTGCTACTGAAAAGTGAATGTTTGGCTGTACCTGGAGAAAAGGCGAAACTGCCAATACACATGGGGAAATTAGACTTCTGCTATATCTCTAAATGTGTATATGTATTTATACAAGCAATTTATGGTGCAGAATGTGTTGTATGCAGCTATATCACCCTGTGATATCCAGATTTTCCCTAGAAAGAGAGGCTGCTGCCACAAAAGAACCAGGCTGAGCTAAAGTATTGACTGGCTCCCGGGAAGGACCGAGTCCTCCTGAGACGTCTCCTGCCCACAGGGGCCTTCACCCGCTCTCCTTAGAGCCTCCCTCTGTGGCCCTCAACTCACAGCTGTTAATTCTCTGTGTTTTCTCAGCTCTTAAAGTGCCTAAAATAATGAGGGCTGTTTTGTAGCTCACAAGAGGAATGTTTTTACAGTGTGCCATAAAAGTATGTGTTGCATGTCCTGAAGTGTGCCCAAGGTGCACGGTGGAGCCTGGCGCGCGTGGGGCCTCCTCCAGCAGCACCACAGCCGGCCAGGATGCCAAGACATGTGATTTAGTAGTACAGTGCTTCAGCTACTAGAGATACAAAGCAAATTAAATCAAATCTGTCACGTGCTGTGCCGTTATACAGGCAGAGTGATGACCAAGACAAAATACTAACCATTTCCAGCTAGCTTTTAAAACATCTGAGAGCCTAGTTCACAATGCACTGTTATCTTTGCAGGACTTAAATTTAGGATTTTGTTGGACAAAGAGTTTAAAATATGCAGTGACATGTCACCAATGTGCATAAACATGGTCTACAATTAAAATGCATTTTTGTTTTCCTTTCAGCAATGTGAGGCAGGTTGGAGGTTGAAAAGTTTCAGGTGCGCTGTGCAGGATGCTGGTTCTCCTCAGGTGAAGTGTGAAGTAAATAACCAGCCCACAGAGCTGGCTATGGATACACTGGCTAGGCCCCATCGACTGTGAATGCTGGACTGGCTTTTAATCTTGTTTTAGTTTCAGCTATCTCTTTTTAATTTATATTCTTTCACTTAATTTTTTAGATTTTTTTTGTGTGTCTGAAAGATTAAAGAGTGATGGATTACAAAATTGGGAAGTCATAATACTTGGAATGAAATGAGACTTGGAGTGCAGAGATTTTGTAAAATAATGTTCAAAAGTTTCTTGTGGAACTGTGCCGAAAACTTCACTGTCTGTGTGCTGTCCAATGATATTTTTAAGGTCTTTGGCAAAATAAGTCATATACAGGTTCTTCTCATTAAACCTCCCAAGAGCGAAGTTGCATTTTAAAATAAAGTCTTCATATTTATATGCTACATTCTACTAACTGCTTTGGAAGTACTTCACCATGGAAAGAAGAACATCTTTCTGATTATAGATGATTATTTTAATAACTTCCAGCATATGCAGACTGCTTTTCTTAGAAATAGCAGTATCCAAAAATACGCAATGGGGATAGAGTCAAATGAAGGTTATCTTTTCCCTGGTGCTGACACTGGGTTGTCAGAAAGATTTAGAGGAAAAAGCTGCATTTATGATTGGCACCTGGAGTAAGATGATGAGTCCTTATGACTATTCCTGCCTGTCTCTGCCAAACATAGGACTGTGCGTGTGCATTTTAGGGGGGAGAAATACAGCTGCATAAATCCTGTAGTTGTAGCGTTTCTTTAAAGGCTCCCCTAGCCTAAATTTCAATCGTTCTTAGCTAATTAGCCAAGCAGGGGGGTGTTCTGCTCCTGGCATGGATTAGCACAGAGCTCATTACCGTGAACATGCCCCGGGACTCTGCCGAAGGTCCCAGAAGATTGAAGCCTCCATTCTGGAAGGTGTGGTGGGCTGTCTCGTCCCATGCAGTTGTGGGACATGGTGCCTTGCCACGCACATTTTATTTGTTACTTCTCTGGAAGGGTGTGCAGCAGAGGGGCTGGTTGCAGGGGGATCTGCCTCTGCACGTGAGTCCCTGTCACTACGGCCATCGTCTCTGCGTGTCCCTCCGAGCAGAGCGCCAGCGCTGAACAGCGAGCCTGGAAACCAGGAAGGCAGATCTTGCCAGTTGTCCCTAGCTCCCTGCAGGGGTTGAAACCCCATGGTGTTTGCCCAAATCTTGCCTCCTGTGGCGTCCCCGAGGCGGCCCTCACCATGCTGTGACCACAGGCCTGCCAGGGACAGAGGCGGCCATGGCCTGCAGGTAGAACGGGTGTTTTGTTAAGCGCAGCGCAGGTCTGTTAGGCAGCAGATCAAATGTGAGGGCAGGGTTCAGGGAGGCAGAGGGATCTGCTGGGAGTTGATGGATGATGGGGAGCAGAGGGTCGCCTTAATAAAAAGAATATTGGCGGCCACGGGGAGCAGAGAGCAGCGGGGTTGGCGCTGGGTTAGCAAGGGTCAGGGAGGGAGCGTGAAAGCTTGTATTTGCAGACATGGAGAATAGGGAGGGATCGTTGCAGATCCTACCAGGCATAACTCAAATGCTGTGTTCATCAGGGCCCTTCCTCTCCGGCTGGTGAGGTTGAGGTGGGGTTTGGATATTGCGAGGTGGTATATCCAAAGTGGTGGAGGGAAAAATCAGAGACACAGAGAAAGTCAGAAGATAGAGAAGGTGACTGCGTGTGAAAATATGCTCATCAGTTTTGGACCATTAGTCCTCACTGAGCTGAAGGCAGCAGCACTAAGCAGAATAGAGGCAGGAGTGATGTGAGCTTCCCAGCGCGACTCCCAGCCAGGGCTAAAATGCAGCCGTCGTCTCTGGTGAGCGGGGATTGCTGCTGTGTTGGGCTGGGGGCAATTTTTGACTAAAACTGGGATTTCTTCTGTAATTGTGGCGAAGAAAGAGTGAGAGAACTTAATTAAACTCCTGTGATATATAGTCATGTACCTTGCAACAGAGAATATGATTAAAAATCCAAATTCTCATTTCTCTTACCAGGAAGCAATTTTCTTTCCAGAATTTTGTTCTGTTATTCTATAGCTAGTGCCACCCCAAAAACTGATTGCTAATTGCTAATGGGTTTTACTTAACAATCTTGTAACACTGATAAATTAAATCTGAATCTAGCTAATGAAAAGGTCAGCTCTGAAATTTACTAATCCTAAAATCTAGCAATCCAGTACTTTCATTAATATTTGTGCTGTAGAGAACTTAGAGACTGAATCCTGCATATTTTAAGAGGAAACCAAGTAGCTGAGATGGATGCCCTGTTCCCTGGTACTACATAATTTCACCTGGAAGCTAGACCAATAATCTAGGATTTGAGGCTGTCATCCTGTACTATTTATGATCAATTTTAATATGGTAATCACATGTAGTGAAAATTGCTTGTCAGATTTATAAGATAAATGGAGATTTAGTATTTTTCCTCCTATTTCGTTGTCCAGTATCTTTTCTACATGCTTCTGGATGCAGTGGTATACCAGAGAAGAGTCTGGAATGCTTTACCTTTTGTAATTCTGATATTTTGCAACATTTGCTCACTGTAAGTAAAAGGAAGCTCATTAAACAAACAAATGAGCTGTCCTTAGAGCAATCAGTATTTACTATTAACTGAACAGCACAGTAAATAATGAATTGCAGGTAAGGAACTACAGATAAGTATTTGCAGTGAATTCAGATTAACTGACTTCATCCCAAGGCTGAGAAATGAGAACGTAAAGGTAGAAATGGGGGGAGAAAAATGAAAAGGAGAAGAGGTGGACTCCAAAATGCAACATTTTTTCTCCCATTCCTGTTGTGCAGGAAGAACATTTTGCTCTGCGGCCTCCTGGGGCTGTACGGCCAGGGGGGCTGCCCAGGCCCGGGCCCATCGGTGCGAGGACCTGCAGCTCGGGGCGGGTTTGGGTGGAGTAAAATTGTCATGAGACAGGGACGTGGTGCAGCCTGCAGTTTGGGCAGGTGGCTGTGGTTTGAGGCGGGATGGATGAGGGGGTGACTACAGGACCCTGCTCTTGCTAACGCAGGAAGGGGCTCGTGGGTGCTGGAGAGGAGGGGAGAGGCTGCTGGTTTAATGTGGGAGCAGGAGCTGTGGTTCATACAAAACGCCCAGCGCCAGCCCGGGCTCTGCGGCACCTTAGATGAGGTTAATAGCTTGACATGGGCTAGAGGCCGGGGTAGAGCAGGAGCTTTTGGAGCCACAACTTCCCCATCATGCTACCCTAGCTCCTACCTTCTGAAACTACCTTCCAGGAGATGGAGAGTGCAGTGCTGCAGCAGTAACGTTTTGGATTTGCCTTTGGACGCAGCCAGTGGCTGTGTGAACGTAGAGCATCCTCAGCTCCCGCGCCAGGGCTGCTGAGCCCTGCATTAGTATTCGAAACAGGGAAAAAGCTAGACGGGCCAGCTAATTACAGCGGCCTGCGGAGACGAGTGTGTCGTAGCACATGATAAAGAATATCCTTTATCCAGTACATTCTTTTTTCCTCTATGACACTTTTTTTAAATATATGTATATGAACAGGTTAGTCTGCTTCATTAAGGAATCAACCTCTTTTATTGTTTTTCTTGAATTTAATATGAAACTCATGTTTTGTAACATTCACATAAAAAGAGAAACTTCCTTTCCCTGCCTGTTTCCCAGCCTGCAACCCCAGCATCCACCCAGTGCCTGCAGTGGCAGCTCCCATTGCTGCCAGGATTGATCCTGTTGCATCCCAGGGTGAGCCGCTCGGCTCCCCTGGGGGCTTCAAGCAGATGGGGGGAGAAGAGGGCTTTGCTGCCATTAATGCAGCATCTGCAAGTGGTGACGCTGGTCAGATTTTTATGAGCCTAAATTGCAATCGTGGTTTGCTTTCAGAGCATCTGTTTTCTCATAGCTGGCACATAGAGGTGTGGAAGTACATGGTGAGGGCCAGGAGAGCTGCTGCGAGGTCACAGGAGGTGACTGTGCAGTGGCTAGGGCAGCACCTGCACCGGTCGATCCTGCACCTACACTGCAAGAGGAGAGGCAGTGAGGAATTAACGGGTTGAATTTAGGAGAGGTTTGTTACTCAACAGTTAGAACCAGCAGAAATCAGACAGTCAAAATACCTGCTGCCAGCAGGGCAGAAGCCCTCACTGTGCTCAATGCTGCCATTTTCACCCAGTGGCAACCCCGGTGCCTGCGAGCGGTGGCGGCCGCCCTGAGCCCCGGCTGGCCCGCGGCTGCGCAGGGGCCTAAGCAGATTAGACAGCATCTCCCATCAAAGAACACTCAGTGCCTGAGCGACTTACAAGACATCTGGTTTTTAGCCTCATTTCTAAATAAATGAGGCTTATGTGATTATACTGTCTGTCTATTGTCCCCCCGTTGGCCAGTTTCAATCTTGTCCCAGGAATTTTGGTCTCAAAGATGTTAACTTCCAGGAAATTTTTCATGACTTGCAACCAAGTACACAAGAGAGATCCTATTACGGCCTTCAGGAGAAAGGGCCATAGACTGCTACTCATCTGGGAGAACTGATACAACAGGGAGAGCAATGAATCAAAGGGAAATCTCTGCCTCAGACTTGCGCTTTGCTGATGTCCAGCATGCCCACCTGCCAGGAGCAGAACCCCGGGCAGGGAGCGGGCTGTGCCGGCGGTGCGGCTCGCATCGCTCCTGCTGCGTGTTGCTCCAGCACCCGGCATTCCCCAGTGTTGCCCTGGCCCTGCGAGGCTTCGAGGCAGAGCTGCCCCTCCTGCCTGTCCCCAGCAAACCAACAACTGACACTGATCCAGGGATTGATGTTCTGAGCCGTGGATTAACCGAGCAGTGTGTGCAGATACCAGGTCTGTGCAGGCCGGGCGTAGGCTGAAGTGTGTCAGCAGGCTCATGTGGCTCTGCCTTTGGGCTCGGTGGCTTCCATCAGAGCTGGCTGGAGGATACATGTCCTGCGTCCCACAGCTCATCTGAGCAGGGGGCTTGGACATAGCCTGGAATACGTGGCAACTAAGTGCTGTTATTTCCACTGCTGGTGATGTTGGGTCCTTACCTGCAACATGAGTAACCTTGTCTTGGAAATTGCTTCTGACAGCCAAATTCTACCAAGATCCCTGTCCTATAAATACTACGTGTTAGCAGATATACAGGTACAAAATGTGTCTTATACTAGTTAGTATGGCACTGAGATGCTGCAAATGGTGAGGAAAACTGAAATCCTCTGTATGCCTCCATTCGCAGAGTTCTCTCTCCTTTACTCCTCTGTGAATTGCAGTTAAATGCTCGTTAGAACTGAAATTTTCCTCCTTTTGGCAGGCTGCTGACATTTTGCTTGTAATGGAGAACCTAAGCATGTATAATGGGTTGTATAAAACCTACATACAGTAGTTCTGGGATTACAGAAGAAAAGTAAAGGTTTCATGTTCTTGTCCTTATTAGTGAACTAAATTGGATTAAATGTCCTTTTTTAAACAGAAATGAAAGATAAAAGACATAGGAGATTTATGAATAGGGTCATTAGTGTACCAAATTTCTCTCATTAGATCTGTTACATCTCTTTCCAACTTGCACAGTTCTCATTAGGAAAATTTATGAACTGGAATGATTACAAATATACCTTATTTTGAACCATCCTCGCTTTTAAATGCAAAGCAAAAAGTAATTATACTTCTGTGGTATACCTGATTTGTACTTAGTGCTTGTGCATGTATGTATTTCTTTTATTATTATAGATTTAATATAGGGCCTTCCAAAAGCCAGGGAATGGGGTGAGAATTTGTACTTAGTGCAATTTGCAGTTTAGCTGTAAATCCTGAAGCCTGGCTTTAATTTAGTAACCTTACAAGAATCGAGTTAATAATGCACACTAATATGGCTGTGTCTTCTCCTTGCTAGGTTTTCAAGTTCACCTCCTAGCATTTGATTTGAACTGACGGTGAGAGGAAGCATACGGCATCATTCATTCTGCTTGGACTCCTTGTTTACAGAAGAGTGATGGAGATGCTATTAAGCACAAAAAGGATCACCATATGCCTGATTTTCTTTGCATTGAGTCTGGCAGCAGCTATTGAAATACCATTATCAGGTGAGTTGTAGCTATTTACTGAACAATTTGCTGGGGGTTGGGGTTTGGTGTGTTTTTTTTATTATTTTTTCTTTTTTTTTTTTGGTCTTTTACCTTTCCCTGAAGAGGAAAATATTAAATCCTAGTTTCAGTTCTTCCAGTTTGAATTTAATTCTGCCAGAACATGGCCTTTGGGAAATTCATATGTGGTAAAAATGTAAGTTACTTTCTTTGGACCTGTTCAAATGCAGCAGTAAACTTGTCTAATAGCATATATCAGATGTTTGAGATCCAGCATGTTACTTTGCTCAGAGGGTTCAGTTTTGTCCCTCACATAAATATCCCTTTTTGTCTTTAAATCTCCCTGAAGCTTGCTTGATGTACGTATACCCTTCCTTACTTGCCTTGCAACCTGCTCTTTCAGTTTGAAAAAGGAGCAGGTGTATGTCTCGGGGAGTACATTAGTCCCCAGAGAAGTATTTCTTATGACTTGCATACCACCCTGGGGAGCATCTACTTTATCCACTTTCGGCTATGATGCATTCAAACTGCCTATTTTACATGGTTGGTGTGGCTCCAGTACACGTGTAAATTATGGGATGAGCTTCCTCCGGGACAATGCAATGAAAGTTAGTGGTCCCCGTTGCCTGGAATACAGCCCACACCTCCCAAACCTTGTATTTTTCACATCTAAATAGAATGGGAGAATTACAGAGTAGAGTTTGCTTTTGGGGAAACAAACAAAGAAGCAAAAAACTCTCAGCAATGTAGTTTCTGAATGAATTATGCAGGAAAGAAAAAAGCTAGGAAAGAGGAAATGCAGACTCTTTGCAGGAGCTTGGGTGCTGTAGCCACAAGCTGAGGTGGCCCTGGACCATTTCTAATCAGAGAAGTTCAATGGCTAGTTTCAGAGCATTGCGTGGACCTTGTCATGGCCAGTTAGAGCTGTGGTTTCTGCCAGGCTTCCCAGCTGTGAAGGAGACGTGCACCAGGTGCATGTTCTTCTGAAGTTATGCAAAGCTGTTTGCCAGCATCTGGAGGTAGAAGCTCTTTGGAGGCAGCAGCTGCGGTGGCTTCTTGTGGTTAAGTAGAGCAAAAGTGGATCTGTGACTGTGGCGTGCAGGGCAAACTGGCAGACGCTCTTTTTAAGCACCTACTCAGGGGAATCCTCTATCCCTTAATATGCTTTAATGAAGCATTTTGTATTTTAATAAAAAGGAATTATGTCTGATCCGTGAGGCTGGTGGGCTTGGAAATGTTTAGCGGAGGTACAAGAGGGTTGAGACTGTGTGGTGTGGTGAGATATCATGTTTTGCTGAAGCTTTGAGTTTCCTGGACTTAAAAGAGAAAGCAAAGAGCATGTTATTTTTTTTCCTTGCTGTTTGCAACAATGTGATGATCCTATTATCTCTCCCCGCTGCACTGCAGGGGCATTCCCAATTGTGCCTCTCCATTACCCAGACTTTCTCAACACTTTAATTCCCTTAGAAAGAAAGTTATAGTGAAACACCATTGCGTAACTGTACAATTGGCAACGTCTTTCTCTCATGCTGTACCCTAGAGCATGTATTAAGTCATCTATGTAATCCATGGATTTACTGGTAATTTTATCCAGTATGGAAATAGCAGTTTGCTGTGTTGGGGTTGTGTGCTTGCGAATGTGTGTGCCTGTGTGTTAAAAAGCCAGTTGCTGCTAACTTCAGCACTGCATAAGCTCAGCAGTCCCCACAAAGCGGAGGTGAGCAGGTCCTCCGGCAGCCGCGATGCTCACACCTGTGTTGCCCCATTGCAGCGGGATGTCTCTGTGCAGTGTCCTGCCTTGTCACTTGGGGCTGCGATGAAGGGTTTGTGTAATACTGGAGCCCCAGGCGGTTGAATTGCTGTGTTTGGAAACAAATGCAGGGAGTGCTGCTGGAACTGCTTCGTCAGGCCTGTTGGTGTGGGTTGAAATCCATATTTGCGTATGCTTGAGGCATCTGAAGATGTGAGAAGAGATTCCCCCTGCTTGCTTATTTATAGTGAGGATACAAGTGGTTATCAGGCAAGTAGTTGCCTCACTAAAAGGTGAGAATCAGTACAGCATCACAGTTGTCAAATTCCAGAGCTGTGCGGTTGAAATGCAGGCTCCCATCTGTAGGGGTTGCAGGTTGTCAACTGAGGTGTCTTCTGGGGTTTGCTGTGGACAGGGGCTGAGCTGAGGAGCCAGCACAAGCTTGTGACACTCAGCATGGGGCCAAGGGACTGTACGTGGAGTGTGCCAGTTAGGTGGGGCTTTGTGAGCAGTGACCAAGGTGAGGGCATCTCTAGGTTAAAGTAATCCTGGCTAGCAGCTGGCAGATGGGAAGTGTACTGAGCAGCAAAGGTTGCAGTGGTTCAGGGTATCCGCAGGCCTGTCCGTCTGCTGCCTGGATGAGACACCTGCCTTTAGTGTGAGTTGGATTGAGCTGTGGGTGAGGACAGAGAGGTGGGTGAGGGTGGAGCTGTGTCTGGCCGAGGGGTTTCCTCCCCAGCTGAGGTGGTGCAGACCGGGCTGTCAAGCCCTTCTCTTAGTGCTCAGGCAATGATCGTGCTCAGTTTACAGAGCATCAAGTGTCAGTGCCACGGAGATGATCATCATCATCCTTGTTTTCTTCCTTTTTTTCAAGGCAAGTCTCTGTTTGCAGGAGTAGAGCAATTCTGACCCTGTCCCTTCCGAAGAAAGACCCGGAGCAGAGCGCACTCTGTTTGAATCGTGCGTTAATCCGCTCTCCTCTTTCTGTTCAGTTGAGCAGCTCCCAACGATCACGGAGCAGTCCAGCACGCAGGTCGCCTACCCTTTCGACGAGGACTTCACAATCAAATGTGAAGCTAAAGGAAATCCACAGCCCACGTGAGTACTGCTTTCACACGGAGAAGCACGTAGAAATAGAGTTTGCTTTTTGCCCTTGCTGAATACTATTCTTCTTTGAGGGGCAAAGGAATAGGTGATGGGCACTAGCCTGCTCATGAGTGTGAGGCTAGGTTAAGCTTTGTGTTGCCAGTTAGGCCATTCAGCTTCTGTGGCTTGATCTTTTCCTCTCATTCCATAAACAGATATCAACGTGCCTTACTAAATTCACCCAGTGATTTACAGGAGCATGTCTAGGCTGGGCTGCAAAAGATATGAGGTGTGTAATGGTAATCAAAGAGTCACAGCTGTTGTTCTGCCTTTTTCCACAGCAACCGTAAAAACACAAAACACATGGAAGCTGGTATTCAGAGATCACATTTGCATTTTATCAGCTACCTCGTCTACACCTAACAACATCGTGGCAGTGGTAGTGTTGCAAATATAAACATAAGCAGTTATTCAAATAAATATAAGGAGTTCCACAGATAAACATACTGTATTTTATACCAGGATAAAAAGGGAAAAGTTTTTTTTATGAAACTGCTGTTAACAAAAACATCATGACAGAAGGTCTCCCTCTGACTTCTGTGACCTCTGCAAATTAATAGCTAGCTGGCATGTCACTTTTGCTGTTTAAAAGTTCCCTTCTTTTTTTTTCCCTGCAACACAAGGAGAACCTTGGTGCGATCAGCTCAGCTTCTCCTGGGCTCAGCTCTGGTGTTTCCCACAGTTGGTGCAAATAGTTCCTGCTCATCCCTGGCAGGCAGAAGGATGAGGACCTCTCCGATGCCCATGGCTTTGTTGCATGCCTGTCAATTCTTTCCTTCACTGGGTGGCCCTTGCTTTCAGACAGATGGCATCTTTCATTTGGTGTCCTTGCCTTAAGCTTTGTGTTCTTGCTTCATGTCACAATCAGTTAGCCACGAATGAAGGGGGCAGTCGGAAAGACATGGCCAGTAGATGACCTGGGTTATGGTCAACACATTGCTCATTTTACCAGCCAGCTCTGACTTTATAATCAGTTTTGCCTTTTGCTCTAATATTAAACATATTTACCCCAGTTTTCATATGCACTGTATTCTGTGAGCTGTCCTTTATAACTCGTGTTTTTTTTTTTTTTTAGTTTCAACTGGACTAAGGATGGGAAACCGTTCAATTTATTGTCTGACCGTAGGATACTTACTTTTAACAATTCTGGAACATTTGTCATTCAAAACCGTGGAATCATCACCAATTTCCAAGGAAAATATCGTTGCTTTGCGTCCAACGCTCTGGGAACTGCCATGTCAGAAGAAATTGAACTTATTGTTCCAAGTAAGGATTTTTTTTTAAAGGTGTAAAACTCTTCAATTGAATGGGAAAAGACTAGTTGCTAACATGGTGTATAGTAAAATGTATGTTTGATATTTGTTTAATATTGGAAAGAAATATGTAAAAGGCTCCCTGGAATGATTTGATTTTGATTTTCAAAATCGTATAGATTTTCTTTAGCATCCAACATATTTGTGTGAGCGTCTCTAGAGAAATTCCTGAAAGTTTGAAATTCAATACCCTTTATTACCTTTTCAGACAAAGAGGGTTTGAGAAAATTATTTTAGGGATAACTCTTTTGATTTGCTTCAGTAGGATTTCGCAGTGCAAGCATTTGGAGATTTTAATGCTGTATCACCACAGCTGTCCAGCTCTGTTGCGAACAGCAGTGCAGTAAAGCATCCTCTCCCTGATGTAATACCCTGGTTTGATGAATTTTCCTACATTTTGGAGAATTGCGAAGGGCTCACCCCATAAAACTGTCCAGCTGGGAATTCAGATATAATCAACAGTTCAGCTGCTTCTAAATTAATCTGCCGAGTACCACGAGGCTTGCTGTGTCCCTCCCAGCGTCGCTCAGGCTGTCCCCAGAGCACTGTGCTGGGGACGCTCAGACCCAAGTAGCTGGAGGGGGCACTGGGGCCCTGGCCACGCTGCCTTCTTGCCCGGAGTTGATGATCATGTGAAGTTGATCCACAAAATTCCTGGTTCCTACTTGTGGGGAGGAAAATCTTTGCGTTTTCTAGCAATAATACTGATGCTCCCTACCTCCTTTAATTAAAACAACAGCGACTGGGTAAATTATGTATATATTTTCCCAGCTATATTAATTTTGAAAACCTTTATTATTTTCTTCTGCTTGCTGAATATCTTCTACTACACTTTGCCTCTAGAGGATAGGCCAGTGGGTAAATTAGATAAACTTTTTAATAGCCATCTCAGGAGAACTGAATGTTCAATGACAGTGAAAATTATTTTCTTTGACTTGACTATTTAAATGCCTTTATAAAGCACATGCTTTGCCTATTCCATAAAGCCCATAAGAATTGTTTTCTGATTTGCATTTGCGTAAAGCCTCTATTTGCTTTCTTGGTGCTACCACTTCTAATTCTTGGCTCATTCTGTGAAGAGGAAAGCATAAACATCGATGAGCTCTGTACCCAGCCTAGCCAGGGAACATTTGTTTGTGAGCTGATGTCAATATAGCAAGAAAATAAACTGCACTATTTGGAGAGGTAAAACAAATATTTCAGGGATAACAGAAAAAAATGGTAGGGTAACTGCCATCCTAACTGCAGTACATATACTGCTTTCAGTATTAACTGTTCAAGAAAGAAATAATGGCATAGATCATGAAATAATGTTGCACATGAAAAATGCATCAGGCAATAAAGGAATAAGAAATCATTGTCAGAAAAAGAAAAATTGCTTTGAGTCAAATCACTTCAAGTAATTATTTTAAAGGGCATTTTGGGTAAATTTGAGTTAATTTTGAAGTGATATCTCTAACACTATAGACATTTCCTTGGAAAAGAATTGGGGATCAAGTGATACTTTGACTTTCTAAATGTTTGTTGGAAAGCCAGTGCTGCAGAGCTGTGGTAGGGCTGTGGTATCCCAGCTTGGCAGCTGGGATTGAGCGTGTGGCAGCGCGAGGTCCGAGCGAGGGAAGCGCCGCGGTGGCAGCGAGCAGCTGGGGCGGGGAAGGGGAAGGAGCAGCCCGGTTCCACTGACCAGCAAGCGGGCAGAGGCCAGAAAGGCCAGGGGAGCGATCCGATCTGCAGCGATCCGATCAACTGCGGGTTCGTTAGGCTGGTGTCAGCAGCATCCTGCCTTTGGCAGAAAAGGGGAGACATTTAAAGACATGGAAATGAACCTGTGGTAAATGAACTTAAAAACATGGTAAGGAAGCTCATGGAAGTGTGGCCTCTGTTATCAGTGCAGAAGAAAGGAGGGAGAATTGGGTGATTTTGAGGACCAGGGTTGCTGAAGGGGGGGAAGTTTACTGATAAAAAGCTCAAGGTTGTGTAGTTAGGCGTTGGTTAGAACAACGTTGCTACAACCAGCTTTGTACCAATAAATGTAAGCACTTATGGTCTGGATATAACAGGGAAGATAAGACAAGATCATGTATCAGGCGTTCAGTGGGTGGCCTAAAATATGAGCTGAAGAAACTGGTCACCTTGTCAGAAAAATGACTTCCAGCTGGGCCAGGGGCAGGCAACAGTATGATCTGATTATGGAAATGGATTGTATGTAAAGAAGAAACTAAGAGGATTTCAAAAACTATACTTCACCAGCTACAGAAAACTACTTTTAGCAACTCAGTGCAGAAGAAACAGGACAAAAGAAACATGCAGAGCCATTCTAAGCATGTGTGGATTTAGAAATAAACCCAAGGAATGTACTCCAGGTGCAGCTATGGGTGGAAGGGTCTGTGGCACCATGGTCACCCTGGGACTAAGGCAGGGCCTGGAACGATGTCATGTACGTGTGTAGCTGTGAGCATCCCTCAGGAAAGACAGGACATATGAAGTTTATTTCACATCATCTCGTATGGCATAGCATGCTCCAAGGGAGCGTCTTGGCATTTGGTGAGGAGTTACCGAGCTCCCGTAGATCCCTTAGCAGAGGAGAACTGCGGGAGCAGCGGCTCCGTGGGTGGACGCTGCAGCCTCATACCCCGCTTAGACTGCGCTTGGAGCAGGATCCAAAGAGCAGTGCAGTTACCCAGAGCTTTGGCAGGACATAATTAATCACTTTGCAATCTGGCCAGGGCAGCAGGGTTAAAACTTCTCTTAGGAAAAGTATCTCAGACTCATTAATTCTTGAAAGAGTTCAAGACCTCACTGTTACATTTCAGGGAAATTATGTCACCTCCAGCAGCAGAATATCCTGCCACCACAATGCTGTCTTGTTACTGAACTATAAAAAATGCCTAAAAATGGAAAAAAGGACTGGCTAATGTCTGTATCTTGAATTATTGATTTTGTACTCAAGGTTATTAACTTTTGCTTTCTATGAAAGCCTGTCTAAACATTGATATGAGCTGGACAAAATTTCCTTCCTGACTCCTGCTCCCTGCTGCCGTAGGGAGGGCAGGCGTGGTTCCTTGTGGCACTGGCCAGGTTGCTTGTGGACAATGACTTGAGATGCAAACTGGCAGGTTTCAAACAGAGGAGCTTCTTTTAAGATGAAACTTAACTGCAGGTTTTTTTTTTTTTTTTTTGGTAACCAGTGTAAATTAGCAAAGAAGTCTTTTGATTCTCCACTGATAGATTTCAACTACCAGTGAATCCATACGCTGAAAGGTGATTGAAAAATGCTGAAAAATAAATATCCGTCATTCCTCTTTGGCTGTCCTTTGTAACTTATCCGGTTTGAGTCTGCTGCATCCATCTTTATCCAAGCTTGGCTGAAGGCAGCACCCAACCTGAGTAGGTTAATTAAATAGGCCTGGGGGTAGCACGCAGCAAATTAATTGAGAGCTTAGAAAGAAGGTGGCTGTACAATGTGAGAGGAATTTCAGAACTAATAAATGTAAAATCCTACATTGAGAAAATAAATAAACAGGACAGATAGTTTAGAAGAGAGATTTACCCAACTCCCGCAGTTTTTCAGGCACATTTACTTTTATTCATACTCTTCAGCTACTTTATTTAGCTGTGCACCGTACATGCTGCAAATTAAATCAGGATTCAGAGAGAAATAAAAGGACACCTTTGATATTCTGAAGAGCTGGATACTCAATAACTCTCCTCAAGTGAAAGAGAGCTGCTGGTGCACAGAACCTCTGTAGATTAAGCAATCTCTGCCATAGAAGGGCTTGGGATAAATTAACTCTATTCACCAGTAAGTACTGAAGCGGGGACCAGTACATGTGAGATCACTACATGCATTCATGGTAACGATGCAGAGGTTGCAGAGCTTTGCCAGCAGTATTCAAGTAAAATGTGAGGTACTTGACAAGTCACTATGCCAGAGAAGCAAAGCAAATGAGAAAAGAAAATCAAGTCAGACCATTGGACTAGGTTAGTTTTTTTCATAAATTACATTTACACTGCAGAAGGAGAACTAAGGGTTTGGAAGGATAGCGGGGTTGCTGCTGACAAGGAGAACAAAAGGTTGTTTATGCTCAGTAGACAGTCCAGGAAAGCAATAGAAATGTCAGCAGAAATGATCGTTAAATGTCACCTACATAATGAAAACAGCCCCATTCCCTCCTCCCCATTTATATCCTGCCATTAAGGAGAAAGGGGAATGATGGGGTCTCAGCATCTGTGTACATCTTGTATCATCGACAAAGTTCAGATTGTTACAAGATACGCATGGAATGAAAATGAATTACAGTGGAGAGGACATAGACAGCAACCAACCTCCTCCTTGTTCAGGGAATCTGCTGCTTTAATTACTGAGTAGCCCCAATGCCAGAAGAAGGAGGAAAGAGTACAGTTTAAATATCATTAATTAACTTAATGTGAGAGACCTTTCCCAGCAGACTGTATTAAAGTTTATGCTGAGCATTTCTAAGTCTTTGCTCTAAGAGGGCAAAGAAGTCTTCATGTCATGAAGACATGAGGAGGGAAACAGCCTAAACATGACATTATCCAGTGGCAACAAGCACCATGTCAATAATGCCAGTTCTGCACTTCCCAAAGAAGGCAAAACCTGTGTTTAATATTCAAAAACATTGGTAAATATTGGGAAGTAACTATTGTCTTTTAGCTATTCAAGTAGGAGATGTCAGTAACGTACTTAATGAAGGCATGCTCATTTTATTGAAGAGAAGACAAATGAGAGTAACGTGCTGAGCACTTGCACACTGTGGGAATAAAGCTTAAACTTCCTGCCTCCTAAACCAGCACCCTGTACTTCTGCCACCTTTCCCACCCAGCTAAATCATCAAGGTTGTTCTGACTGTGCCAGGACACATAATTCTAGGTAGGATGATAAAGGGAGATTTACACCCGATCAGCGACCGTCACTGGTTCCCTCGGAATAGCTCCTTGGAAGGCGAGCAGACTGACTGCCGCGGTCTTGAGGACAGCCAGGTTTCCCTGGCTTTTTCACTTGAATGCAGCAATTAAAAAATCTGTAAGTAAGCAGAAATCATATCTCATAAACATTTCAAAGGCTGCAGTGAACATGAGGGACTTAACTACTACATGTGTTGCTTGGACGCAAGTAGAAACAGCTGCACTGAGGTGAGTGTTGGGAACTGCCCATGCTGTGCTCAGTGCAACTCGTGCTTGGTGGCTCTGTGTCACTTTAGTGGTTCTTTGATGTGCTGGGCTGTTTGCTGGACCAGTTATCGATTGACAGGGGGCTGGTCTGTGAAACAGATGGGTCAGGTGCTAATGAGGCTGTCCGAGGAGCTGGGAGTTTCCAGGGTGTAGAAATTTCTTGACTGGGTCCACTTTTCTCTCATCCTTATATCCTTATATCCTTTTATCCCTCATCCTTTAGGAAATTTCTTGACTGGGTCCGCTTTTCCCTCATCCTTACATCCTTTAAGGATTTCTCTACATGGAAGAAACTGTCCATTACAGATAAGACTAAATATCCATTTAGCTCAAATTTAGCAGAGTCCAAAAGCACAGGGAAGGTTATAAAAGCAGATGTAGTGTATAATGATACTTCCCTGCAGTAGTTTCCCCAAATATTTGTTAATTGCTGATTTACTGTAATGAGCTCACTCTAAATTTATGCCAGATTCTAGTAGAAACCAGACACAGTAGTTCCAAGAATTTATATGGTTTCCTGGAAAGACCTTTTTGCTTTCTCTACTTCAGCTTTTTAAACTTCCCATATAAAATACCAAATCCAATGTGCTCCCTCTTCATGTAAACTGGTAAGAAAAATAACATAGTCAGGACAGTCATAGCTGTGTAAAATCACTGTAATTGTTAGCAGTAGAGCAAGAACTAAGCAGTGGGACAAAGTGTGCTGATCATTACCTGACTGATCCTAAAAATAGTTGTGTTAAGGACCGAAATATCATAACTAAGGTTGATACAATGCAGAATCTTTATCGCTAAGCTCAAATTTGGATTTTTGAGGACTATATTGGGCTCCCTCCTGTTGTTTTTCATTGAGATGTCATTGATGTTTTGTGAACAGATAAAAGCTAGGAAGGAGGGAGCCACTTCCTTTCTGAAGGTTCTCCCAGCCAACTTAATTTGTCAGTGGTGGTTCAGCCTAATCTCAAGCACGATTTGGTCATTAAACTTTTGAGTCACAAAAGGGATTAAGTCGAGCCTGGTCCATTATTGAAATGACTGGACACTGATAATTTTTCATTTTCTTGGTTTCCCTCTGTTGAAGCAGTGGGGCTCTGTTCTTTTAGCGCTGTACAGCCTTCAAGATTCAGTGTGGACAGGAAGGACCACTTGGCCAGGGAAGCCTTTCCCAAGGTGATTTTGAGAGCATTACATGTCCCAGTGCTCATTTAGAAGATGCTGCTGCACGCCACGGGTCAGGAGTGGGGTTTTTCATCGTCCCTGTGGCTCTTCCACGCGTGACTTGACCGCTCGCGCGGCGAGAGCGGTGGGCACTGCAGAAGCCTCTCGCTGGCCCGTTAAGCGACGTGGCTGTCCCATGTCACAGGCGCAGTGGCCCGTGGGGCTCCGCACCCCTCACGTCACAGCTGCGCGTAGGGAATTGCGGGAGAGAATGGCACGGCAGTTCTAATGGGATCACTGCAGGGAGATCAATTGGTTATGAATTTTACAGTGTCCGTGTGCTCTGTTGATAACTCCATGCAGCATTAAACACTTCCATCATACAGTTAGTCTTGTATAATTGTTCAAGCTTAATTCATTTGCAATTGTTTTTGTGATCAGTCATGAATAGCAGTGAGCGATTCCAAAGTGTTCCCTGTTGTAACAGGGCTTAGTGCTGCAAAAAGTGCTGCCTATATATGTGTGCTAAAGGCTAACATGCAAGAGCTGAAGTCTAACATGATATTTGTTTATGAGTCTCAGTAAATCTCCTGGTGCAGAGTTTGGAAGCAGTTCTCATTCAGGCGTTGAGACAGATTGGGTCTCAGCAAGTGAATCAGTGGGACGTTGGCCTAAATTTCAACTCAGTATGATTGGCAGAAGAACTTGGCTCAGAAAATTATTATGAAAGCTAAATTTTCCTCTACAAGGATTCAAAAAACTCCAATTTCTGCCCCAAGGGAAATTCAAGGTTTTTCAATGATTCTCACTAAAAATGAAGCAAAACAAAACAGCAAAGGAGCCAGAAGACCCAACCACCTTCTGGTTCAAGTGTCTCTTGACAGTGTCTGGTCCCATTTGGAGAGAGGTAAAAGTCTGGGCCATGTATTTTAAATGAATGCCCACGCTGTACTCTCTCTGAGACCATAAATTTTTACTCTCTGGAAATTATTTTTATTATTATTATTATTGCTATTGCATAATTCTGTAATTATTGACTAAAGAAACTGACTGAAAAGACCCATGCTTATGGTACCCAGCAAGGATTTTGAAGACTCTGATTTAGTCCTTTAGTCAGGCAGAAAAAGGTTTCAACAGGAGTTCCCAATGCTGTAGGTGAGTGATTTGAGGGTTAGTCTAGTTGTGGATCTCCTTGTTTTGTTGACTTCAGCTGGAAATCCCCTACCCTTCCCCTGATCCTGCTTTCTTAGAGTTTTGTTGACTGTGATGCACTGTTGGGAAAAACGAGCAAGTTTTGGATCAACAAACGTGTTTTTTTTTGCTACTATTCTAGGGCTCTAGCAGTTGGCAGACAGACTTTCCAGGGCTTGAAGAGCAACGGTTACTGAAGGCATCAGATTTGGTTGTGCTGTTCCTTCTACTAGCTGAAATCCCACCTCTAGAATGGATAATGTTTTTTGGTCCATCCAAAGAATCATAACATATTAATAATCTAATTTATTTCTTGAGATTAAATCTATGCACAGCCAGCATCCAGGCAATCAGCGTTATTGCAGTTGCTTGTTGTTATTATCCTGCGCACTGACATGCAGAGCCTCCTCGGAGCCGCGGTGCTGTTGTGTTGCGTTTGAGCACAGCCAGGCTGCTTTCATTCTTGTGAAGCACTGTCAGTTTTGCAGTTTAATGCAGTTGCCTGAACTGAAACCCATGCTAGTTTCAACTTGCCTGGGATGAAAGCAAAGGCAGTGTCCTCCCTGAAACCGTGTCAGCTCCATTTGCTTGAGGAGTGGTTGCGATTTGCAGGTTCCTGTGTTGGCAGCGAGCTCCGGAGGGCGGCTCTGCTCAGGGCAGCGTTGGCGCCAGCTGCGGCTGACACTTGCCATGGGTGGAAGACAGTCCCTTCTTAGCGCTTAAAGGCAGCCTACTGGCATCAGCATTGACTCTCTTGGCTATAAGTCCTTGATCCATTAAGTACTTTAACCTGTTTTTAAGCCGAAATGCTGGAACCTTGTGCACACATGAGTGTACTTTGGAGTAAAGCCGGTCTCTGCGTCCTGCAGGACAGTCTTGCTGAGGGAGCCTGCAGGACTGCACAGCCACCATGCTGCACTGCAGGGGATGAGCAGGGAGAGTGGCCCTTTTAGCACGCTTCATCCACTCTGGCAAGGGACAACCCCAGGCACCAGCCAGAAGAGTGCTCTTATGACTGTTCTTGCTTGTATTGACATGCAGTGGTGCCGTGGGAACCACATTTTAGTTAAGATTTTGTAGAACCTAGTGTAGCACCAGCCCTGCAGAAAGCAGCCAGGCACCCAGCAGTCTGTGCCCTTGCTGTGCCTCTCTGAGCCTCCAGCTTGGGTTCTACAAGGCCTCAATCCTTCTCTTCCAAACAGTGCAGAGAGATGAACTAGAGGAAACATTTGACAATAAATGCTTTAAAATGAAGTCTAGCCAAAGCTTATGGATATTGCAGATGAACCTTTCAATTGTCAGGATTTCAATACTCCAACCTTTGTATTTTATCAATGAGGAATGCTAGCAGAGATTTCTTATTGTTAATAAACTGCATTCATACTGTAGGTCATTGTATAGATAATATAAGCAACTAAAGACAGAGAATGCAAATGTAAGGTAAATATCTTATTAAGATGTATCCAAAAGGGGTGTGAAAGGCAAAATTTTAGAGAGTACCAATAAAAGAGGAACTTTCTTTTTCTGTATAGGTGTGCCAAAATTCCCAAAAGAAAAAATTGAGCCCCTTGATGTGGAACATGGTGATTCTGTGATTTTGCATTGTAACCCCCCGAAAGGCATCCCACCATTGCATATCTACTGGATGAATATCGGTAAGTAACTGATTTGCACACAAGTCACATGCAGAGAGTCAAAACATATCTCTTCTGATACAGTTTCTTTCAAAATGCAGAAGTGTGGGAAATATAATTGTGCAAATGCTTAGGAAAATGATCTGAAGATTGATAAACAAAATTTAAAAATGGTGGATGGACATATGTCTTTATATAACACACAGTTACATTGTAGAATGCATTTATACAACATGGTATTAAATCTATAAACTTGAGTGGATTAAAAATCAGGTGAAGAATCTACCAGTAATGATAATCACTACATTTCCAGTAGGGAGGACTAAATATATCAAAATACATATTTCTATCATTATTATTTTTGTCTTTGCATAAACTAATGGTTAATTTATGACATGAAGAAAAAAAGCTGCCAGGTATGCATAATTAGTTCTTTGAGGATTTCGCTTGCATTCTTCTTCAGCATTTGTATTCTGTAGGAATTTCTCTCTTGTGAGAAGCAGAAGTAACTCTGATTGCCTTCATGACACTCAGGGTTTGTTTCTAATGCTGACCAAGTAATTTCAGAGACAGCATGCCAGATTAAACCTCTGATCTTATAAGGCAGTCTCTCTACTGCTGACATACATCTCTCTACTCCTGCATCTGGCTGGAGCACCAGTGAGACAATGCGATAACCTTAGCATATGCCTCCATGCTATAATCTGTAATACAGATTATCTCTGATATGAAATCTATAATGCAGAGGAACAATTGCTTGGGAGACTAGCTATAGGAGAAATCTATAAATCACAATCTCCATATCAGCATTATAGCACTTCGAATCTTTGAGAGGTGCTGGAATTTTCCTTGGTTCTGACCAGGAACTCGGTGTTCAGTATTGTGTGTTGAATATGGGTAAATAACTCATTGGCTATGCTGGGCCTTCTGCTTCTCTTGCATCAAAGGTGTATTCTCTATCTGGAAGCAAACAGGGAAGCATTAGTAATTGTATTGGTGAATCGGCTCAATATCATTACCATATCATAATTATTTTTTCTTGCTAGATTTGCAGCACATTCCACAAGATGAAAGAGTCTCCATGAGCCTTAAGGGAGATCTCTACTTTGCAAACGTGGAAGAAAATGACAGTCGAAGTGATTATTGTTGCTTTGCAGCATTTCCAAGACTGAGGACGATTGTGCAGAAAATGCCAATGACACTGAAGGTTTCCCGTTGTAAGTCCGTAGATGAGTTGGTTCTTGCTTTCTGTTGTTTTTCCTTTTTAACTCCCCAGGCATTAGCAGAGGCAGATGTGTGCTGTGTGTCTCTGATATGATTCTCTCTGAAGATATTACATGTTATTATGCTTAATCCTGCGTTATTAACCTTATTCTAGCGGCTAAGTCCAACTGATAAAAGCTTTTTGCAGCTGTTGGGCCCCAAAATGCCCCTGCATTCTCCTGTTCCCCCCAAACGATGATGAATCTGGGAAATGCACATCTAGTGTAGTCCAGCCGATCACCAGCTTCATGGGAGCTTGAGACATCTTACATGGCTTTCTTCTCCCCGAGCTTTAGTCCTTGCTTAGTGATGAGACTGGGAAGCATGACATTTGGGACCAGCTCAGGTGTCCCATCAGAGGGAGTTTGTCACTCACTGACGTGGTGTAAGCATTGAAAGGAGCTTTACTGAGCTTGTGGTTCAGGGTTTGTCGTTGGCCGTGCGCTCAGCCATGGAGGGCTCTTGGCCTTCCCTTTCACTGTGTGTCAAGAAAAGGTAAATACCAGTAGAGGTGCAATGTCTGTGTCCTTTCTAAGGATACAACAGCTGCAATTTAGTAACCAGTCCTGCAGACTCTTGGCATTGGTGCCTGTGGTGTTCCAGGCTCCCCGGACGGTGCCTTGTCCGTGCGCGCGCGGCTCTGCGTGCGGCTCTGCTGATGCAGGCGGCGCCTGGAACAGCCGGGCTGCACACGTAGTGTGTGCAGGAAAGGTCTCAGAGACTACGGACGGGAATACAGGACCGAGAAGGAACTGAGTGTTTCAGGCCGCATTCTCAGCTGCATTAAGTCAGCAAAGCCTACAGAAGCTGGTGGATCTAAGGCAGCTTATACTGGTTGGAGATCCATGCTTTTTTGCTTGAATTTCTTTCAGTTATAATAGTTTCCAGTATGGGTGTTAACACTAGTTTAGGCTTCCTGTGTCCTTAATATCAACCTTCTGTTTCAGTAATACTTCTGATCTTTTGGGCTTATGTAGCTCAGAAAGCTAAGGATGTTTTTCTTCCTAAATGAACGCCTTAATATTTAATACATGATTTCGAGAGTATTCTTGTTGGGATAAAAAGATAAAGAGTTAATGCTGGGTTTGTAAATCTTAATACTTGCTTAAATCATATCTTAGGATAATAACTGTGAGAAAAATATCAAAATGAAATACTGTTCTCCATAGCTTTTATAATGCGTCCAGTTCTCACACATATGGACTCACAGATTAGAGAAAAACGAGACAGGTTTGATTCTGGGGCCTCCGATAACCCTGGCATCAGTCCAAGAAAACACTTGTGTGCATGTGTGTCTTGCCACTGGAGCAGTGAGACTGGTGCACCTTTAAAAGTGAGGTGTATTCTTGCAGGGGGGAGGGTGGAAACTCATGATGAAGCTGCCCGTTCCTCTCTGTGCCAAGTCACTGCTGAAGGGATGATATCAAAAAAGAATAAATGGAAGAAGGATAAACAATAAGAAAAAAGAGAATGAGAATGAGAGTGAGAGAATTTTATAAAATTTATATTATAGTGGAGGGTCAGGGTTTATTCATCTTGTATGATACCAAATAGCTTGGATGAAATGATGATTAAATCACCCATGAAGTATATTTCACAATATTGCATATCATTAACATATTTTCTTTCTATTTTCAGAAATTCATTGCTCATCCATTGATTTATATTGTATTCTTTTTGTTTATTTGTTCTATGGTAGAAATTTTTGGGGAGGGCATCACTTATTTTGTTTTGGTTGATTTATTGTTTCTTTTTATCCTCTGTCAACTATGCATGTTTGTATTTGGTTGTCACTTTTATTTATTTCAGTTAAACATGCTAATGACTCAGGCTCACCTAATGCTGCGGTTACTAAGGGTGAGTTAAATGCATCTGTTATTTAGCCTTTAAATTGGGAATCTACCAGTGCAGATGAAATATGAGCTGCTGCTCGGGGGGAAAAAAAAAAAAAGAATCACAAAAGCCTTTTTTTTATGGTAGGTTGGATTTAAGTGGCCCAGCGAGTGCAATTTGCTTCTACTTTTGACAGAAATCAGAAGGATTTTAACAAGGAGGTAGTTTTCTTACTTATGAAAAGACATTCATATTTCCTAATGCAAAGCAGGGAGGCTGATACTCCTGGTTTCTGGCATTACCAGTGGAGGGAACATTTGGAGCAGCAGCCAAGGCCGAATGCTCTGAGTCTTTCCCCGGTGGCTGGAAGGCTCCGGTGCTGGGTACCCACAGATGAACTCACGTCTGTGGGGTCACAAGGAAGATACTCTACATGGCTGCATTCCCCAGGGAGGCTTAAGGTGTGGATTTGCAGGGCTTAGCAGCTGCTCTGTAGAAGCTGTTCACGTGCCTAGCTCTCCCTCATTGTGAATGTGGGATAGTTCTTCATGCTGCAGGCTACACTCTTTGATATTCATGGCAGGTAAGCACCACAGCAGAGCAGTTCTCATCCTGTAGGGTCACATCCTCCCTCCCTTTGTGCAGCAGTATCCTGAAAATTAGCTGCTGCCCTTTATGCAGGCAACAGATAGGGCACATTACAGCTAGCACCATTCCTGTAATTCTCCACCAGTTAATTTCATTTTAAATATTTTAAAATGAGGGTCAGGATTTTCAAATGTAGCTCTTGATTCTGATCTACTTGGCTAAATTGGTTCAGAGAACCTCTGCTTTTGACCCAACAAATTTGAAACACCTGGAAGACCTTACTGATTAAACACCTGGAGATGTTGAATTGATAAAGCTCAGAAGTTTGTGGGAAGTTGGTGTTCCTGGGATGTTTTAGGAGGGATAACTTAAAGCTCTGGTTAGTCCTCCAAGACTTTTGCCTGGGGAGGTGATCCACTGGGCCCAGAGCAAGCAGAGCATGGGCAGAGAGACCAACATTTGGTAAACAATTTACCCTTGGAAAAAAGTCTGACCTTTGTCACCGCCTGGGAAGCGGATTCCCTGCCTTTGGCAACAGGAGGTGGAGGGCAGATGGAAAATGTGCAAGGAGGGGAAGCGTGTCCAGGGCTTGGGAGGAGAATTCCTCAGGCACCATGTGCCCTGCTGCAGCTCTGGATGCTTGTCACACGTTTGGGGAGAGAGAAAGCAAGGGGAGGTGGTGGGAAATAAAAATGGTTCAGAAAAAGAGTTCAGAAAAAATATATACGGTCTTTTAACAAATCATCTGTAAATGAATATTTTCGAGAACTAGTATCATTTGGGGACTTATTACTGTGCTAATTATCGTGATAACTGAATAACCATTTAACACTAGGCATGTTTCATTTTGAAAGCATCGTTTGTCAGGCTAGAATCAATGGCCCGTTGAAATGATGAGCGGGTCACTCTTGTTTTGTTGTTTACACAGTCTTCCGTACCAATTGTATATCTGTTACTGTAGACTGAATATTGCAGCAAGGACAATTTGATAGGGTGTTCATAACAGGAAAGATAGGCTTTCATCTGAGACTTAAGAAGTGATGCAGAAGAAGAGTACTAAGAAAGATGATGCAGGTAGGAAGAGTAGTTATTGCAAAGGCAAGTGGGCCAAAATTGGGTAAGGTGTGTAATAGAAGTGGGCTGGTGCTTGGAAAGCAGGACACAAAACCATAGAAAGCCAAAATTCACAAGTTCTGCTACCTGTTTGTATTACTGTAGCCACGTTCTCACTCAAAGTAGGAGAGTAATAGTCGTGGATTAGACTTAAACAATATAAATCTAACAAATAAATAAATAAATCAGTCTCACAAATCTCCTGACAGGAGCAGCGTGTGTGATGTTATTGAAGGGTAGCAAAGGCTCCAAGATTTTATGTGTAAGTTCTTTTCCTGCTGCTCATGTGTTTTTTGTTGTTGTTGTTGTTTGTTTGTTTTTTTAAGCAAATTTTATCAAGGAGAGAAAACCCAAACTGTTGATTCCCCCTGAATCTTCTGGCAGTAGCTCCTCAGTCACCGTCATCAAGGGAGGTGTCCTACTACTTGAATGTATTGCTGAAGGACTGTGAGTAATGCACACACTTAATCACCTTTTGAAATAGAATGGATTAAAGAAGAAGCAATATTAGAAGTTATCCAACCCAACTATGTATATTCCTATGTGCATATAGAGTTTTATACTGAATCGCTCTGCAGAGTTTCTCTGAAGTATATGTATTTGTTGTAAAGCAGTACAGAGCTAGCATACAATCTTCTCATGTTTGTTACTGGTATCATTTTCAGGTAGTTGAAATCCTACCATGGTAAGTATTGATTGTTTTCTCTTATACTAGAACAACTACTGTGGTAACCTCGGTGAGTGATATTACTTCTGAGGTGTTGAAAAATTAAATAATTTCAAAATATTGCTTCTATCATTGGCTTAACTGGTAATGTTTATTTGACCAATTCAGTTTTGTTTCTATAGACAGACGTTATCGAGCATTTTTCCTATGATCTCAGGTTTTCAAAAGGAAATTCTTGGGTGACCTGATACAAGGAATCCATTAGGAGCATCAGAAATGCCCTGCTGAGTGAAACCACTGCTCTCTCTCTCTAGCAGAGTTTCACAGTGAGAAAGCAGTCATTATTACAGGAAAGGGTTAGATGAGATGGTGTGTGATAAGAAGTGAACAGACAGGCCAGGACAATTTTGTTCTTTATCATAAATAACACAGGACAGAATAAGGTAAGTAAGGAAAGGGAATGGCTAAATAAATGTTGATTTTTAAGTGCGGTCCTCACAAAGAAGCTGTGAATATAAGTAAGGAAAGGGAATGGCTAAATAAGCTGTGAATGCTCCTCTCAGACCTTGTTCTTGCTGGTGTGACTCAGAAATAAGCTGCACTATGCCCTCTGTCCAGTTTTTTGTTTGTACTGTACACTTGTAGATGCAATAGCCTGCCCCAAAAGAATTGCCTTCAGAAAAACAGCTAAAGTTAAGATCCCTGCAGTCACTAAATGTACAGTGGATGTACAGTTCCTTCTGGTTTATTTGTGATAGAGCTTTTTTTGAAAGGAGACTTAAATTATGTTTTCAACCTGCCTGGTTGGGCTGCAGATCTGCAAATGCAGACTGGGGCAGATAATTCATACTAAAGGCTGGATAATTATCCCCTCTATAAAATTCTAAATTCAGGATATTTATCTGCCTGAACAAACATGTTTAGGGCATCTTGTTTCTCCATGGGGACTTGCAAAGGCATCACTCACTCTTGGAACAGGCGAGCTGATGCTGCTGCGGTGGGTTGCCATTTGGTGAGAGAAGGCAGATGACTTGTCTCTACTGGCTTCCCTCCAAGCATCTGCAGTGGGTTGCAGCTCCCCTTGCATGCTTGCTAGTGCCACTCACTGCCACCTCCTGAACCCAACCACCCCCTGTCCGTGGGTATGAGTGTATAACTTTGTCGAGGTACTTAATACTCAGATCACCTTGGAGATGGAGAGATGAATTTTCATGTGAAACTGATCATGTTTTATAAGAAAAAGCCAAAAAATTATGGTCCCTAGTTGAGGGGGAGAGGGGACATCAAGAAAAAGGTAACATTCTTGTCACATTCAAAAAAATTATTTCTCTCCTATCAGGAAGAGCTTTAGAGAGAGGAGAGATTATGAGATGATAATATTTCTTACATCACAAATATTTTTCTCAGGAACCCTTCAGAAACGCAATGTTTAGAAAAGGTATTTTTATTTGTTAAAATTCTCACTTGCAGCAGAAATATGATCAGTTTTACCTATACCTCTGCCAGTCCACTCTAATGAAAGTCCATAAACCATGGAGACTGAGCCAAGTTGTAGGTAACTAAGATTGGGGACAGCCAACAGCAAAACAAAGAAATGAATAAATTTCCAATTTGTCATTTCTGCATAATGACAGATTGGGAAAGACACTGCCTGAATACAACACCAGGGCAATACAGGGCCTTCCTTTGGTACAGTATCAAGAAAATAACTCTTGCAGGAAATATGACATTTGTACTGTTATGCTTTCTGCTTGTGGAACACTATAATTTCTTGGCTTTTGAGTGACTTGTGCCTAGGCATTTTGCCACAGTACCAGATGGACACAAGAGTAAGCAGCTATGACACTGTGCATGTGCATGGTGGTAGGGTCAGGGAGCCCAACTGGGAATGTTCAGACAGCAGCCTGTCCCAAATTTCTGTGTCACTGCCATTAGCTTTCTAAAAATGTAATATTTCCTGCCATCTCCAATGGTTGGAAACCTTTCCAGGCAGGGTACTGGGTGAAGTCACTCTAATAAAGTATTTACCTCCTTGTCTGTCCTCATGTGCCCTTTTGTAGTAGGACAAAGAGAGCTCCACTTCCCCTGATACAGCTTAGGCCAATATGTTTACAAGAAAAATCTTGTGTCATGGTCTGCTGTTGGCTGAGAAGTGCTTATTCATAGAGGTCCTTCAAATGAAGGAACAGTGTAGCCTATGTAGTGCAGCCACAGTATAGCCTCTGTGCTCTAAAAGGGGAGGTCGCTTAAAAGAATCTGAAAGTTTCACTTTGCAACCCATCTACATGAACTCAAGATGCTCTGCTAAGGCAAAACATTACAACATCATGATATTTAACTCAAAAAGTGCTTTTTTAAAATTATTTTTGCCTTTTTTGCTACTAGCCCAACTCCTCATCTAAACTGGGTCAAGGTTACGGGAAGTTTGCCCAAGGACAAACCAGTAACAGAAAATTATGGAAAGATACTGAAGATAGAACAAGTGTCTGCAGCTGATGAAGGAACCTACCAGTGCACAGCAAGCAATTCCGTGGGCAGAGTGAAACATGAGTTCCACGTTCATGTCGAAGGTGCTGAGTACATTTTAATAAGCTTTTGATATTGAGCAAAGAGAGGTGCTCAGTGAGAAGTGAAAAAGAATGGTATTATCAGTTAATATAATGCTTAAATCAAACTGTATCAATTTATGTTATCCACAGACCTTCCTACGCTTTTGGTAAGTTTGCAGAAAGGTGCATGGGTATTTTTAAGAGCAATAATGCATTTTTTTCCCAGTCATGGGGATTTTACAAAATGGTGAACAGAAGTACAAATATATGAGTAGACTATAGATACTGATGTTAAGATGCACATTAGTGAAACTGAGATATGGATGTCTTGTTTTAATTTGAAAATCGGGTCATAATATCTGACTCTTTGCTTCCTGTTAAAGAATGTGAAATTGTCTGTTCTGGGTGAGATCAGAGGTGCATTTAGCTCAGTTTTTAATCAGACTTGCCACCAAACATGTCAGTCATTCCTCAGCAGTTCATATTGGCTTTTCCTTCTCCTTGCCTTTCAGTTCTTGCCTCACTCCTCCCAGGCTATTCAAACTTCTTCTCTGCCTCGTAGTTTTCTAGCCCTTATTCTGGGTCATTCCACATCACATTTGTCCCCAGATTCATCCTTCATGCTGCCCATTCTGCCTGTATAGCACCCTTGCGTGCGTGCCTGGAAGGGTGACCAGCCTCAGATCAGCAACAGTCAGAAACAACCCAGGGTAGCACTGACCGTACCACACGTTTGTGCAATATTGTGTGTGTCTGTACGTGCTTATACTGGTAGTTGTGGTAGTTGAACACCTTGAGTACCGGTGCATGTGTTGGCCCAATGAAAGGCAGAACTGGCTGTGTTCAGGCATCCATCTGGATGTTGCTCTATTTATGTTGCTGTTAGAATGGAGCCATCCATGACCACAGCCAAGCAGGCAAATTCCAGTCAGGAGCGACTTCCACCTCCGTTCCCTCCTCGCCCTGCGCACCCTGAAGATCTGAGCACTTCGTGCGAGGCTGGGGCAGTTGCTTCCTCTCCAGTTGTTCCTTTTGCAGAAGCAAAACAGGGTTCAAAGGAGTCTTTACAGAGACAAGTGAACCCTGAGAAAGTGTCACTGCCGCTGCAGCTCCCTCAGCAATGCCATCTGTAATAGCTGCAAAATGAGAAACCTGAAGCCAAGCTGAAAAGCTTGCTGAAAATATTTTCCCTTTACTGATGAAAAATGCTCCAGCCTCTGCTCTGCAGAGTTAAAATATATATATATATATATATATACACACGCACAGTATTAAACTGTCAGTGTCTGACAACTGCTTCGTTTTAATCTCTGTGTTTTCTCTCCCCTTGGTCACAAGAAATCCTGATAGGAAGAAACTCATTTTCAGTTACCTGTTTGAAATTGCTTAGTAGCTGGGGAAAAAAAACTTTTTTTTTCCCATTATGTGATGAATCAACCCCTTTTCCCTTGAAACAAGGTTGTTCCTTATGAAATTCTTTCTTTCCCTTCCTGTCAGTAAAGGAGAGGGGGTCGGGGGATACCAGGGCATGGTGAGGTTTCGGTTGCTACAGGGGGAAGTGCTGACTCCTCGAAATCACTCCAGATGGTTTGGAACATCTCTGCTGTAGCTGAATATTTTAACAATCTGGCCATGATTTTCTCGGCTGTAAAAACCGAATCCTTCAAAGGAATTGCAGGAGCTGCAAAAAGTAAAATACCAGGGAAATAACATTAATTAAGTGGTTCAGAATAGTGACCCACGCCTCCCTCCCAGTCTCCAGAGGGACGAAAGCTTTCTGGCAAATTGTTATTCCATTATTCCTGCTCATTAGCAAACAAGTGTTTTTTTGGTTTTTAAAAAAAGTTGGGGGTGGGGGTAAGAAGGATGAAACCCAATAACTCACCGTAGCTCTTGCAGCGTAAAGAATGCTTTTCCAATAGTTATTAAATCCATTTCCCATGTGTATAACTAATGCTGGCTGCTGTCACTAACAGGAGCTCTTCGCATTAGGAGTCACCTCACACATAGCCTACTGAGGTAAAAATGAGCCCAAATGCCATCTTTTTCTAGGATTTCGAACCAGGAAATATCACTAGCATTAATCAGAGATGGGCATGTTCATCGTTCTTACAGTGACTCAGGTGTTGATACTCAAGGGCAGATCTTGGGTTGGTGGAAGTGAGAATTAATTGCAGTTGGTTTCAGGGAGGTTATGCTGATGTAGAGCATCCAAGTAGCTAACAGGCTCTTCTCAAAGAACGCACATGGGATGAGGAAGTTAAACAGGGAAGAAAAAATATTGCTCTTATTAACTGCTGATCATTCTTGTTCTCGTGCTGGTGTGTAAATACGAACCTTGCTATCGTTTCTACACTGTGTCACACTTGCTGTTCTTTTTGGTATCTGAGCATCTCAACCCCAAGCCCCAGCCTTCTTTGTAGCATTCTTAATGGGTGATATTTTCATGCAGTCCACTTACTAATCCTGCAGTAATTTGAGGGCAAAGATTCAGGCAATTATTACCAAGCATATGAAAATGTTCAGCCAGCAAATTGCTTGACTGCTTTAACATTTTAATCTCTCCCTGCAAGAAAGGATGTAGTTTCGAGCATTGGAATAGGCACAAAATAAAGCTTGTTGTTATTACAGCACAGAAAAAAATATACACATATATTAAAAAAAAACCCCAAGCCACAAATACTTGACTTCAAGTGTGTAAAATGCATATGTACCCTCAAAGTCTTGCCAGTATCACAGTGCCTGATCTAATGGTACCTTGGTCTTGACTGAGGCTGCCTAGGTAGTGTTTAATAAAAATAATTATTACAATATAATGATTAATTATAGTAACCCTATAATACCCAAGGGCTTTTGCTGTAATATTTTTTTTAATAAGCTGGAAAAAAACAAAATAGTTGAAACTAATGTGAGGTAGGTATTTGTCTGGTTGTTTTCCATCAGGCTAAAATGGTAGTCCTTTGCCTTTCAGTGATTGTTTGAGCTGGAGTGCAGACCCAAACTGTACCTGAAGCTTCAGCTGATACCTCTAAAGTGGGATGGATTGCCAACCCTTGGGAAGATGCAAGGAGAATTTGAAATTAACTTGACCAATTGGGAAAATGGTCTGGTATAAAAAGAATGGGCTTCAGTAAGCACAAGTGCAAAGTAATTATCATCAGGCAGGACTAATTGGCTTCCTAAGTGCAGGATGGAAAATACCTGGTCAGACTGATCTGGAGGATACACTGGATCCACAGTAGAGCATGACTGAGAAATGTCATATGTACAAAATGAGCAAAAATGATCCAGGAAAGGATGAAGAAGAGTATCACATCTGAGAGAGATGCCACAGAGAACTGAATAAGGCTTCTCACTGCATAAGGAATCCAATTAAATATACTGTATTTCATCGAAGTTTGAAACAGATCTCAAAAACGTGGTTAAAAAAAAAAGTTTGATTTAGGGAAGAAAGAATCTGAGGGACCCATAACAGCTTTCAAATGCACCAAAATTTCTTCACAGGAGATGGTAACACAAATCCTTTGTCACTGGGGATAAGGCAAGATACATTCAAACTGCAGCTAGTGAGAAGTTGTTAAGATATAAGAAATGTGTTACAGTTGTGTAGAAAAGCGTAGTGCTGCAGTAAAAAGTGCGACAGGCTGGGGAATCTGCATAGTTGTTCGAATCCATCAGAAATGCCTGAGACCAGTAGTCCTGTTTTGTTGCAGAGGAGTAGGCTACATGACCATTTCAGATCCTGTTCTTGGTCCTGTCACTGTATTCCCTAAAACATAAATCTCTGCACTGGCTGTATTTGCCTTGCCCTCTTGCTCATGCAGGTGAACTGTTTGGCTGTCTCATCACTGGTATTTGCAGTTGCAAAAATGTAGGTACATGTTTTGTTATTCTTATACTGGATACACTGATAGGTAGCATAGTGTAAGTGCTACACAGAAAAGTGGTCTGAAGTACAGTCTTTGTTAGAGATGTAATAGAAAAAAAATCCCCTGGTTTCCTTACACCTCTTCACTTCCATGCCTTTGTCCTGTTGCTGCTGATGAAAGCATAACATACATGAGAAGGGAAAGAAAAAAATTACAAAATGAAGACACTGTATTGCATACACATTTATTTTTGTACCAAATACAAGGAGGTGAAACACATATGATTTCATATGTGGTGCACAGATAGCGCACTCCTGGAAAGCAATTTTGCACTGCAGTGAGGAAGGCATTATAAAAAAATCTGTACAATGTGAATGAAAAATAAAGATGTCACAGTTTTAGATAAGCTTCAGTGTTATGATTTTTTTTTAGTGTTTAGCTGAGTCTTAACTGTTTCAGTTCATAGGTGCTCTGTATGAACAGTGAATGTTGCGTAAAAGCTCCTGTCTGTCCCATATCCACATTAGTAGTATTTTTTTTTACTATACATGTGTGAATATAAGCCATAACTCTTTGTTTTAGTGTATTGCACTGATAACATCTGGAGACTTATTACTGGGCAACAGCTCTGTTAATCTTCAAAGCGTTTTATGAGCATTAACTAATGAATCCTCATGTTTCCCATACATTAGTTCATCTTTTTCAAATAAGGAAAGAGGGTTGGAGAGATCTAGTAACCTGCCCAGGGCTGAAAGAAGAGGTAGTGTCAGGTCTGGAATTAAAATTGAAAGTTCTTTGCTTCCTCAGGCGAAGGTAGTGACAAATTCAAGGCTGCTTTGGGCAGAGGTTGCACACTAGAGCAGCAGGGGCTCACATTCAGTCTGTAGAGACCCGAAGGCTCTTAGCAGGTAATGTTTTTTCTCCCATTGGTTCCCTTTCCTTTCTTATGGGTGTTTTTTTCCAAGCCAGTTTTGGTACCTAAGGGGTGCCCTCACGAGACAGTGTGTCCCCAAAGCAGGGCCAAGTGCAGGAACCAGCGCTGCACCTCTGCCACCAGCCTGTGCATAGTTATAGCGACTGCTCCTTGGAATACTGCTGCTTCTATCCCCAGTGGCCTAACAGCCTCATCACACCTCAACTTGTTACAGACCAGCAGACTGGCAATGGAAAACCAGGATGTTGAAAAGTACAGTACGTTTTCCCAGCGTGCACAGAGAAGCAAATGGAGGTGCTGCATCCCCCCTGCATCGTTGCAGTCTGCCCCGGGAGCTGTGTTTGCAGCTCCTGCTGGAGACAGTGGAAGCTGGTTACTGATATCTAGCGAGGAGGAAATGAGCTGAATAAATATTTGCATGTTGCCTGACTTGCTGAAATAGTCACACTTCATTTCAGAGATAACAATGTTATGTTTGAGGGTCCTTGTGAAAATACTGACCTGTTCTGCTTTGCCTTCTTACCCAGCCTCTGATTTCCAATCAGCCAGCTTTGCATTTGTTTTCCACGTGGATAAACACATGGATAACACTTGCTACATCTTCTACCTGACACTTAAATTTCTCCAAGTCTGAAGGATAGAAAGTGGTGTGTGCTACTGCTGATTTTACCTTTTGATAAAGCTGGTTCACAGTAAACGTAATATAGCCAAACAATGGCCTCACAGAGGAATTAGCCAGGCAAATGCTAGCAGCGTTTGCCACCTCCTGGCAGACGTTAGCAACAGCAATGCTAGAGTTGTCTAGTTGTGACATCTGCTCTCTGCAATGTCTCCTCTTTACAGAGCCTCCACAGTGGATAAAGGAGCCGGAAGGTGGTGTTTACAGCGTAGGAACAAATCTCTTGTTGTTGTGTGAAGCTTTTGGCAATCCAGAGCCAACTGTAGAGTGGAAACTTAACGGCATGCCAATCGATAGTAAGTACAAAGTCTTAATGCAGGCTGTGGCTGAGTGGGAAGCACCTGTTTTGCCCCCAGTGAAAGGGAACTTTTATATTTTGAAGATATGGGTCGACCTTTCTGATAACACTCATGTTCCTTGAGGACTCCGGGCTATGCTTTGTGATAAGCAGAGATGGCAGTGAGACCAAGGAGCAAAGGCTGTGCTCCCTGGTGCAGCCTCTGTGCTTTCTTGAAATGTTTGTGCTGCAAAACACGGGCTTTGGGCGGGCGATAGCAGCAGAAGGCAGTGCTTTGCAATCTGCTCTCCAGCCGTTTCTGGCCTGATGCTAAGGGATGTGCTTTGCTCTTGACATTAATGTAGTGCAGAAAGACTGCGAGCTCCTAGTGATCAGCGTTGGCAATCTCCTCACATGGTTTGCTTCCTTCCAGCTAGGACCTTCCGAGGGAGAGTCTCTGACGGAGAGGTCAGCCTTACCAACCTGCGAATTCAGGACAGTGCTGTGTACCAGTGTGAGGCCAGCAACAAGCACGGCACTATCCTGGCCAGTGCTAATGTGAATGTTTTAAGTAAGTGTCCTCTCGTGTTTCATGGCTTGTGAGAAAAGATCTTGCTAGTATCCTTCAGAATAGCTTTAGGATCATAACAATTTCACTGTTCTGCATTGGCCCTGTATTTTGAGAAATGCATTGTCCAAATTAAAGCAACAGGCTTTGCCATGTACGCCTTATGCTTATGGGCTCACGAGCTTTGATGCGGTATTTTAACAATATGGGCTCAAAACCTTCTGACTTCCAATGTATTAAAACTACTGGATTGAGACTACAGCTCTGTTTAGAGTTATTGAAATCATTATTAATCTTTATTTTAATCTTTTCAGTGATGGCCAGTGATAGGACAAGAGGAAACAGATACAAACTGAAGCAGCAAAAGTTCCTCAGAAACTTAAAGAAAAATTTCTTGACAGTGAGGGTGACAGAGCACTGGAACAGGTTGCCAGGAGAGGTTGTGGAGTCTCCTTCTCTGGAGATCTTCCAAACCCGCTTGGATGCAGCTCTGTGCTACGTGCTCTAGGTGACCCTGTGTGTGCAGGGGGCTTGGACTAGATCATCTCTAAAGGTCCCTTCCAACCTTTATGATTCGATGATTTTCAGCTGTGATGCTCACTTGTCCTTTGTTTCATGTGGTTTCATGATCTGATAAGCCCAGCAACCAACCAGTGTTACCTTTGTCTGCAAGACTTAAGGGAACTCAGAGTCTTGGAAGAGGAGCACTTTCTAAAGCCGTTAAGTAGTCAGGTCTTTGACCTCTCTATGCTGGCAAAAAGGGATGGTGCAGTGTGAAATCCGGAGCTACACAACTATATAACCTGTCCTTGTGTCTGTAGAGGGCAGCCAACTACTGCGATGTTCAGCTTCATTTCAACATGAATGCAAATGGAAACACTTTTTGACAGTTTTTCTATTTCTAGTTCTGAACTGTAGTACAACTCATTTTTCATTTTTTTTTCCTGCAGATATTGCTCCCTTAATACTAACCTCAGATGGGGAAAACTATGCCACAGTTGTTGGTTACAGCGCCTTCCTGCACTGCGAAATCTTTGCTTCACCTGCAGCAGATATTAGATGGTGAGCTATAGAGACCTTTTTTACGTGAAACCAGTTAATCTGGCTTCCCTAACATTGTAATATATGCTAGTTATTATGTCCATGCAGTTAAATTTAGCAGTTTATGAGGAAATCATATACTATATAAGCATTCTGTGTTCCAATGCATCATCATTCAACGACCTTGAAGTACTTCTTTATAAAAAAAGATCAATCAAAGTATTCAGAATCTGCTTGAGGTGGATGCAGGGTTATTCATTAAACCAAGACATACAGTATATACCAGCAGCTTCATCAGGCTTGAAGTTAGCAACTTTTAAAGTCTGGATGTTTTACTGAGGAGGAAACCCAGTGACTTACAGAACACATGATTCCATACACTTAGAAATCATGGAATTGCCAGTTCACTTGACAGGTACAATAAAATTGCCAATGACAGCTATAGATTAGCGATTCTGTCAGCCTAATTTAAAGACCTTGCTCGAGATTGTCAGCATGTTTTCAGTTTGCTGGATGTTTATGTTCCTTGATAGTTTGCTTCCCTGTGCAGATAGTGACTTGCTAATATTGACTCAGTTATTCAGTGGCAGAACTAGGATCAGCGTCTTAAGCAGTAACTGCTAACCGTGAGATAACAGTTCTTAAACCCTAAAAATTACCCATAACTATTATGTTCCTTTTAGGACTAAGGATGAGAGCATAGAGCCACTCACAGCATTACGCTATGAATTGAACAGAAATGGAACCCTGGAGATCAAAGACACAAGGAAGGAAGACTCAGGATCATATGCCTGCTGGGCCGCAAACTCGGTTGGAAAACGAGCGATCACTGCTAATCTGGATATAAGAGGTAGTGTCTCATTTATGAATGGAAAGACCTTTGATGTATGTTAAGGTTTATAGTTATACATTTTTAATAAATAAATAGGAAACAATACAAGATTCTGAAATATTCTGTGGAGCTCTGAACAATCTAGAGGCCGAGACCCCTCATTGCCTTAGGCCTCGTGTATATGTAGCAGTTGCTGTCATCTCAAGTTTTTCCTTTTTGTTAATGACATTTACAGTGTTTTTGATATTTCAGGAGCTGCATAATCTCCCAAGTTTTTCAGTTTACTTCCCAGATCTGTTCCTTTATCTTGAAAGGATTTTCCTTCCTTCGTGTTGTCAGCCTTGCTACTGGCCAGAGCAGGCTCATGGGTGGCTTATGGGGACCTCCTGCCCTCCCCTTGTTTGCCAGTGTTTGGGGTTCAGTCCTCAGTGAACCACACAGGATCCCCGGTTCCATTTCCCAGCGCTGTGGCCCTCTTCATTCCTGAACTCTTAATTCCACCTTATTGTCCTGAAAATATAAATAATATAAAAGTGTGCAGTGAACAAACAACTTGCAGCAGTACGAGTTGAGGGGCACTGCTTATTTGAGGACCTTGCTGTGGGTCTCTGACTGTCTGTCAGGTTGACAGCAGGAAGGAATTAATCTCACCTTGCAAAAGAAGTCTGGGCAGCCTAGCTTTTTGTCTGTCATTTTGAGGTGTTGAGGGACTCTGTTGGCATCCTGCTGGCATTATAGTAGCCTAACGTATGTTAGAACTCTAGTACTTTAGATAGAGATAGCAAAAAATTGAAATCATGTTACTTTCAAATTTCAAATGCATATCTTGTGCTCTAGTTCTGTTTTAAGTCATTTATTTGATTGCTTGGACAGACAGGTTTTTCCTGTAAGATAGTGAGTAGCACACAAATTTATTTACTAGGGCTGGCCAACAGAAAAACTTCATTACTCAGCTGGGATAGAGATCAGAAAGATTCTCAGATGCAGGTTTGCCATGACAAACTCAAGAAAAAAGGATTTTTTTTGTGTGTTCTTTTTCCATTCGGTCCCTTTGCTTTGAAAATTATACCATGATGATAAACTTGAAAATACAATGAAATTATCACTGAGAAACATTTCAATGCAAAAATAAATGTAGCCAAGTGCTTTCTTCTTAGTTCACCTGTTTTTACATTCAGATTGAATCAATTAAAAGAACAAACTTGATTGCAATAATTTTTTCTCATTTGACTTTAATGAGCTTGTAATTTTTCTTGGATCACTGCCAAAGTGATTCAAATGGCATTTGAGTATAAAGCTCATATTTGAGCTCTTCTGTTATCCATTTAGTAACAGTCTCTTGACTTGGATTTTTTTTTTCTTAATGTCCTGATGTATTGTTCTGGAGCCCCTTGGTATGCTTTTTGAAACAGAAAATAAAATCTTGGCAAATTTCCATTTCTAAAATATGCCTCCTTCACTTGAAATATTTGGGGGCACAGAGGGAAGAGAGATATCATCATTGCTCCTAAGGCTGATTTTTATATATGGAGTGCTTGGTGAAGATTTGATGTAATAGTCTCTCTTGATAATCAAAGTGTTTTTTCTGTGATCAACCAGATGCTACAAAACTTGTTGTTACTCCGAAGAACCCTCGAGTGTTAAAATCACATTCCATTTTATTGAAATGTCAATCTGAATATGATTCACACTTGAAACACAGTTTTAAATTATCTTGGAGAAAAGATGGAGATGAGCTGCCAGTCAGCAGCACGGAAGATGGCAGGTGAGCAGGAAAGCAACAGGAGTTTTCTTGATCTCAACTGAAATAATGTATAGTACTGGAACAGGAGTTTCATTAAATAGGAAACTTAATAACTTGAAATGCAAATTTATGCCTGCAAAAATTATTTTGGCAATATGTGAATAGATCTGCATTTTATATACATATATATGCATCTGTAAGACTTTGAGCTATGACTGTCAAGAAGGTTTATTTTTATTTACTCTCTCTCTACCCTACTAGTGTAGTCTGATGGGGTTTTGTTTCATACTTTAACAAAACTGGAACTTTCCTGTGACACCTGTTTGGCCAAAGCCTGTCCTGGTAATGTTAAAGTAAATGGAATTCAGGTGACTGAGGTTTTTTACCTAAAGTAGTGCAAAATTTTATTCTGCTTGTGTTTACCTATTGACTCCAGTGGGACTGAGCTGGGCCTTTCTTCCCTCCCAAGGGCTCTGGAGGGACAGTGGGGGACATCCACGTGTCTTTATTAGTTAGTCTCAGGAGCCATCCAGTTCCTGTTGTTGCAGTGCGTGGGAGGTGGGCCCATCCAGCCCCCTCCGGCAGGGAGCTGCCTCAGGGAAATGCCTCAGTGATGTTCACCACAGCAGATCCATTGGGACTGCCAGCGTGGGGATTAATGAGGGCCGGTTTCCCCAGGCCACCAGTTATTGCACAAGTGCATTGGGAATGCTCAGTTTTACTCAAACCCTCCTAAAAATTTGGACATAAAGCCTGTGTGTTTGCCTCATTAACAGTGTGCCAAAATGCTGTGTTCCACACACTCAGCTGATGCATATCAATGTGGTTCCTTTCAAATCAACAGAGACGTGCCAACTTCCAGCCACAGTCTCTAAATTGTTATGAAATACAAATAATAGCCTACAGCACAATGTATAGTATAACTATAATTGCATTTTAAAATAATAGGCCTAACATACAATTATGTTGTTGGAAGTTTTATTATCAAGGGTTTTTTATGAACAGAATTTCAGAGAAAAACAGCATCTATCTGTCATTTACTTATCTTCTTTTTTTTTTCTTCATCCTTGTTTGTATATATTGTTTCTTTCTTTTCCTGAAGGATAATTATGGACATGGATACGTTGTTCATATCAAGTGTGACATTGGAGGATCAAGGTGTTTACACGTGTGTGGCGAGAACTTCTCTAGACAGTGTCACAGCTGATTCACAATTAATTGTTCTTGGTAAGAATTTCTTTTTCCTAGGTTGCAAAGGGCTCAGGGCAGTACAGAATGTAACTACAGCACCTTTGCCCATGTCCTGCTCAGTTCTTACCTCAGGAACCCAGTTCCTTTCACTCCTACTCACCTCAGTTGTGGTTTTACTATCTTGATATCTCCTGAAATGGGGATGCTAAAGCAAACATTTGATTTGTATTTAATTATGTCTTGCTTATATCTAAAATTAGGCAGTTGTTTTTCTCCGTTAGACTACCTAAAAAAGGTAGTCTAAAAGGATTAGTTATCTCTGTGAGTCCAAGCCTAAAATCTTGGCCAACGTCACACCCAAGGTTCACAGTGGAGCAGGGAGACCCCTGGCTTCCCATGGCAGGGAAGCCTGACCCTGTGTGACCTCCCTTCTCTCTGCTTGAAAGTAAGGGGAGCAACTTGAGTAGTGAGGTGCCGGCCTTTGCAAAATCAACCTCTAACACTTCCCAAAAGCATCAGCCAGGAGCTCAAATGCTGTTTTGCACACAGTTTAATTTCATTTAATTTTGCACTCTTACTCCTGGCAGTGATTGCAATAGAGCTAAGACAACATAACCTGCAAGATAGTTTCACACTTTAGATAAATGCTGTTTTTCAGTAAACAGTAGATTAAGAAGATGCTATGCACATTATTTACGGTGATGTATTCTTTACTGCTGTATAATTCAAAATGTTTGTAGACTTTTTGTTACATTACTTATGAAAATTTCATGAAGCACTTTATTACCATTTAAACCATGATTTACAGTAAGCAAAAAATAGTCTTCTTGCTCCCTTTACTTGTTTATAGTAAATAAGGATGTTCTTGGTGAATTGACAATATCTGCTATTTTCCAAATGAAAAAAACAGGCTTCATTTGCAATGAAAGACTTGGTAGATTGGCTAAGGAGACAAATATCATACAGATGGAGACATCAGAATGTGAGCAATTGAGCACAAAGAAGTAAATAGTTCTAAGATTTTTTTGCCATTTGTGATTAATAAACAGACTGAAGTTGGACATCTTTAAGATACATTTCTACTGTCTTTAAAATAAATACATGAAATATTAACAGCACATATGCTCCAAGAATAGAACAGCAAAATGCCTGGAAGTTGAATTGTATTTTCCTGATTTTTTTTTCCAAATACAGTAGAAGCAGGGGGAAGAAACTCAAAGAAAAAAATCTTTGAAAAATGCTGCAGTGTACAAGAAGGTTTTCGTTTGTTTTACAAAAATCCTGTGCAATCCCTACCAATTTCTTCCGCAATGACAGACATAGTCATGTGGATTGAGAGCGCTGGTTTTCCTATAGGAAATGACACTGTCAGCCAAGAATGAAGATAGGACATTGGGGCAGGAGGAGGTCAAAGAACTACCAGAAGTTGTGCAGCCTCATTCCTTGCTCTGTACATTATTCAGTCTTCGAAAGCCCACCCCCTCTTCAGGAAGTATTTCCTGCTCTAGTTATACAGAATATTTTCCTGGTGCATGTAGGCTTCTTTTCAGTTCTGTATGTTTAAGGAAGAGAGTATGTGTGGCTTCTAAATGATGGGCAGTTGCCACCAGTTCCCTGCGCTGAGTTTTTTTCTTTTACAGCAGGCCTTATGCATTTCAGTTACCAAACAAATTGAATATAATCAGATTGCAAATTGTCAAAGCAAGCCTCGAGGAGGAGAACATCTGTCAGTCTGAATCCACTAAAATCCAAAGCATTCATTCAAGTATGGGCATTTTGGCAAATATGTGCTGACCCCATCACAGATTGTCCCTCTGCCTCCTCCCCTGGGGAGAAACAAGGTCACTTTGTAGCGACGTGCAGCTGGCCGGGCCATCACCCAGCACCGTGCGGGGACACCGTGTGGGGACACCGTGTGGGGACAGCCTGGTCCCACTGGGGCCGATGGCCCCGGCCGCGCGCTGCGCTGGGGGCAGCCCCAGGGAAGCGCGGAGCCACCGGGGGAATTGGGCGCACAGCCGCGGTGCAGTTCAGGTACAGCCCTTGCTCTCTGCACACTGCCTGTGCTGCAGGCTCAGGACAGCCTTATTGCGCTGGCAGGTGGTGAGTTTTCCTGTCTCCCTCTTCTCTGGATGGCCGTGGCTGGGGTAGTGGCTGTCACCCTTTCGGTCACACACCTGCTTGGCGCAGGGACTGTAGGAGGGGTGTCATCTTCTGCCACTGCAGTTGCACAGGGGTAAATCCGCGTGATGCAAATACAGACTTCTGTTAAGAGCTTTGTCAATATTTATTAATGATTAAATAGATCTTAGTATTGATTTGAAAAGAGAAATGGTTTGTTCCAAGCACTGTAATAAGAGTATAGGGAAAGGCACTCAAGGAGGGATATTGTATTTATTAAGGGAGAAAACAAGACCAGAAAATACATTGTATTTCTGTATTAAAGGAGCAATTCCTGTTTTCTTGATTTTTTCCACTTTTAAATCACAAGATGTTTTACCACTGTCTTCAGTGGAGCTTCCTCCTCCATTGCCAGTCCTTTGGAAAATGCCAAGATAAATAGAAGTAGTTTGCCATGCTCTTGACAGTTCTTCCTTCTGCCCCAGATGTCCCTGACCCACCAGAAGATCTTCAACTTTCTGAACATCAAAACCGAAGTGTTCGACTCTCATGGAAAGCTGGGGCCAGTCATAACAGTCCTATTAATGGTATGAAGGGTTTTGGTGGCATCAATTTCTGTTGTTTAGCATTAATTTATGTCATGGCTGTTAGAATAAACACACAGTGCTCATAGCCGTACTTAATCAGTTTTACTGTGTCAGTTAATTTTTGGTATGCTCGTTTCCATCCTTGCTATTTATATGAGGCTTGTACAGGCTCTGCCTCTTTATTTATTTATTTATTTTTCTCTCTATATCAGGGTCTATTATAGAGTTTGAGGAGAGCCGATGGGAGCCAGGAAAGTGGCAGGAGCTATCCAGAACCACAGGGAATGAAACCACAACCGTTTTGTCCCTCGCCCCATATATGGATTACCAGTTTCGTGTCACGTCTGTGAATGCTGTGGGAAGAAGCCAGGCTAGTAAACCGTCGCTGCGCTATGCAACACCTCCGGCTGGTAAACACTGCCATCTAGTTTTCCAAATATTATTTTTTCGTGTTTATGTCAAATAATGTTGCCTTACTCTGTTCCTGAGGGGTTTGAATAACTCTGGGTTGCTGCTCTGCTCAGGTTATGTAGCGACAGACTAGATTCTTAGTGCACTAAAACATGCTGGGCTCCATAAATGTCTTCCAGCGAAGTCCAAGCATTCTGCATGTAGAAGTAGCCTCAGGCAGTTACTTCTGCAAGGAGCAGATTCACACCTGCAGCCTTCTACATTCTCCTCCTACCACTGCCAGGAGAGCAGTGGATGTCACCGTGGTGAGCAGGGCGCTGCTTAGGAGGGTGCCTATAGCACGAGGCCATCCAGAACTCTGCTGATCTCGAGGTGTAGAGGCTCTTTGCCAGCACTTGTGGACAAGCTGTTGCTGGAGAGGATCTGCAGGATATATGGGGAGCTTTTCAGCAGTGCTGAGCTTGTCAAGAATTTCCATTCACAATGCATTTCTCGCAAAAAATGTTTTATCCCTGAAAGTCATTTTAGAGGCCAACTGTTCAGGACTGCATTTGCGTTCCCAGCATTTTTCTTTCTTTCTTTCTTTGTTTCTTTTTTTCTTTTTTGTTTTTGTTTTTCCTCTTTGCTTCAATTTTAGGCCTTTTTTCAGCTGTATGCATCCCAGTAATGATACACCTTCTGTTTACCATCCCCAAAGGGAATAACATCTCTTCATAATAATCCCCCTACATCTGGTCCTTTGAAATCCAAAAGTCACAGTGTCATGTTAGCTAGTGACTCCAGCCATCAAGGGCGCTTAGGAATCTAAACAGCGTAAATGATGTGTTTTGTTTGCAACAGTTTTGTTGATCCAAGTAATTAATTTCATGAATGCCTCTTGTTTCGGTGTATTTCAGTAATGACAGAATAAGAAAAGCTTTTATATTTAAATAATACATGCAATTAAAAGCAAGGTACATTAACTTTGTTACCTTTGTGGTTCTAGCTCCAGACAAGAACCCAGAAAACATCCGTGTTGAAGCTTCTGAACCAAATGAAATGGTGATGAAGTGGGAGGTAATTCTAAAGTTTATGTCAATGATACAATATGGAAAATAGGTTGTGTCTTCCAAGAACAGTTCCTAAAGCATCGTGGAATTTATCAAGCTGTTGTTTTAAGATAGTTAATTGTTAAATAATGTATACCTTGTCTTTATCTCCCCCCACTCTGTTTTTTAGGAAACATTAGCAAATTCCATAATACAGTCCTTGATTCCACTGAAGCCATAGGTAAAGTTGCTACCAACTTTTGGATTTCTTCCCCTAGTTTCATTTTTATTTCAAAAGTCAATTTTTTATACCTAATCTTTGCAGGTTATAAAGAAAAATAGAAGACCCACAAAGCACAATGAAAATTCTCTTTCGCTGTGCGACCTGTATTTAAGAAAGAGCTTAAAATAGTTTTGGTCTCACCTTGCCCTGCAGGAACAGAGGTCCTCCCACAGGGAGAGACTACTTTATATGTAGACTTTGCCCTTCAAGATTGTACATTTAAAAATGACTCAAATCACTTGGCCAAGTGAACTTGAGCTTGAATTTTATCACCATTAACTAAAAGAGTTTAGCACCTAAGCATGGGTGTTAAAGGAACTGTGTAAAAGTGTTGAGGATGGTTTCCAGCCATCATATTCCTCGCTTTTAAATTTACAGCTTATGTGCCAACATTTTACGGAGATGCATATTCCTTCTTTCAACACAAGTTTCAGCAACTGTGGAAGGAAACATATTTTTTGTGCCTGGAATTAAACAAAATTTACTTCAGATTTACTTCTCAATCTGGTGCTACCGGGAAAGGACCATAAACATTTCCACAGTATAAATTCACATTTAGACTACAATTGCACCAAAAGGAGATAGACCTCTAGATCTGTTGACTTGGAATTTAAAGTGAAATTTTGTTGTACAGCATAGTTCAGGGCCAGGGCCTGCATCTACAAGGAAATGCAGAGTGGTGGTGAGCAGCTTGGGTGGGAGACGTAGCTGCAGGCAGCAGTGGGCTGGATGCTTCATCGGGCGGAGAACGCGCAGCCATCGCGACCACGATGCTCCAGTGCAGACACAGAAGAAGTGAAAGTAGAGAGAGAGAACGGACAAGCTTTGTTATGTATACATGAAACATTTAAGTGTTGTCATAAACAGGATATTTATTTATTTATGTTGTTCCCTGTATGCTTTTCAGAAGAAATGCTAGGCCCAAAAATCCCGTTTCTGGCAGACAAAGGCTGCAAAATGGTGTTAATCTGCCTACTTTGGATTAGGAGACCAGATGAGCATTAGTGACTAGCTTTTCAGCCAAGGATTTGCAGCATTAAGGGAGATCAAATAAGAGTCAAGCAATGCTGAGATGTAGCTCTAAACAGGAAGTTATTTTCCAATCAGAGGTTTTGTTTTCTTCTTTGATTTGACTTGAGAATCCTGTTTACTGGGATCTTTGCTGTACAGGTGTTTTTTCCTAGTGGTGCCTGTTAGAAAGGTGCATGCACTCCCTGCTCCTGCCTGCAGCCTTCCCAAAGGTCCTGAGCAGGAGGGTAGGGAAGAGGCCACGAACTGCTGCTATATTAATCATTTAAATGTTATTGAAAGTAGAATGTGGGGCTTGAAAATCCACAGCTGTTTGAGGAGTCTGAAAAAATTCATCATTTTTGGCAGCACAGGTGACCAATCAACAATATTTTAAAAAGAAGTAAATTTTCAGAGACACTCAACTGGAGCATGTCTCATGACAAACCACTGCTGTATGACTTCTAATATTTTATAAATTAATGTTAATTAGATGGCAACCATGGTGTGATGAATTTTTCAGCTGATCAGTGAAAAACAGCACAGCAGTTGCACATTAAATGTCCAGGCCTAGTTTCAAGAATTCGGTGCATATTTAGAACTCCTCAGGGGAATGTAAATTTTAATGACCCAACTTGCTGTGCTACATAAAATTCTAAGATAAATACACATTTTAATTGTACTAAAAGGCATGCAGCCTTATGTTGCAATAAAAGAAAGGAAACTTGCGGCAAAACAGATCAATGTTTCTAATATGTAGAAATAGGTGTGCAAATAGTTAACCTGGGTTTAGTCCAACTGTTGCTCTTTCACCTACTGTTGCTTTTAAGCGATGACATATTTCTTCCAACAGTCTTAAAGTTAACATGGCCTTGAAAAGTTAAAGCTTTCTTTTTTTTCCCATTTCTCTCTGAATATTGTAACGCAGTCTTCAAAATTATTCACCCCCTAAGCAGCTGTTTCATGATTACTGCAACAAAGGCAGCTCAGGATCTCTTTTAACTTCTCCCGTAGCCGTTGAAACCTGCGGAGCGGAACGGGCCGGGGCTGGAGTACAAAGTCAGCTGGCGGCAGCAGGGAGTCGAGGCTGATTGGAATGAGGAAATGGTGAGAAAGCATTCGCTGACCCTGCGAAACACTCCCACCTTCGTGCCTTACGAGATCAAAGTGCAAGCAGTGAATAATTTAGGATCTGGTCCCGAGCCAAATGTTACCACTGGATATTCAGGAGAGGACAGTAAGTAATGAAAACCTTCATGTAAAAATACACTTATAAGTGATTCCTGCAATGCAAAATAATCAGGCATCAAGTGATTGATTAGACAACCTGCAGCTAGAAACTCTGCAATGTCACTGTTCAGCATGTCGCCATCTGAAGAGAAGCAGAAGCTTCCGATAGAAGATATTATGAATTGCACATAGCTGAAGTTTGATTTTTGGAAAGGCCACTTGTGCTTCTATTCATCTTGGTTCCTGGCTTAGTCTGGATATTCATATGAAGGCCATGTTCCATAAAAAAGGCTGTGTATCAACAAAAAATAATTTTCGGAGTCAGGGTTCTGGTTTTGCACGTTTAACTTTGAACTTGCAATTACCTGAGGATGCAGTTTTGTTCCTACCTTAGCAGGAGGCCACCTCTGAAAAATGAGGCTGTCCACTGGTTCTTCCTAAATGAGCATCTCGGATCCTGCCCCAAGCACCAGTCCCACAGTGCCCTCGTCAGGGATCAGTGGAGCCAATGGCCAGACCAGAGCAACCTGCTTTCGTTTGTTTGCCCAAGGCAGCCCCAAAATCACAGCAGCCGTTTGCGATACCTGCCCTGTGCATGTGCTTTAATAATCATGGCCTTTTAATTTGCTAATGGAGTTAATGCTGGCATCAGGGGGGCTACGCAGTCCTGGTGTGGGATATCTGTGGGATAGCAGATAGCAGCACTGCTGAGCCAGTGCCAGCACATCCAAATTGCTTCCCGTCCCCGTTGGTGTTTACTGCGTGAGTATAGAGGGTGTTTGGAGGACTATAAATGTATCCAGCTGCAGTAATGAAATGCGAAGCCTCACTTTAGGCAATTCAGGCAATAACACCAGTCAAAATAATCTTTTTTTTTTTTTTTAATGACCTGAAATGTAAGTGCTGGTTGCATTTGGAAATGCTTAGCAGGGATGGGGGCTGCCAGCAAGGCAGGTCAGAAGTGTCAGCAAATGGCCTGTGCTTCAAATCTGCAGTTTAATCTTATTATTTAAAGTCAGACGATTTTCGTCCCTTACAGAAGCTGAAATCTTCACGTTATTTTCCTAAGAACAAAATAAAGCGACAGCTTGAGTGGCCTTTGAAAAGCCTCCAGGAGATTAGCCAGCCAAGGCGAGGGTGCCTTTTGCTGCTTGTTAAAACGAGCCGACAGCCGTGGCCTTTGCGGAGCTGCGCGACTGCTGCAGGCGGCACCTGCGAGCGGCGCCTGGGGACGGCTCGGAGGTGACAGCAAACAGTCGTTAAAGTTGCTGCGATAACTGCAGAAGTCCAAGTTTTTACTGCCTTTACCTAAGCTGCCTCCATCCCAGGGAAGTTCCCCTTAGAGTTCCCTTCTCTTTAGATCAAGGCCTCTTTTTTTCAAGCGCAGTAATAGCTCTCTGGGTTGTGTAGTGATTAAAATCCCACTGTTAAATGAGTTCAGTTGTAAAAGGAAATTGATTGTAAAAAAAATCCTTTATTGCCTTCTTCAATGGCATGTTAATCATTTTTTTATTCCTCTCGCTGCTGTAAGCATTGCTTGAAACAGGAAATCATGAATAGTGGTGTTGAAACCCGAATGTCCCCGTGCACCCACGTGCAGCAGGCACGGATGTGGCAGGTGTGTTTAGTGCCCCATTCCAGGCAGGTGGAAGCGCTTTCAGCTCGGCTGCAGCAAGCCTGCCTGAATTGCCACAACTTCAGCTGGGAAGCCTTGAAGCATGTTAGAAGTGCGATATTGAGCTTTCTAACATATCTTTCATATGCAGTACTTCTGTTTTTACAGTTCCAGATGCCGCTCCTTCCAGCGTGTCGGTGGATACTGTGAACAGCACGTTGGTTAAGGTGTTCTGGTTCGGAATTCCGAGGGACAGAGTTCGCGGACACTTGAGGGGCTATAAGGTTGTGAATTTCTCTTTAAATAATGGTATACCCTTTGACAAAGTATTAAGTGACCACTATCTGAATGATAGATTGCAGTCTGTCATTCTTAGGAAGATGAGAGAAATCAAATATTGCGTTCATCTCCACAAAACATACTTTGTTATAGAAATTCTCATCTCCATACAGGTCAGTTGGTGGAAAACAAGAAATATGCTGGATGGAAAAAGACATCACCCAGAGAAACACTTCCTGACCTTTGTAGGAGACAGAAACTATGGAATGATTCCTGGTCTGGAGCCCTTTAGTGAATTCCGCTTAACTGTTTTGGCTTACAATGCAAAAGGAGATGGACCAGAAAGCTCTCCAGTTGTGTTTGAAACTCCAGAAGGAGGTAAGAAAAAAAGGAAATATGGGATGGAGGGAATTAAATCACAATCTTCTGTGTAACTAGGCAAGTTAATTTTTGTAAAGTTAAAGTCACTGTAAAATCTCCTGTATTCATAAAACTATTCGCTGGAAAGGACTCCTAATCTATGATGTGCTGAAGAACTCTGTTGCTTGCAGAAGGCATAGGAGTAATTTGGCTGCATGTTTTTGGGAAGTGATCAACATCTTGCTGAGCACAAGCAGCTAGTTGCATGTAAATAAAGATGGAGAACACTAGGTACTGAGCTGACCTATATCTTAGCTTAACAATTATGTGTAAAACTAGACCTCTACAGTACTCTTTTCTGTAAGTTACTGCTGGTGTTTTCCAGTCCCTGAGCAACCACGTTCTCTAAGGATATTAAGCTTTGATAAGGACTCCATCACTCTGTCGTGGGGACTTCCCAGGAAGGCAAATGGCCACCTTACTGGCTACATCTTGCAATACCAGATAAGTATGTTCATGATTTACTTTGATTTTAGAATTCAAACAATTAGATCTTTATTAGCTAAAACTTACTATCTGAAAGGCTATTTCAGAAATTCCTGCAATACCCAGAGCATGAGAACGTGTTTCAGGACTGTGATGTTAGCTTAGCCTGCTAGAGGGCAGGCCAGGTCCATTTTTTCAGTGCAAAGAGGTTTTTGGTGTTCTTTTCCAGTCTCACGCTGCTGCCATACTCTATTCCACATTTTACACACTAATTAAATTATTTCAAATTTGCAAATGCTACTTAAGATAGTAGTTAAGGCATAAACTGTAGGAGATTTTATCGAAGTGAAACTCATTCAACACGGAATGGTTTGCAGTGAGAATACTTTTGCCACATTTATTCAGATTTTCACATGATTTCAAGACAACAAGCACCTCTTTTCTGTAAAATTCCTCAATAGAAATGAAGAGGACTACCATGGAGTCACGATATTTGGTAATCACATTGAGAAACAGATAAGCTGCAGGTCCAGAGGTGTTTCTCTCATTCTTGTGAAGAGCTGAGTAGCTAGAATAAAGATTCTGAGCAGATAAACTGAGGCAGAATGCAGTATTGATTCTGGATGGTCACAACCACAAACGTGAAGTTTATTGACAATTTGGGGTGTTCTGTATGTTCTTGGAGGATGAAAGTGGCACACAGCATGCATGATTCTTACACACTTTCATTACTCTCCAATGTTAGCAGAAGAGCCTTTGCAGACAAGGACTAGAGGCTGGACTAGATCCCTTTGGTCGGTTTTAGATGGTTATGTGCAGAGAGTGGATCCATCTCTGGGGCAGTTTGGGAATGATAGCCCCTCCTTTGGCAGCCAGCTGTGCCAGGGCAGAGCTAAATGGCCCACCACTTGCTTGTGAAAGTTTGCAGATGTTTGGAAGCAAAGTAAAACTCACTTTATATATATTCAATATTCTGAGAGACCATAATTTTTAACTCTCGCTCAATGTATGCATATCTGGAATTGGAGAGCTCTTTAAGTGCAATAATAGCTCAGCAGGTAGTTGGGTGATTGACAGAGATGAGACAAAACCCATTTAAGTGCTGCACAAAACAGTAAGATATGCTTATTCAGTCTTCCATCCTTCCTGCTTCCTGCAGAATGCCTCCCTTGTAGGAGCCCTCCGGACGCTCTTTCTGCCGTAGCGTTCAGCCGCTGGATGTGCCTCTACTCTCTTTTATCTTGCAGTAAATGAGACGCATGAGATTGGCCCTCTGAACAACGTCACCATCAGCAACCACTCCACGCTCAGCTGGCGACTCTCCAACCTCAGCTCCAGCACCAAGTACAAGTTCTATGTCAGGGCTTGTACCGTGAAAGGCTGTGGGAAGCCAGTCACAGAAGAAGGCCTAACGATGGCTCAAGGGAGTAAGTTAATAGGCAATATGTTTTTATGTGGAGAAGCTTTAACAATAATGGAAAAATCTATAGAGAATATTCCAGGCTTGACATTTCCTCTGTAATTAGAGGAAATGAATTTGTTTTTCTTTGCATGAGAACAATCAATGAACTTTTAATGTAGCCATGCAGCACTTCAGAGAAGAGCAGCTTATCTGACTGTTCCATTTTGCTGTACAGTGCTATGTTTCTATTCCCACCGATCAACTATTTAAGCTGTACTAGAATCAGCAATTTGTGTTTAGTTGTGAGCAGAGAATTGAAGATCTAAATAATCAGTTTTCAGTGAATTATAAAACTAAATTCTGCCCTTGCATATAAACATGGGAACTCGCAATAGCATTAGTGGCAGTTAATTGACATGGAAAATCCATATTAACATAAAGGTGACTGTAATGCATTTGATCCATTATTATTCTTTCGTCAAAGACTGGAAGAGATCATTTGCAGACTACTTATACCTTCTCCTAAACCACTGATTTGCAGTGATTTAAAGGCAAAATATAAGCAAAATACTATGACTCTTCTTTCTAATTCAGCTGAAATGACACAAAGTGTACTGAGCTCAGCAAGGCTGGAAACTTGCCAATGCCAAAGAACAAGTCCTTAGCTATTAATCAGAAACCATGGCTGTAGACTTACCACAGAGAGGGAGAAAAGAATGTGATAAGCAAGAGTGTTCTGGCTTCATCATTTTTAGTGATGATAACGGTCTATAAGAGTGTTGATACGAAATAGAAAAATGGTTCTTGTTGCATAATGTCCTATCAGACTTCCAAACTGCAGAAGGTCTTCAATTATTGAACTTAGAGGAAAGAAACAAGTAAAGAAAAAAGATTTAATTCATTACCTCCCACCCTTGTCCAAGTTAGGACCCTGTATCTGCCACTGAGATGCCTTTAGAGTTTTCATTCTAAATTAAAACAATTTATTTCCTTGAAAAAATGGAGTGATATCAAAAGTCCAGGTTTGTCATTTAAGATGACCCTCATAAATGGCAGATTTAAAATGTGGTGCCTCTTAAATGAAAATCCATAGTAGAGCACTCCAAGTTTCTTTGGGTTTGATTCAGTGATTTTATATCCAGTATATTCCATTTTTAGCAGTTAAAAAGTAAAGCTTTCTTCGTTCCGTTCATGACTTTGAATAGCTTCCTTTGCTGTAATGTGGCTTTTGCAGACTGTGTCATGGGTGCTTCAGAGTTTCAAAGTACATTCCCAGGAAAGTGTGGACATTTAGGCAGAATTTATAGATCATTCTCATTTCATCACTGATATGTTTAAACTGAATTACTTTCATTTATTTGCAACTATCCCTGTTGGCATAGTCTGGAATTGAAGAGTAAAATCACATCTTCCATTTAGACATCTTTTATACTTATGTATCAACACTAAAAAGAAGTCTGAGTGAGAAAAGTTATTGTGATAGTTTTACAAGCTTGTCATTTCTGTGCAAGCCGTGCTGCAGTGAGCTTGCAGGAGTGTGACTGGCTGACTTCAGTGAGCACAGGTTCTCCCAGATCAGTACTGCAACTCCTCTAAGTGGGCAAATCCAACCCTTTCTTCCCTTTCTCTACAACTGCAGCATCTTCCTCAGTGAACAAACCGTTTGGATTCACTGTTTTGTTGGAAGACACATGAATTTGGATTGCCAACACTTTACCAAAAGGTCAATATTGATAGGAGAAGACAAAGTCCTACTCTCATCTCTGCCTTCTCTCTCTGGTGGCCAGAGCTGCAGTCTGTCCAGGCGGCAAGTCCTCCTGGGCCAGTGGCCGGGTGGCCGCACCTGACCCGGCTCAGTTGGCTGCTGCCATTTCTGCATAATCACTTCACAGAGGAAAACCACGCTTTAATATTTGTCTCCTTAATTAAGAGTGCTCATTAGTGCCCACTGGAATTAATGAGGAATAGAAGCAGGCCATGCAAACACATTGAATTACAATATGAACAACTGAATTGGGGTTTCAAGACCAGAATTTTTTGTCTGTAGTGAAATTTTGCCTATGAACCCTGCTGAAGAATTTGTAAATTAGTAATATTTGATTTTAACCATTTACTGTTAGATGTTGATAAATAAATATTGTGAATTTAATGTGATTTCCATCAACAGAAGTAGATATATTGGTTTTAGAAGGTGAGCCTTGTCTAACTCATTTTCAGCCAATATTTCTTAAATGACCTACCAACTAATTAATTTTCCCCTTGAAAATGTCTGTTTCCTAATGGTGTTAGCCCTCAGCAGGACAGCACAAAATATTGTTCTTATGTAAGTGAAGAAAAACAAGCATTTATTGTCAGAGTCCTTTTTAATTTAAAACTTCTTTTCATCTAGAGCTACCAGTGTATTTAGAGGATTACTGAATGCCTATTACCGGTTGAGAACGATTACTTAGAGTCCAGAAATTCAGGCCTTAATGAAGCCTCCCCCTGAGGAAGCCATTCGACTGCAGCTTCCCTTGCCAGAGCTCACTGGTTCCCCCGTGGCAACTGGCACCAAATTCCCTGGGCCTTCAGAATACCTCAGCTCGAGCGAGATTTTGTGAGACAAGGAAAGTAGCCATTATTACAACATGCCCTTTTAGCTCTCTTTCACCCCAAGCGCAGTGAAAGAGGGAAGGTGCGGTGCGCTCAGCCAGCTGTGTCTGCCCGCGGCGTTAGCAGCAAGGCCCCGGGCCCGAGGAGGAGTCAATCCAGCTCCTCTGGGCCAGACAGGAGAAGCTGATGGGATCTGAGTGACATACTTCTTTTCCTATCATGGCCAGGGCTCTGCTCTGCTCCCCCAGCTTCAGCAGGGCCTACACTGGCGAGCGGGAAGAGGCTCCAGTGCCTCCTTGGAGCTTCCTCCTGTGGAAGATCATCAGGAGGAATAGTTGACTGCCAGCTCAGTAACCTCAACTACAAATCCTCCTCAAAAGCTTTGCACTCAGCAAGGCGTAATAATCTCCACAGTTTAAAATCTTCACAATTTAGCACAATTTACCTCCTGCACTATAAAAACCCAGAGATGAAGAGTAGTTGTGATGCATGTTTATACCCTTTTGGTAGCCAGTCAGCAGAGGAAGAGTGATGAAAGTTCAACTTTCCATTCATTGCGAGCAGATGTATTTAGACAGGCATGGTTATAAATTAAGATATTGCCCACAATTACTATTTAGCTGTTAGGCTGCCAGCTTTTTTGTGTAAGTATGTTTCCTAACAGATGTGCTAACTTTTGGAAAACTAACACTCTTGCAAGTCTTTGGGGGCAGTTTATATTGTTTTTCCCTTTATACCATAAGCTTCTATAAAAAATGTGTGTTCTGTCGTTCTCATAAATCTTGAAGCCCACTAGGAATATTGTAAAATTGCAGTTCAGTGTTTAATGTTCATGCTAGTCCCATGATATGGCTGATAAATAGTGGGGGAAGATGAGAAGTGCTGGTGATATGCCTTTATTACTAATGCTTCTTCTCCCCTATTGTAGATTAAAAACTGAACCCAACTGCTTTCAATTTTCTGAAGCTAATTTCTGCAGCTCACTGACCTTTCAGTATATTGAGCTTTTCCTTATCTGTTTATCTTTGCTTTTATTTTTCAGGAGTCTACACTGCTTTTTCTATTGCAGCCACCACACTTTCCCCCCATTAGCAATGCTTTTTCTTCTGTAGGTGCTTGATTGCATAACGCAGACCAGAAAGAAATCGCATGGAAGGAAAGCTCCTAATTACTCATCACTGGACACACATACTGAGTGTTTAAGTCTCAGAGGGAAAAAAAAAATCTGTTTAGTGTTTTGTGGTAGTAAAAGTTTAACATCCCAGACAGCTACTGGTTCCAGGGATTTTGGGTTAGGCTGCTGAGGCAACATTCCATGGCAAATTTATCCCTGATCCAGCCAGGCCCTGAAGTGAGTGCTCAGTAACGTGGAGGGATCACCTGGCTGGCAAGGGAGTGTTTTTCGGCTGTACCAGTTCCCTGTTCCTGCTCATGCAAGTAGCTGAGCTTTCAAAAACAAGTAGCCAGCACGGGCTGCAATTCAATAGGTGAGAGACCTGGGCTGGTTCAGTTGGTTTAACCAAGTGCACAACAAACAGCGGCTGTGGGGCTGCCGTTGAGCTCAGGGTAACGCGTTCTGCTTACGGAGAATTCAGTAAGACCTAGTGAGGCCTCTGTTGTGTGCAGATTGGAGTATATGATTATCAGGTGTGCTTGGCATGCATAAGTGTTATTTGGTATTTAATGCATAATGAGATTGAAGTTCACATTAAGTCTTGTTACTTTATGTTTCAATTAAATGCATTTTTCTGATGTCTCGATTTTAGAAAATGTAATTAAAATATACCTGTTGTATCCTGTTGCTTAATTTGTGGTTTGATTAAAAATTATAGCTCAGTTCCACATACTTCACTTAGCGAAAGCCACCAATAGATGGATTAATTTATGCTAATGCACTGTGCTTCAGTATCAGCAGTATTTCAGCTGTATGTGTTCTCTCTGATTCCCAATGCTCTACTAATTTAAATGCTCATTGTAATATATGTATAGTTGCCTTGGAAAACTTATCATGTGTGGCTTCTTTGATTGTGCCTGCATTGGTCTTAATCTTTTCTTTTTTTTTTCTCCTTCAGCTGTCAACTAAGCCTTAATCTCTCAAAGCTTCTCGCGTTGCTTGTTTACTAGTTTCAGTGTTAATGAGCACTATTTTGCCAGGAGAGCTCGCTGGTCGAGCAGTTTCCAAATTGTACTGTGTGCTCAATGCTTTAGCTAAGAGGCTTCAGGAAGATGGCCAGATAAATCAGGCAAATTAGACAACTGAACACAATTAAAGAGTCATATTTATTAATGCCGTCTTCCCCAGTTTGTTTCCTAACATGGAAGCTAAATGCACTCTTACAGTGGATGCTGTACCCATTGGGTAAGCAAAGAAATCCCTCCTGTGAGCAAACAATTCTGAATTTGGTGGTATGCACAGACTTCTGATGTAATTTTTGGAATGATTGCTAGCATATAGAGATGTCCTTTTACTGTTATGCACAAATTCTGTTTTTTAAAAGCATATTTAATGCCCTTACTGCATTATTACTGCCCTTAGTGTCTTACTGCAGACAAGTACAGTAGGGAGAGCACAAGTGAAAAGACTCTAAAATTAGACCTATGGAATTTCCCTTCTACCTCCCAATCAAATACTAAACTCATCAAGAAAATTTAAATACCCGAATATCCATTTAAAAGAAGACTTCAGTTCTATTTGAAACAGTATTTTGCACAGGCATTGTGGAATTTAAAAGGATGTGGAACGTGGAATTAAAAGGATGTGGAACGTCACTGTCAGGAAAGAAATGGATATGAATCCCAATGTTATTTTATTCTGCGAGACATACAAGAGTCCGTTTCTAGATAACAAGCTGTCCTTCCCTGCTGAGTTCAGTTCAATGGGAGAAGCATCAAACCCCAGATTATCTATACAAAGCAAGCCCATTTTCAAGTTGTAATTTTTTTTTAAGCATGCATTAGTTAAAGCAGATCCATAATCCCCTGTCATTGTTAACTCTCTTCCTGGGAAATGTACAACAGCCTTCATAAACATCAGGATTATTTTGGTCTGCTGTTTATTTTATCTGATAGAATATTAAATGAGGGAATGTTTTTTATTTTACTCTCTGCTTTTAAAAATCAGATTATATCTGATGACAAATGTTAAACCTTCATTGTGTGTCATGTTTTTGTGTTTAGATTATTTGTAACTGTGCATGTCACAGGCCTTTCAATGACTAAAATTAACATTGCTTGACTATGTGCATTTCATAGGTAAAGGGATCGGCACGATTTCAGAAGCAGTAAACCCCACCCAAAAGTTTCACCCCATTGAGGCACTTGAGCCTGGAACTGAATATACAGTTCGTCTAGTGACTAAGAATTGGGTTGATAACAATAGCATTTTTGAAGATGTAATTGAGACAAGGGGGAGAGGTGAGAAATGAAGCCTTCAAGGTGATAAAGATTTATTTTGAATGTAAATAAATGTTGAGGTGATGTATTTTGATATGCACTGGAAGTATAAACTTAAGTATCAAAATCATAAAATATGAATTTGCTCTGTGATTTCTTTTAAGTTCCCTCTTGCAGTTGAATGCCATTAGAGCATAAACACATCCAAGGTTCTCAGTGAAATGTTACACTTTACTTGATACACAGTAACCTGGAACAATTAGAGACACTTACTGAACGTCATTTTACCTCCTATGCAATTTTGAAAGGGTAGTTTTGTGATATAATCCATGTTAAATGTGCTACTTAAGTGGTTTGCATGTATCAGGTGCACTTTTAACTTCATCTCTTTCGCAAAACTGCTTTTGCATGAGCAGCTTAACAGTGCTCCGTTCAGCTTTCCTAGTTGGCATTAATCCTTTGAGTCAAATACTCCTTTAGCATTTCTTTTCCAAAACATATATATTGTGCTTTGTAGACACTGTAGTCACCTTAGGTCTAAAAATGTCACACTGGGACATATTTCTGTCTTGTATTTCTTTAAATTGAGCACAATATGTAGTGACAGATTCAATTAAAATTCAGGGAAGAAAATGTTAAGTACTCACTTTATGGAAAGGTGATGCCATTTTCATCTGGTTAATTTTCCTCTTTTTACTTCTCTCTTGTTTTTGCAAAGCTTATGCTGGCATTTATGATGGAATTTCCACCCAGGGGTGGTTTATTGGACTGATGTGTGCCATCGCCTTACTCACCTTGCTGCTGCTAACTGTTTGCTTTGTCAGAAGAAATAAAGGAGGAAAATACTCAGGTAAATGAATTCATTGTCATTTTGCTATGTTCACAAGTTAATAACAAGCATTATTCAGACTTCTGTCTCTGGAGGCTGCAAAGCCACAGGCAGAAACACCCAATTAGGATCTGTAGCTTTTGATAAATATCCACACAGAGATTTCTAATGAACAGAGGCAAAATCGTGCTCTCTGGGTGAGAGAGCTGGGGGCTCGTGAGGGAGCTAGCCCAGGTCTTCGATACTGCTTGCTCCATCTTTTGGCATTTAATCCACCATAGAGTCAAGGTCCTTCACAGATGCACCTCTGAGCCTCTTGTGAAGGACCACGTGCATGTGCCCCTTCCAACAAGTCAGTGCTACCTATATAATAACTGATGTGTGCTTCCAACTGTAGCCAAATCGCATAACAATGAAATATGGCACTAAAAATATTGCTGTAATTTTCAAAGCAATAACTAAGATTTCAAGTGTATAATACTTCCTAGCTCTCTTAGAAGTTAGGAAATAAGCACTCAATGAAAGTATGCCCTTTGAGTGCAGTGAGACATTTAGTGAAAGTGGTCTTCTTCCAGTGGAAGCTGTAGGTAACGGCTGCCTCAGCTTTCCCATTTCACCTGCAAGAAATAAAAAAAAGTCCATGACAGAACATGGCATACAGATCTGTGCTTTATTTTATTTGTACAGTGAAAGAAAAAGAAGATTTGCATCCAGATCCTGAAGCTCAATCAATAAAAGATGAAATCTTTGGGGAATATAGGTAAATAGGACTTGCTTTAACAAGCGTTTTTGTTTGTTGGGTTTTTTTTTTTTTTCATTTCTGGATGTCATCACCAATTTTCTTTTGGGACATTTTATAGCATGCAAGTAACACTATTTTTCTCATTTTCAAAGCAAACCTCACTGGAGTGGATGATAGTAGGAATATACAGGTATATCCAGTATACTTAAATCCACCCACGTTGGGATATAAGTAAATGTCAGTGTATTGGTTGTTATTTTTCACATGCTTTTTATTTAGCATTGTATGAATAATGTAAATATATTTGATAATTTGGGGTCCTATTCTAATATCCACAGAAGTCTAAAGAAAGTTTAAAAAACAGAGATGGCAAAAAAAAAAACCTCACTACAGAAGTTTCTGTATGAGAACTGAAATAATCACTTTGGCTGCTTTAAAATAAAGTTTACAGTATTATGTAACTGTGGTACGAAGTAACATGCATCATTATATGATCTATACTGGAAAACTCATGTAGCTGTCCTTAAAAGTTTCTGGAAAAAAAAATCCCACTTATATACTACATTATTTGTACTGGAGTAGTTTTTTTACTGCATAATTTCACTTTTATTTAATTTTTAATGCTTTCTAATGGGACAAATATTTAGAAAGGTAAGAAAGACCTGAGGTTAACTTTCACCCCACCCCACCCTTAAATCCAAACTTTTCTTTAGTGATAGAAATGCCATCTGCAGAAAAGTAGTAAATATTCTGAATGCATACATGTTATTGGTTAAATACCAAAGAAATAAAATTCAGGCATGTTTCGCTCTCCTTTTTTTTTTTCTTTTTCCCATTAGATAACATTACCCAAACTTTGATACAAAATAGGTATTAACAAGGATTGTAGTCAAATAATTGCACATCTAGTCTAGAGCTCTGATTTGGGGGTTATTTGTAGATTTTTAGTTGACTTTCCCACTTCCTTTTGGGTGTGATTTTTTTTCTTTCCTTGAATGTTTAAAAACGCTGCCACATCCTGATGGTTTCTCTTACCTTCCACCCCTTAAAGCCACAGAGAGGATTTAAGTAATAATTTGACACGAGCGGGCTGCGGAGGAGCGCATGATGCTGTAGCAGTCTGCTTGGCTGTGAGCTGCTGACCATGGGCAATTCTAATCATGCACGAAATGGTGAAATGTCAGAGAGGGACAGTCTAAGAGGGACACCTGACCATACTGAATAGATAGCCCTAAAGTAGTCTGAAACATTTATGTAGAGCTCAGATAGGTTTCTCATGCATCTTTTATGGAGCAAGCAGATGCTCTGCAAAGTCTGGGTCCACTGGAGGTTGAAAATGGCCGTGGGGTGCAGGTGCTTTGCCTTCTTCTCTAGAGATAAGTAAAGGTTACCCACTTCCATGTTCAGGCATTAGATGGATTTCTTTGAGCCTTCGGCATTGACCATAGGAGGAATGTCAAATGGAATCGCCAGAGTTTATTTCATTCTGGTTGTTGGTTTGTCCATGTCCTTTAAATTGATATTGCACATATGCTGCATATTAGCAGATAGGATACTCTTAAGTTTTACAATGCAAATTCTACATTATTTCTTCCTTTTTGACCCCTTTATCAGAGAAGAACTCCAATAAGACACCAGGGGAACAGAGGAAAAAAAAAAAAAAGGGCGGGGGGAAAAGCCCATTTTGTTATTTCCCTAAAATCAAATAAATGTTCACAAAGCAGTGAGATATAACCTCCAGTTTATGCCTCATCCCATTACTGATAAACTTCAGTTCATCCACCCACTTCAAAAGGAGAATGCAACAAATGGGCCCTGAAAATTGCTCACTGCTTGTAAAATGAAAATGCCTCTTTCAGATAGGTACAAAAGGCTTGGCATAAGCTCTGCTCCCTGGAATAGATCCCTAAAATCCCTTATACCATTTTTCTTCCCCCTTCATTTTCTGTTCTCCTTTACTCTGTCTTTTCAAAAACAAAGCAGAACACAGGAGTTATTTTCAATAGGGTTTCCCATTTTAATCAGTTTTGTTAAGCACAGACTGATGTAGGTGGAAAATTCAGGCAGCGCGTAGTCCACACACACGAGCTGCACTGCCCCGAGCAGGAAGCAAACGCGCAGGCTACGGTGGATGCAGAACCCTGTGGAAAATGTCTCACTTGTTCCTCCCTGGTTCTCTTGTTTAAAAGTTCTCTCATTTCTCTGCTTGCACTAAAAAGCTGGATTTTTGGAAAGACGTTTCTTTGTTTTGTAGTGACAGCGATGAAAAGCCGCTGAAAGGCAGCCTCCAGTCAATAAATGGGGACATTAAAGCCACCGAAAGTGCTGATAGTCTGGTAGATTATGGAGAAGGGGAGCACGGGATGTTCAATGAAGATGGTTCATTTATTGGCGCTTATTCTGGATCTAAGGAAAAAGGATCAGTTGAAAGCACTGGGAGTTCTACAGCAACTTTTCCTCTCCATGCATAAAATATTCATTTCTAATTGTGGTATTTATCCTCACTAATACTCCACAGTGATTGCAAATAGGTGATTGCTGATTGAGTCAGCCAGCAACCCAACATCCAGGTAATATCAAAATAAGTCACTGCCACTAAAAGATGTTTTTTGTTAAGACTTTTTGTTTGAGACTTGTCTTTTAATGAAAACCGATCAAATCATTCCTTGTTATACAAAATATGTCACTCAGTTTTACCAAAACACAGTTTCTCAGTGTTATATATGTATAGTTAACTTGCTACTCTGTTTGGTTCTTAGTTTTGGGATATGTTTTCTGTAAAATATATTTTTTGTTGTGTGTCTGTTGTCACTTTGTACATAGTTTTATACCCAGTATTCCCTCATATATAATGACCTCAGCCATGGAGAAGTCAGACCATCACAAAAGAAAAAAAAAAAAAAAGGCAAGCAAAAAGACAGGTTGCTCTACAAAGTGACACAGTCCTGCTGTGTTGATCCTGCTGAGGAAAAAAAATCATTTTAAATACTGGAGTAATATATTCTATGTATTATTTAATTTTTCATTAAAAAAAATTTATTTGCTTAAGATACTCCGAAAATTTTTTCAGTGGTTACAGCTGACTGCAATTACCGTTACTTAGAGATGCAACTTTATGCGTGGAAAAATTTCTCTCAAAAGATAAAGTTCAGATCGTGTGTATGAATCTTCTGTCCAGTAGCTGGCACTATTTCCTTAAATAAAGTAAGCTACAGTAACTTTCCTGTGGCAAGGTAAAACAGGGTTCCCATTTGACCATCATTAAAAAGAATTTTAATTTGATTTCCTGAATTTCTGCAAGCTGCATTTCTAAGCGTAAGGCTTTTTGCCTGTCTCATATCTGTATATTTGTGTGCTAGCATACATTTCATGGGGACATTGTACATATGCTATTAATATTGACACAATTTTAAATCAGCCTTGTTTTATGAGTCATGATGCTAGCATGAATCTGTATAGCCGTGTAGGAATAGGATTGCTTCTCATTGTGAGCTTGAACCAGCAAAACTAGTTTTCAGAAGGTGGAGTTGTGTGTAAGCCCATCATAGGAATCTTATTTCTTTCTAATATCACATGAATAGATCTACCTGACTATCAAGAGATCATTTATTTTCAAGCTATTCATTGCTGAATAAAATCAAAAGCAAAGAGGAAATATTATGGTGTATTTTGGTTTGTATTTGGTTTGCAGAATGCAGGTTTAAATCTCTGTTGCAGTTCTCTTTGCCTGTTGTTTCCACTGTGAACTCAGCAAAGCTGAGCACTCTTACCAGCACATTTTTTTATCTTTTAATATTTGGATCTCCTGGTTATCTGTAAGATCACTTGTGTTTTGATATCTCTTCCTTTGATTAGAGTGTTAATACTGCTTCATTTCTTCCACTTTAATCATGATTTTTTTTAAACACTGTTGTGAGAAAACTAGTTACTGTAGGAGGAATAGGTCCTAAAAGCCATTTATATCCTGGTAGTAATTAGGCACATAGTTCCGTCATGGTCTCCATTACTTCCATGAAAGAAAGAGTAGAAGTAATAATTGCTCCCATTAAGAGTTTACAGATAACACCTAGAATTAAAAGTCTATTAGTTGCACGTATAAATGCACTTTGTTACAAATAGAAAGGCCATGATTTATAAGTAGCTACCCTTAAGTTTGGTCTCCTCTCTAAAGTGACTGAATTCTCAAAAGTACTCAGTGGTTTCTGAAAATAATAAGTCTTAGGTGCTGGATACCTCTGAAAAACTGTTCCTGTTTTATATCTTCACTCGTAATGACCGTTTCTGTAGCCTCTCTTTGGAAAAAGCAAATCCCCAGACCCCAGTGAGGCTGTGTGGATGAGTACAAATCTGCCCAGTCAAAAATAGTCCTGCTCCATGTCAGTGGCCTCCATGATGTGAAGGATTTGACAGTCATTCATTCTTTATTACATATAAAGCTTTATTTTCTGCATTTCACTTAAACTGAATGCTGGAAAAGTCCAAAGTCATCTTCATTTAGAAAAAGAAGCGAGTGAGTAAATTGGAGGGATGTGAAAATTGGCATCTTGTCAGCAAAGAGAGATTTTCCACCAGGATCGTTATCTGCTGGCTCTTGCCTGCCATAACCTGAAAGAGATAACGACTAAGAACTGATTAGACTTGTGACACCTTTGTTGCAAGCGTCAGCCTATTCTTAATGTGTTTCCTCTAGGAATCGTCTGCCCTCACGTGTGCTTCTGCATGTTGATTACAGGCGAGTTTTGTTGCTTTCTCAATCATTTTCATTGGAATCTTGTTTTTATTTTAAATGGAGGTAACTCCACTATCTGACACCTCTTAAATATTAAAGCTAATCCCTGAATCTTATATCTCCACCACCCTGATGACCTCTGATGACAAGAGGAGGGTCAGTTCAGCTTCCTCTAGTTGCTAGAGAAAGAAATTCCTGGCCAGCATCTATCCAGCCCAAAGATAGAGCCCCTTCATGCTTTCCAAGGGGCGATGGATTTTCCTCCAACCGCAGCAAGGGCACAGACCCTCTGAAATAGCCCCCAACGGGTCAGTGAGAGACAAGGAACAAACTCGTCAGGTCTCCCAAAGCCGTGAAGAGCCAGGCAGGGTTGTGCTGTCTCCAAAGCCGCGTTGTCCTCACCGCGGCTCCACAGCCACTTGGGCCAGGGGCCATCCGGCATTTGCCTCTGCTTTGGGTTGCTCCTAGTCCCTGAAAACACCTTGTTAAACAGATGCAAATTTCAAATCATATCAGTGACTGTCAAGCTATCAAATAAATCCCCTGTGCTTTCACTTGCTCCGGTGCTGCTAAGAGATGTTTACGACATTCCTGTGATGTGCTACTCGTCTGTGCCGGTATGAGTGCTTTTTCTATTAAAATTTTAATTCAGACCCTTAAATCTTAATGTTAGTATTTCATTATGCCTCAGGGCCTAAAAATCATGCAGTGACAAAAAAATGTGCAATGCAGTTTTTACAGTGTGCACTGACTTTTGAGGAATTTGCCCAATGAATATTAAACTAATGGCTACAACTCCTCGGGAATCTAACTCACATGAGCTTTCTTCTCTTTCTCGTTTCATTTTTTTCATTTTTCTTTTTTCCTCCATTGGGGTTTGTATTTTATTTTTAAGGGTGCCGCTCATATAGCATATCTTGAAAAGTGCAGGCCACTAATGCTTTTTAAGAGATTTGCTTTCAAAAGTAAACTAACACTATAAGCTTATAGTTTCCGAAGCAGTTTGTTGTTGGCAGTAGATGGTCTGTGTTTTCTTTTTAGGGCAATGTAGTGCAGGTGAGGGGCGGTGTGGATGTGTATATTGAATTAAAAGTATCGATACTAACTGTACTGCAACTTTGAAATAGTCTCGTAATCAAATAACTTTCTTATGCTGTCTGGGAGCATTTATTAAATTTAGTTGATGGAAATCTGTAGTTATTTCATTCATTAGTAGCTACCCTGGAATGGAAAATTGCACGAGTGGAGGAGGAAGGGCCCCGTGTCGATGGCCGCGTCGCGCAGGGAACGTTGATGCTCCGGTCCCAGCGGTCCTGCTGCCAGTTCAGTAGTGCCAATGGTGAGACGATTGGAGCGCTAATTCAAATTGGTTGGTTTTTGTGTTCAAATCCGGGTACTTTTTGGTGCAACATATTGCTATCTTTGCTGCCAGTACGAATGCAAGAGGGGAAATGACATTTTTGGAGTTGGTGTCTCCGTCGACCTGGGTGGCTCCCAGCGAGAGGGAGCAGCTCCCTGGCACCGCCGGGAGCTCCGGCAGCCCCTGCCAGGATGGGCAGAGGGGGTGGATGTTGCTCCTGCAGAAAGGGCTGAGGTTTTGGCTGTGCCAGGCAGCCGGCACTTCACAATAATCCCTTTTATGCCAGCTCCCCGAGTAGCCCATTTGCTTATGCAGAGCAGCTTATCATGGATTGATTCAGGTATGGATTGCAAGCTAAGTGTATAATTTCTATGTTTGTTTTAAAAAAATAAGTAATCGCACAATAGAATTTTTACGATTGAGTTCTGCTTCACTCCCTGGTAAATCTGTGAACTCCAGCTTCATAATTTTGTATTTTGGAGGCTCCGACACTTCTGGAGTGGAGTGGGCTGCCCCAGGCAGGGCTGCGTCTTTGCAAAGGGCCCAGTGAGAAACCAAACCAGAAAATGACTTTCCCCTCTGGGCAAAAGCATGTGTGTGTATAGACACATATGTGTGTAAGTATCATAAATAACTTCTCTGTAGCTCTGTTTTAAGTGTATCTAATTAGTATATTGTTTAATGACTCATGATACTTGTTTGGTTGTGGTCTTACTACACAAAATTTAATGAGTAGCTCTTTTTCTGATAACTGCTTCCATTGCCCGAATGGGTCACATCCAATGCGTGAGAGATTTTAATAGAAATATTCAGGCTGATGGTCTTTTTGAGACGAAAACAAATACTAGCACAATCTTTCTGTACAAGAAGTTTTTTTTACAGTAATTCCTCGTGTAGTTTTGTAAACTAATGTTAGAATGAATTCACTAATCCTCATGCACTTCTGAAAGGAAATCTCATCGTAATCTGTTTTGTAGTCATTGCTTTGCAGATGAGTGGTTAGCCTAGATTATTTTAAATACCTGTAAGAATGGATGTACAAAAAAGGAAATTGGTCTTCATGACAAGAAATTTTTCAATTCATTTGACAAAGTATCAAGCCCTCAAATGCATCTCTTAAAATGTTTAGTGTTTCAAAATAAAGCATACGAACCATGTTGGAGCATCAGCACATGTTTACATTTCAGCTCTGTATCTCTCATGGCGAAGTTTCAATTATACTATCAAATGAGTGAGTTTTGTAGTCTGCAGTAGCGTGTTCAGTTTTCATGCAGGAAACATTATGTGGGTTCGAGCCAAAGCATACTGTCTGTTTCATTTAATATTATTGTTACTTTAAATGAGATACTTTGTAATTTCATGAGAAAAGATCAAAGCAAACATGTCACCGTTACATCATTACTTTTTGAGCTGAATGTTAGTGTGCATTTATTAAAGTTTAGGGAAATGTGTTTGTACTGTAGTTGCTGTTTGTATCATGCATATGTGCACGTACAGTTTTAAAAGATATTTTCATTTTACATGAAATTCAACTTTGCTAATAAAAGTTTGACTTGATGTAATCTTCAAAAGCCTTAGCTGTAATCAGCAAGTTTGGTGGATTTTTTTCCTAATATCACTTCTTTAACTGTATGGGTTAACATCATGTGAGCTCACAGGCATGTGGGACTTCAATCTAAATGGCGCAAGAAGTGCCCAGCAAAATGAAGTCATCAGATATTAAAATACACTTTATTAGCAGTGAGTGGACCCCAACAGTAGGACGTACCAGGCCTGAAAACAGGATGAAAACACTGAACCTGTTGTAAGTGCTAGAATACAATTGGAAGGACTGCCAGGATCACTGAAGTAATGGTAATACCAATTTTATATTAATGCTAATAATTTTATAAATACTCAGACATCTAGAAACCCAGTAATACTTGCTTCTTCCTTGCTATACCTTAGGTAGGGAAAATCCTACTTGCCCTATTTTTCTGGAATCTAAATCTATAGATTTGTTATATAGAAATCTAAGAAACACTCTTTGTTTGCCAAGAAAAATAGTGAAAGACCAAAAATATCTCTGTATTTCTCTAGTTCCTTTTATTATTATTATTATTATTATTTCCTAATATTCGGTGTTGGCGGATTTATTCTTTGGCTGCCTATGGAGAAAGGCTAACGAGTCAAGCAAGCAGCACTTGCCCAGCTGAGATAGTTAAGGCAGTCCAACACCTTAAGTAGCAAAACCGCCGCTTCCGAGGGCTCATTAACAGTCAGCAGACAAATTCATGCTGGCTGATATTACTGCAAAATGTATTTTTCAAACAATGATTCTTAACAAATTTGAAAGTGTGTGCAGTGCTAAAGTGTGAGTAATAAATTGCTCCCACAGAAAATAATCCCCGGCTGCCAACCCCGGGATATTTCCTGTGTGGCTGTTAGAGCATTTCTCCCAGCAGGAGAGATGGTGATTTTCTCCCTCATGTGTCTAGCTCCTTCATTTCAGCGAGGAGGTTTCAGGACTTCTCTTGCTCATTCTTTGCCTGTGTAAGCCCTGTGTGCAGTCAGTGCAAATGCAGAAACAACTGGGAAGGTAATAACTAGCTTCACCTTTTGGGATGGCAACAAGGGCATTCCAAGCTTTTTTTATTATTATCCGTGCCCTGGCGTAATGAGATTTACACGTTTCTCCATGTCGCGGTGGGGAGAAGCAGCCTGACAATCATGTGCTTCACTGGAGGGAGGATAAAGACACGACAGCACCCGCTGCCGGGCCGCGAGCCCCGCACGTCCGCAGGCCACAGATCCCCTAGCAAAAGTTTAAGAAGAAAGTACAGGGACAACATACCTTTATTTGACACTTCGCTTTTAATGCAAAGTTGGCATTTCCATTTTCTTAAGTTACATATTAAAGGGCCCACAGGACATTGTTTGCAGTGTTCACATCTTCTCCGTATCACAATGAAATGTCATTACTTCCAGACTTTGACCATCTGTTAATAAGTCTGAAATGCAGCTTAGGAAGCCAAACATCCGGAGGGAAACACTGCGCTGCCAGCGCGGGAGCAGGGCCCTGTGCCACATGGGGGGACACGGGGAGATGCTCCAGGCAAATCAGGTGCCCAGGTCACTGGTGGCCGTAGGGCCATCGTCCAAGGGGCAGGGACGATCTTCCCCCTTCCGTAAAGCAAACGATCGTCTCCCTCGGGAGCGGGATGGCCCAGCTGGGCCAGGACACCTGTGCCCATCAAGGGGACCCACGTGGCCGCAGGGATGTCTTGCCGGAGATGCCACCTCCTCCGAGAGGATCGTCATGGACACCAGGTAAGGGAGATGTTACTTATGTTTTTAAGTGAGTTATTTTCAAGGTTATTTGTTTAATAATCAAAACTCAAATTCTGTTTTTAATTAAAAAACAAAAAAAGAATATTGCATAGAGGGGAGGTCGTCCCTTGAGGCCTCAGGTAGTTGTCACCCAGCATATTTGTTTTCCTTGAAGAGGCAATTTGTGCAAAGCATCCATTTAAAAAAATTACTTGATTATTTAAACTGGCAGTGTAGTAGCAACTTTCAACAAAGCAGTATGATTATTATTTTTATAATATATTTATAATAAAAAAACTACTGCATGCATCCAAAATCAGCATGTAACAGAATGCTTGAGTGAATAAATTAAGTAAATTTAAGTGAATAAGTGAATAAATTAACCTGAAGAGCAGGGGGATTGGGCCCCTTCAGAGGCTGGGGGGGCCGGGCCGAGATGGGGGAAGCGCCGTGGAGGCTGGAGGCGGCTCCGTGAGGCCGAGCCGGCAGCGCCGTCCTCGGGGGCTGCGGAGCAGGGAAGCACCGCGGGAGCTGGGAAAGCTGCCCGGCTCGTGGCTTTCCCAGCAGAAACTGTCCAAGGGACTTTCAGCCCAAGTGCTGAGGAAGAAAAACGGGTGGGAGTGGGGGAATGTCCTGTTCAATGTCAAAACCAAAACCCACAAAATCCCCCAAGCTTGTGGAGCCCCCAAAACACGGATCCTGAATGAATTGTAAAGCTTCAAAAACCAGTGGGAAATGAGGGAACAGTAAACTAATTCTCTGGAAATGCTTGAGTTTGATGCTGTGGCTGACGCTCTCTTTCAAGACGGAGAGTTTAAATGTCTGGATGAGAAGCCCACACGCCAGCTAATTTTGTCAAACTTCATGGAAAACATGCGTTTCTTGGTCCTGTTATTTACAAGTTTAAATTTATCTTCATCAAGCCTTGCAAAATGTTCTGAACATTAAAATTTTCTTGCATCTATAATTTAACTTTCCTGCTAAAGGAAAAGAAACCATAAGCTCGACTGCCTTGTTTCCGCAGCCTGCTCTCAGCGCTCATTGTATCTTCAGGTTTCTGACAGTTTGACAACACATCTCTGAATCCAGTTCTTCTCATAATCAAGATAATAACTGCTAAAAAATGATAGATTTTGCTGCAGTTGAAATTACAGATTAATTCCTGCCATAATTATCAGGTCTTTGAGATGTAATTGCCTGCTGTTGTCATCTATCTGCTTCAAACTCCAGTAATTGACCTCCTAGACCAGAAACTGGAGACAATCTTTGATTATTGGTTCAATTAGTCTGAAAGTGTTGTGTCTTTTTCTTTCTTTTTAAAAATATTTTAAAGATATTTTAGTTATCAAGGCATTCAAAGGTGATACTGAAGTTAGACTTCACTATGTAACTTATCTGTAACATTTTCTTACATGGTACGTGCCGAATGTCATTTAACATCGATGAGTTTTTTCACGGGCAGGCACTGACCAGTTTTGCACAATATTCTTTGCACTGACCCAGCATGAGGAAGGCAGAGAGAAGACTGTTTATTTGTCCAGGAACATTGCGGTATGGTAGCAGCTTTGTGTGGAAAATAGCTGAGTCTCTGGTTAGGGCCAAGGAAGGAAGGGAGGAAGGAAATCCCTCATGGAGGATGCAGAGACATGGGCAGCTCTGCAAGGGCCAGGAGTTTAACCACCAGCTTCATCTCTGATTTTTGTCATATAAATGAAAGAAAACACATGTCAGTGAGGCCCCCCAATAGGTGAATTTTCCTTTATGTAGAGTATTATCTTTTTAGGTACCATTTCCTAGTTGCAAGGGAAATAAAGTCCTTCATTGACTCCCTGACCAGGGACCATGAGATTTCCTGTAGCAAAGCTTTTTTTTGGCAGCTGGTTGAGGAGGGAGAAAAAAAACAGACACTAAAATTCACATCTCAGTGACAAGTCTATGCAAGCATGACATGTCCAGCTTAAGATTTTTCAGAAGAATTAATCCCTGGCTGTGTCCTAAACTGTGTCTATAAAGGTGGATTTTAGACAAAGCAACACCTGAAAAGCAGCTGAAAGAGTCTCAGGCTGGAGTTAAATCTGTATCAGACCTGTTTTGATCAGGGAGAGAAAATCTCTAGTGACTGGTCTTAAATAGCCCCCACCATCCCGTCCACATTTTTCATGAGGAAATTCAGTGTCATCCATCAGTTTGTGTGGGAACACGTTTCTCTGCTTGCCTTGCATCTCTGCTGCATGTGCACAAAAAAGTGTTCATGCAGTAAAGGGAGAAAATGAATGAAATAACAGACCTGGTTTCAGCTTTCTACCCTAAAATGAATTCTGAACAGCAAAACAAACTATTTCCCTGTCTATAACAGATACCCAATATGCACATTTCTTTGCAACTATAGTTTATCCAGCTCTACCCCAATTTCAGTCACTGTCGTGAAGCGTCTTTGAGTTGCATTTTACCATCTCTTAGGCTCACAGTGAGACTGGTGCAGCCTCATTTCCTTCTGCCAGCCTCAGCCTCTACCCGGGATGCAGCCAACAGTCTCTCTTAGCTTCCTAATTCAGATGATTACAATTCAATAACTCTTTATTTTTTCCTCATAAAGATAAGTGATTGCTAAATATAAACAAATGTAGTTTAAAATGTCATATTCAGTAATATCCACCTCTCCCACGGTGCCGACCCCATCGTGTCGCCGGCACTCGGGTGCCGCCACCTGCGCCGTGGCTCTTCCAGGAAAAGCTTCACCATCATCACGAGCAGCGCCTGGGCCAGGAATATTGCTCCTTCCTGCGTCTCTCCAGATAATAACATTTATAACCTCCTGGGCTGTGTCCCCTGGAAGGATTTAAGGACATAGTGATTGCAAGAAATCACCTGCGATGATTATTTCCCCATGTCTTCTCCCTCATGGACTGGCTGAGAGTCTTTCCTGGTCCTCTGTAATGTGTTTTTTAACTGTTACCTGCAGTTGCTGAGCTTTTAACTATTCTGGCATCTTTACTTTTTTATTCCTGAAACTTTTGCTGTAGGTAGATTTAAACCAGAGCTGGTTTTAAAGCCCTGGAGTCTGGTTCTCGAACCCTGGCTTGGTGGTGGCCTAACCTGATTGTATTTGACACCACTTGCTATACAGATGGATATATTGTGATAATTAACTTTACCATCTCGCTATCACTGTCTCCTTGGGCATGTGCATCCAGCGTGGTACCCACAGCCGGGTGTTGGTGCTGAGGCTGCCAGTCCCCACTCCTTGCAGTGCAGATCTAGCAGGATCCCTGTGTGTGTGTGTGTGTGCGCGTGTGTGCCTGTGTGTGTGTGTATATATATACATATATATATGTATATATGAGTGTGTGTGTATATGTGTGTACACAGGTATGAAGGTACGTCTCATGCAAGCTTGGGAAAGCAGTGGTAGCGCAGTGTCCCTTTTGCGGCATCGTGGAGACCTGGCCTTCAGTCAGTTCATTTATTATGTTGTTAAGGAGCACTGAGGAAATTGACAGCTGGAGAATTTGAGCATTCCCCCTCCCCATAACGTAGCCATCAGATCAAAGTTGCCAAATAAGATTTTTTTTTTCTTCTCCTTTTCCTCCCTACACAAAACAACAAGCTTTGCTGCTTCTCTGAGACTATTCATTTTCACCACATCAGGAACTTATTAATTCTTGATGAGAATTCGAGCATTAATCAATCCTTGACTGAATTTTCCCCAGA
>NW_010587519.1:289421-327982 GCF_000705375.1 Tinamus guttatus | reverse complement strand
GAGAAACTGGGCCAGCTCTGCCTCCCTGCTGCTGTGGATCCAGTCTTGGCTGAAGACGCATCGCGGCGGTGCCGAAATTGCTCCGTTCGGCTCTGGCTCCAGAACAAATGGGGCTCCACGGATGATCCCAGAGTGGGAGGTACCCAGGGAAAACAGGAGCAGTCGAGGCTGCTCTAGCAGTGAAAAGGAGATTTTTATGCCACTTATGTATGTTTTTATAGCTCCCTTTGCAAAGGATTTGTGCCCGAGGGCCATACTGCAGGGTTTGGCTGGTGCAGAAAGGTTGAGCCAGGAGCATTCGTCTCATAGCTCCATCTCTTGCTAGCCTCATACCAGGACTCCTGGCATCAGAAATCAGCCCTTGAACCACTTGCTGTTGCAAAGCTTTGTATGCTGAAACTTGTTTGCTCCCAAAGCACCTTGTGCCCTCCTTGCACATACACATGCATGAAAGACAAGCCAAGTCCAATGTTGAAATCGAGACTTGTGGTTTGATTAAGTCCTGAAATATAGACAAATTTACATTTAGATTTTCACAGCTGACCCACTTCTCTGTAACTGTTTTGCAGAAAAAGAAGTTTTCCCCTGAGATTTTAGAGCTGTTTGGATGAATTTTACTTGACAGGTCTGTGTCATTTATTTTATGAGACTTCTTGCAATGGATTAGGAATAATTTACTATTGTGCTAAAGGTTTGCCCTATTTTCATAGGAAGCCAAACTTACTTATTTTTTTCTATATATATTCCTCATGAAAAGTAGAATGTGATGACTTCAATTTCAAGGTGAATTAGACATGGCACAAAACCTAAAGGGATGCAGACGATATACTTAATTCAAACTGCACTTTCATTGTCAGCTTGTATATCTCAACTCAGAAGAGTCCTTATTTATTTATTTTCTTCCCCTCCAGTAACTTTACTATTGTTTCTTCTTTAGAAAAGCTTTTCTGTTCTTCATGAAAGGGAGCCCAGTCAAACTGCATAGTGGATGCATTTCCAAATTAAAGCACTTAAACTTTGTTTTCACAACTTTTGTGCTCAGAAGTTTTGCCTGATGCATCTAGCTGAAATTTGCACAGACAAAGTTCTCCCTTCCCAGTCCTCTGCTGCTTCTCATCCGTGGTGGGCTGTCTGCAGCGCTGCCTCCATCTCCCTCACCTCCACCTCTCTCCTGTGCTCAGGCACTAGAAAAGCCCCCTGAGATGGTCTCTAATCTAAACTGCAATGAACATTCGCTTTCTCCATGGGCCCTTTCTGGAGCCTGTTTCCACTTCACAGCCCCCTTTGGGCTGGTCCCCTGGAGCTCATCTTTCACTTTGGTGCACGGCAGGCTCCAACTAAAGCCCAAAGTCAAGTTTTGGTACCTGGAGAGTGAAGGGGAAATCGGTGAACAGAAATGAAAGCTCTGGGGAGTCGGAGTTGGGAGATCGGGAGAGACCACAGCTGAGACAGCCGCCCCATCACACACACACATGCATGGACTCTATTTCAAGTAATTTCAAATAAGACAGGATGTGAGCAGTGAGAGGGAAGGGTATAAAACAGCCTACATTAAAAAAAAAAAAAAGTCAGTAGGGGACTGAGGTAGCACTTAAAACGAAGATGTCAGCCCCGAAATTAATATATCAATTTTAGTGGCCTATGTAAACGGGCAAGAGGAATTGTAGTCGGCAACTTATGACCATGTAAATTTAATTAAATTGATATTGCTTGCAGGAAATGCCGAGGATTCAATAAACTATTAGGGGATCTTTGTGTTCTTTTGGAAGAACCAGGCAGCAGGAGGATGGGGAAATGGTACTTGGGCAGAAGTGCATTGCCCTTGTCGGTCCCAGGCAATTAATATAAATGAGCCATCAGCATCCGCATGCAATTTCCTCACAGACAGACCACGAGACAGGATACTCGGTCATGTCTGTGGGGAAAACAGATCGCCAGGTCCTTTAACCCTCTATTTGCACTGTGTACTTGTAGGACGACAGGGGCAGGACTGTAGGAGAGGGATGCAGCACCGCGGGGTCCTTTTGCAGCTGCTACCCATGGTCTCAGTGGCCAGGGTTGCAGCTCCCCGACTTGCTGCTTCTCAAAAGCTGTGGGTGACATTTCCCAAACCCAGATTATATGAGTTATCCCCTCGTGCTTCTGGATTGACCACAGAAAGAACAGTTAGGAAGCAAGGAAGCATGATTTCATTACATCTGCTAATGGGGGGAAAAAGCAAGTAATTTACTTGCTCCTTTCCAAAAGATCCAATTTTGCAAAAACACAGTCAAATAAAACTCCCCATCCCAAGAAAATAACCTGTAACAAGTGGTGAGTGGGTGGCTGGGAGGCAATAGCAGAGAAAATAAATGAGGGGAATCAGTAAAATGGACAAGCAAAAGTGCAAAAGAAAATGCATGGCCAGAGGTTTGAGCCCAGGAACCCCACACTGTGGCCATCGGATAGCAGCTGTGAAGTTTGGCGCTCTTAAATCGGCAGCTCCTAAAATTTTTAAGAGCTGACTAAGCTACTCCTTGGATCATTAATGTTTATTTTTAATGAGTCCAGGATCGCTGAGGAAGTTTCAATAGGCGGCAGAACAGCTCACGTTCTGCCATGAGTTAGAAAGAGTAAATGGGATGACCGAGGTAATTACGGGCCTGTCGGAGGAGTCTCCATCAACCTGTGGCTCCCAGTGCCAAAGCGAAGGCCGTGAAGCCAGGAACAAGGAGCAGCTGCAGCGGGGAGCAACGGGGCGTCCTCCTGCGCGGCGGGACGTGACGTGGGAGCCTGTGCTGTCCCGAGTCCTGTCCTAATACTTTGTTCACCCCAAGTTTCTGAGAGACATGAACTCAAGGTAGCAGCCCTAAGTGCAAGTGCTGTCTGGAAGCCTGGAACAGAAAGCTTTTAATCCTGTTTTAAGCATCAGTTCTATGCTCTTTCATTTTCTGGGATGCTTGTGACAGTAAAGTATGAACGAAAGAGAGTTTTAATAATCCTCTCCGGACCATTTAGACTCATCAGATTACTCTTATTTCCATCCTGGAAGATATAAATCTTTCTGTGTGTTTTTGTGTGTGTGGGGAATGCTGGGAAAAACTGGTATTTCCAATGGCACAGCTAAATCAGACCCACGCAAGAAAATTGCTTCCCAAGGGAGCATAAGCGCCGCGGCCGAGACTGGTGCAAAGTGACACCCCCGGGAGGCGCTTCTTGCCACGGGCAGCACAGGGAAAATTTAGAGGTCTTAGTTTTTGCAATAAATTCCCCTGCTCCTGTTTAACACCATTTTACCCCATAAAACGTGGGTTGTTCTTTCATTTTTCTTTCTTTATTATAATTTTAATAATATCTTTTTACTGTTAACCATAAGAAAATAAGTACTTGAAGTCTCTACCAGTAATAATTTGTAAGACAGATTCTTTTTTAAAAAAGATTGTTTTAATGGATACCTCTCTGCTTTTACCACCAAAGAAACTATCAACAAAATGTAGAGTTTTTGCAAATGCAGTGTTGCTTAACAACGTCAGCAAAGCTCAGCTTATTTTTATTGACAGAATTTTGCCAAATAGTAGTTCAATTTGAGTTATTGCAGACAAGAATTGATTATCTGGTCAGCCGACATTTACGTTGTCCTCTGCCTTCAAGTCCTAAAAAAGACAAATATGTTGTTGGAGCATTTCAGTGCTTGCAAATGTTCTTTCCATAACTGAGCAAAACCAGAATCAGCGAGCAGCTATCATACCATTTCTATGAAACATATGGAAAGTGCTTTTTATAGGGTTTCTAATGAGGTCTTCATTACCGTAATATGGTTTTTTGAGTGTTGTCAGGCTGTCTTTCTTTGGTGTTAGTGCTAATATACATTAATTGGCAGATGACTATAAATTACATGGAGCTGTAATTTCATTTAGGAGTTCTGGTTCCTACATGAATCACTGGGGAGCGAATTATCGGAAACTTAATATGAAATTTTAATCACATAATCTGATTTACTCCTTTTTTATCATCATGCATACATATATGAGGAACTATAGCCAAAGGAAAAGCGGATTTTTCTAGTAGAGTATATTGACTCCCAGCAAGTGGTTTCCAAGGAAGCTCCACTTTTTCTTAATATATATACGTACGATAATTTAGTCCTTATATGTTATTCTCTGTTAGTTACTATCTTTTATCATTCCTATTTTTCCCTCAAGGACAGTTTGTTACTCTGTACTCGTGCTCCAGTCGTCGCCAGCTGAAGTGATGCTCCACCACTTCAAAAGCTGCAGAAATTTTCCAGTTTAGACACCTCCATGTTACCATCCCTATGTGTGATGAGCGGTGCCGTGTGTGGATGTGCGCTAGCTCATGGACAAACCGTGTTCAGAACAATAACTCCTTCTTCCTTTCTTTCCTCACAATACAAAGGTGCTTTTACAAGACTCAGTGGTAATCTCAACATGGGCTCAGTCCCTGCAAGTTTGCTACTAGGCGAGAAAATACCAGTCTCTTGTTTCCAGCACCTTGTTTCCAATCCTTAGCCTGCAATACACTACTAGAAATATTATTGATTAGCTTTCAGTGTAAAAAATTAGGTATACTTGCACAGATATGTCCAGCATCATGGTATATTGACTAAATGCATTAATGATAGATAAGATACGAGTGTGATAGACATATCTCCTTGTCTGAAGCGACGGCCTTCGTGAACCTTGCTATTAGAGTGAGCGTGTTATCATTCAAGTCTTAGAGCCCTTCTGCATATGTGGGTGATTGGGATTTGAATCTTATATTGCCCAGAATCTTATATCTGATACTGCCTGCTGGAGCTATTCAGATAAGTGCAAGGAAAACGTGCTTCTTTTGCATTAATAGCCTATTATTAAGTTTATTTTCACCATGGGTTTAAAAGTGTGGAAATCACTTCATTTTGCCCAGAGAAGCTGCCCTTTGCAAATCCACTAGATGTTGCTTGAAACCCAGATCAGCCTCGAGGGCTTCCCTGAGTGGGCAGGTTGAGCAGCCCAGCATGGACATCACAAGGCTGCTCCTTAAATTGGATCCAGGTACCTACTGCTTTTGAGTCCCCTATTGAAGACTTTGCATTAGAAATCTCTATTGAAACAGGATTCTGACTAGAGGGTTTGGGGTTATTTCTTTAACATTACTGTTCGCCTCAGCTCTTTACAGTTTAGAAATGAGTATTTCACCATAGGCAAAGTTGTCACTTGGAGAAAATGAAGATGTGCTCCCCCCGTGGCTGCATCTGCTGCACTGAGCTGAGGCTGCTCGGGCTCCGCAGCTCTTGCGTGTGGCGAAATTTGGCTAGTTATCGTGATGAGCTAACGAGCCGCAAAGATAAAGTGCTTTAATCATAATTGCACGTTCATGAACCAGATTTCGAGGCAAGGATTTAATATCCTCGTGTTCAAATGATAATAATAATGGCGAAAGTTATATTGCAAAGAGTAATTTCAGTTTCTAAAATCATCCCAGAAAGGCAACCCCACTCAACCAAGTAATTTGTGCAGCTACATAAATATTCCCTGTGTTCCTTAAAGCATTTCTCTTTCTCCTGAAGTCTGCAAATTACACTTTTACGAGACGCTGTACAAACTGACTACTATATCTATTCAGAGTATGATAATATCCCCTTGCCTTTGAATGAAATATTTGGCCCTTGAGAATCTGGTGGTTTCTTTTCTCATAAAATACCTGAAAATTGAATAAGATCTTAAGCTTCATTATGTACATATAATAGTGGTGCATGTGGGATTAAATATGAAGAAATCTTATTTACATAACCTTAAGATGTGTTTGTAGAATATATTTTAGGTTAGGGCATCTCTGTAATATGTGTTTATGTTCCCTTCTTGTGGGGCATGATCTCCAAAAACCTCCCAGAGGTTTTATCTCAGTGACATATCCGGGTCTCCAGGATGATCTGAATGTAATTTTAAATACTAGCATTTCAGATTGGCAGACATAAAATATGTATCTAATGCAACATAATAAGTCCATCTCTCAGGCTATATTGATTCTAAGTCTTTTTCTTTTTTTTTTTTCCTGAAAACACGAAGAAATTGTAAGAAACTTTTCTTATAAAAGCAAATATGTATCATTGACGCTGCAAGTGCATAAATCCTTCCTCTGAAACAGGACCAGCACCACATTTGCACCGTTTGTGGTTAAAGGCCGCTTGCTCCACAGAAATGTCATATATTTTCACTCTCAAAATTTGCCCCTTGGCATGCTGTCATGGGCTTCAGGTAAATGGGCAGTATGGAAATCTCAGGGTGTTTTTTTGTTTGTTTGTTTGTTTTTGTTTTTGCAAATCATACATTTTTCATAATCTGTATCAGTATAAAATTTAGTCTCACAGATGCTCTGGTGGGTGGATGAATGTTTGTGACTGAACACATATTTTTGGGATGAAGTGGAGGGTATTTATGATCAAATACGCAGCAATGAAGATTTGTCGCTGTTCCACCGTGCCGACTGGTTTTGAAGGACCATGAATTTGCAGGGATCAGAGAACGGCATCGGAGACGGGAGCCTGATGAAAAGCGTTCACGCTCCTCCAAAAACGGGCTCTCCCTGCTCTGAAAAGAGGAGGTTCCCCTCGGACTCGAGGCAAGCCATGGCCCTGCCTGCCACTGTGACCCCCATGAGCCCAGGTCAGAGACACTTATAAAAACTTCTCAGAAGTCACAAACCAGGATAGAGCAGCTCTTTATTGTAGCCAAGGAGACACAGAGGTTTCCAAACATTTCATTTTTTTCCTCGATCATCTCAGCAGATAAAAAGTGCTATTATATTTCAGTTGAAACTGCACAAAGGATGATCACTTGGGTGATTTTTAGCTATCTTTTTTTTTTTTTTTTTCATTTAGCTGTTCTTTACAGGCCTTTTAAAGAGCTGGAACTGAACTCATGTCCAATCAAACTGATCAGCATTTTTGGGTATGACTTTTCAATCACAGCAGGATGTACGGTGATTTAATGTAGCTTTATACAACAGAACTGTTTGGATTATTGTCTAAAGATTATCTGCAGGATCTTAAAGAGCCCTTTGGATAGCTCGGAAATCACAGCACTATATATATTTTTCATTACGTTCCCGCTGCTTTTGTGATGTTTCCAAAGTGCCCGTGTTGGGCACAGTAACAAAGGGGAGCTTGCAATTTGCCTCTCTGAGACAGCGACGCCGTCTGAGGTGAAATCAAAACAGCTTCACGTGTGCGAGGAATTAATTCTTCCAATGTGTTCAACAGTCCCTCGTGTTAATCCTTTGTGTCTGCAGGCTCTGTCTGCTCATGCAAATGCCACCCAAACAATTTTCAGGGGTACCAAATAGCTTTGTGGGATGGATAGCAGCCTCTTGTTGGGTCTTTTTTTAAATCTTGCTTGTGTTAGTTGTTCAGCACAGCATATTTGTGGGAGACAAGACAGCAGGACCAGGGGAGGAAGGGGTTGCACATTAACTGCCATGCTTATCCTTCACATTGTTTGCGCTTATGACTATGTATTCGATATCATGCCCCTTTCCATCTCTCTGTTAAGCATAGCAGTTCCACTCAGGAGCTTTCCCGGACACAACTCTCACCCATGCAGATCCAAAGCTTTCTATCAACAGCAGATTCTGCAAATGTGGGTAAAACTGAAAGACTTCAATTTCTGACCTCTCAATTGCCATTTTGCTGTTGCCAGATGCTTGTGATGGCTTAGTCCCAACACACACCTTGTGCACACGTTGCTCCTGAATGGGGTGTTTTTTTCACTGGTTCTGCACGAGCGAGGCAGCTCCTGGTTCCCCCTGTTTGGAGGAAACCGGGAGCAGCTCCGCAGTGCCAGGGGCCAGATCCTCCATGCAGATGGCAAGAGAAACCTTCCTGGAGTTTCAGGAGAGGAAGTGTTGCTTAAGGACCATTGAAATGAATGAGTGTCCCAATGATCCTTGGATGTTGCGCTTGCAGCAGCGAGTAGCCTCATTTAAAATGTTTATTTTTGCTTGTGAAATCATCTTTTAAAACTGGAGGACTTGGGAGTGGAAGAGAAGCAGGACATTTAGCAGGCGTTCTGCTGTGCAGAAGCAAGTTTAAAGGTCTGAAAGTTTTTGGTTTTGTTTTTTAACAGAGATGATCTTTGAAATCTTTCCCATCAGGTCTCTCCACATTTCAATTTCAGTTTTATAACACCCCTCACTGTGCAAGTCTTGGCAGTAAACTTGCCCATCTTGCAGAGCCTTGCATGAATAATTCATTTAAATGTCACGCTGATTCTCAAAAGGTTGGAATATTTCTTTGGAGGAAGTGTTTAATAAGATTCCACCAAACAACACAAAATATAGCGTTGTGTGAATTTTATGGGGTAGGATCTTTTAAAAGGTTTCGCTCAATCAAGGATTTAATGAGCTGAAACGCAAAACATATGGTAGCCCCTTCTACCTATTTCTTTCCCAGGTTGAGCTGCAGATGGGTGTTTGCATCCCTCAGAAGGGAGAGAGAGCTCCAAGACACATAGTATGGATATGTAAAAGGTGATGAAGGATATTAGGATAGGGAGTATTTTTTCTTCTTCTGTCCCTTTTGAACACAAATTTAAGGTGTCTTTGGGGATCGCTGGCATCATTTGGGATCCTGATGCCCCTTTCTCAAAAGGAAAATTCCTTTAAGATGGGGCTTTGCAATGGGAAGTCTTTTGAAATCTTTTAAAGGATCTATTTAATTTTTCTTTTCTCTTTTTTTTATGTTATTTTAGGGTTATTGCAATTCCTATTTCTCTATCAAAAAAGTGAGGAAGTCACTGAAGCTAATGGAATAAACAGGCTGCATGTGCAAACGCACGTACCCGCCTCCCCCTTCTCAAGGGTCTGGCCTACTTGATGGCCAAACTTATTGCTTGATAGATGCCTTGCATGTTCGTGACCGCTGAAATGTCTTCCTACATGGGTATTGTTCTTCCTAGTGCCTTCCAGGGAGCTCGCTGAAGGATTATGTGGGTGACTGGTGGGTTTCTGTGTTGTGAAGTAGTCTTTGTAATCAGAACCTGAGCAAAATGAACTCCTTAAACAGACATTTTTTCCCCCCATAGTTCTCATTTCTTTGAAATTAATATTGTAATGGCTTTCTCTAGAAATGATGTAACTTCATGCACTATTATTTATGGATAAAAATAAGGATGATGGGTGACTAATGATGCTTATTTAGGCATTTTTAAAAAATAAATACAGTATCTGTCAATCAGACAGAGGGAGAAGCAGATCGCCCTGTCTCTCCCTTCAGGGCCCTCTCACTTGGGAAGCACCCTAATAGGGAGCAGGATGGGTTTTGACTTCTGTGGCAGCCCTCACCCTTCGCTTTGCAAATAGCCTTCAAGCTTTCTGATCCCATTTACTGGGGCTGAGAAGTGCATCGCCTGCCTAGGAACAAATTGGAACAAACCTCTTGGAATTATTGTGACCACAGCATATCAAGTCCATGCACCCTAATTGTATAACTAAGAATGATAAAACTTGAACAAACAGTATCTTTAATCTGAGCAGCTCAGCTCAGATTTACAGCATTACAATCAATACAGCTGTGTGGATTTAAATTAGCTAAGAGTCTGTCCTTAAGTGTTTAGTGAAATCAGACTGATACGTCTAAGTCTGATCCACATCCTGGGAACATTGCCTGCCTACAAGTCATTTCTTGCCCTATCTGTAGTTTGGTGATTGATTCAATTCCATTTGCAATTCAGATTGTAAAGTTCCAATAGGATAGATTCTCATTTTATTTTTAGAAGCATACAAGATATTTTTTCTTTCTATATAAAACTGCTCTCTGGTCAAACATTTATCTCCTTCATTTTCTCCTGATGTGAAGCATCGTCTTTCCTGCTTTTTAAAAGCAACAAGGAAGAGTCTACTTTCCAAGTCTTTTTAAGGGTCAAACTTCTCTGTTTGAAAAATTAGTTGTGGGCTAGCAGGTGAAGTGGAACAGAGGGTGCAATACGGCAGCACAAGCAATCAGCCTGGCTCCCAGCAGAAAATATCATGACCTAAATGAAGTATGTCCCTCCAGATGTCAGCACACTGAATAAATGTTTCATAAACCTTGGTTTCCAGGTCAGTTGAGAACTGTGATTTTTATTTTTATGGTTAACCCTTGTTGTTTATCAAAAGCAGCACAATTAGATGGGCAGTGAGCAGGGCCATGTTCCTGGAAGGGCCATTCACATCACTAATGCCTTAACTTGGGAAGAAAATGTGCAAGGCTGATACTGCAACTTTGTGGATGAGGAATAATATCTCATAAGTTTCCCTTGCAGAAAAATTTGGAAGGAAAATCAGGAAATAATCTCCCAACCCAACAGAAATGCACCCCAATGTGCTTAGCAGAGGTTGCGGGCAGCAAAGCGGTTGCCTTGGAGCTGCTGATTTTTGCGGAGCCCAAGCGAGGCCTCCCCCGAGGCTCAGCCCGCCTCCCCCAGCGCAGCAAAGCTCCTATTTCTGCGGTTTGAGGGACAACAAGGGGTGATGAGTGGCTGTGTTGGAGCGAGGGCTCAATGCCAAGATTGTGTTCCCACGGTGAAATATTTCTCACCACCTTGACCCTTGCAGCTTGTTTAGCGCTGGGTGCCTTATCTCTGGGTGAGGGGGAAAAGCCTATTGCGATGGCCGCATGCCCAGAGCCGAGGGGCTTGGCTGACACGCGCTTGCCCAGTGCCAGGGCTTGCTGTACAGGATCTGCCTTCGCACGCTGAGCCAGTCCCTACCATTTCCACAGGATAGGGAAGCACCTGAGCTCAGGGTGGGTCACTATTAGGAACGAGAGGGCTGCACGCCGTGAGGTTTCGAGTGGAGCCTGGAGGTTGCCAGCAAGCTCTGCTAACATGTGGCAGAATTTACGCGCTCGTGGCCGAGTCCCCAGCTGGAGCGCTGCGCTGCTCTGCCCTCCCGCCCCGCCGCTGCTGCCGCTTTGCACTTGGAGCGAGGCTGGGTTGGAACCAGCTGCTACCCGTGTCGGTCGGAGCTGCCAGACTCGGCTGCCTCTCCCTGCCCGGTGCTGCCTTCCAGGAGCGCCCTGCGCACAAACATGACCCAGCAGCAACGCGCGGCGTCCGGCCGGCACCACCGCCCGCGCCGCGCTCTGCGGAGGGGCCGCTCCGGGGGCAGGGGCTGCTCCAGGAGCCCGATGTGTTATCTGCAAGATGCTGCCCGGCATGAGGGAGCTGGTGTGGTTTTGCCAAGGCTGTAGTGAGCTGCTCCAGGTGGGCCGGGGCTCTGCTAGGAAGTATTTGATCGTGCATGGGGACAGGTCCTCTTCACAGCATCCCTTCCATGGGTTTTCACTCAAAGGGTGGCCAATAGATAATGAAGCTGTCAGCTATTTGCTCCCTCTCCTCAGGCTAAGTGCTAGTGATTTTTTCCTGATTGCTTCCTGAGCAGCAGCCCTGCTCTCGTGTAAGCTGCAATAAAGCCAGAAGAGCAGCTGCTAATGCCCTATGCAGGGAGCTGGGCCCAGGGAGAGCAGCACCACTGACACTCTCTCTGGCTTCCAGGTAAATTCGGGGATTAAGAACCCCTGGGCAGAGACAGGGTTATTCACCCAGCAGTATGTAAAGGACTTTTTCCTTTGAACATTGCATATCAGGGAAAAATATTTTGTGTAGCTTCATGCTACAGGGCTTTGCGACACGGTAAAATGAAATGATGTAGCATAGGGGAAGGAGCGCCAGGCTGAGGAGTGCGGGCAGCATCCAAATTTAGCAGCTGCTGGAGGAGAAGAAAACCTCTCTCACACACACGCTCATACCCAGGATGTGCAATTGTGCAACCTTTACAAAAATATTTTTCTGTGCTGATTTCCATCGAAAATATGGCTAGTGATCACTAGCACTGGGTTTATCCCACAAGAGGTGGGAACTAAACATAAATAGTATCAACAGACACCAAGAAGTCTTTTGAAAAGATTGCTGCATATATGTGTCTTTTTCATGGAACAATCTATTCTACAGGCAGTATTTAAACACAGGCTGTGTCAAGTTTCCCAGCTCACTGTGATATTTTTCTGGTTTTGTAGCTGTTTGCTTTCCTCTCTTCTACCTTTCAAATTTTAAGCTAATGGAGTCTTCAAACCTTTGTGAGGCTCTGTGTGTTTGCAGCATTTGTTCCGGGGCCCAATGAGACCCCAGCTACACAGGCATCACCAAGCCACATCACAAGGCCATTTCTAGCCCAGGCAAAATTTCCTTTCCACCTTCCTGGGCCAGATGCAAAGGCAGTTGGCACATAGCTCTTTGTCCCTTGCTAGCATTTCTCTTATTAGCTAAACACAGACATCAGGCTGACAACATGTGCACAACAAGTTAGAGATGTTAAAGATGCAGCTCTGTGTTTTGCATCGCTTACGCTTCGGGTCATGCAGGGTGAGAAACGCTGCAAGCCCCTGGGTCTACTGGTGCCAGCTCTCCTCCCCTTGGGTATTTCCCTGCTCTTTGAGTGTCCATCCTGGGACCACTTGCAAAGTGGGTGCTTCTCTCAGTGACATGAAGCTGCAGTGACATGAATGCATGAAACGTTCTCAATCACTTTTTCCTAATACACTAAAACTGCATCTCTTACCTTTGTGCAATGAGAAGACAAAGAGGAGTCGCCACACTGCAAGCAGAGGCAGTTTTGCTCCTGACTAGACAAAGCCACAAAATTTATAATCTATAAGGATGCTTTTATTTTTAGGTTATGCTGCTATTACAGGTAGTGGCTGCTAAATTTCCTTGTTGTCTCTAGCTCCATTTAGAAAGGAATTGTTGTGTGTTAAATACAGGTAAAGTTTCTTCCTTTACATGAAAAGCTGCATATTTTGACTGCATTTGGGCTTGGCTGTGAGCGTCCTGGTGCAGACAGAGTGGGAAGAGCATCTGGTTTAATGTGAGAAACGCTCAGTAGAGGGCACTGATCTAACAGGAGTTGGAATCATCTCAATTGTCATTTTACTTCAGTGCAATCTGAAAGGAGCCAAGATTAATCTGTTAATATCCTCTCATTCCTTTTCCCTCCTATATCAATGTTAATTGCCAAACAAGTGACAACTTTTTTCCAGTATATTATACGGGTACATTATATGCTACTGCTGTAGATAGAGTTATTTGCAAATTTGCTACAGACTACTCTACAAAGTCAAGAGGTTTTTATGTTTCTTCGGTACATATATATGAATGCAAATAAATAGAGATTGCTATTTAGCCTATATCAAATTTAATCTACATGCTATTTAAAGCAATCTAAATATTAAAAACAAATTTATTGGAATATTTCCCAAGAGTCATTTTATTTATTGTAGTTCATTTTCAAGTAAACTTGTCTACTTCCTTTGGTTTTATTTTCCTCCCAAACCTGCGTTCTGCTCAGGATTACTGCCTGTTTTGTGGACGCACTCACAACTGTGTTTAAGGAATGTGTCGTCAGCTAGCCCAATAAATGAGATCACGACCGAGCCTTGGCAGAAATAGCAAACAAAAGCCGGGATGCATAAAGCACCGGAGCAAGGTGAGCAAAACGGGGAGCAAAAAGCAGGACGGGGTCAGGGTGCAGGGAGGCCCCGGCGTGGCACGCGCTGCCCTCCGTGTTCCCCGCTCCGAGGGTGCAGTTCACAGCTCACCCTCCTGAACCGTGGCCAGGGGTAACTGCAGCTGCACAGAGAGTTGCTGGCGATCCGGTGTCAGGAGCAGTGATGGAGGCTGGCAGGTCTGGAAATTGCCTTGACAGCCAGGGCCCTATAAAATTTTAATTTGAGAAATGAACCTGCTCTAAACTTTGAGAGTCAAGCCCTGCAGCTTTCACTTGGGCGAGAGTCTTGCGAAGATAAATGAAAATAGACTTAAGGACTCTGACAACAGCCACTGGGCAAAGCCCTGGCATGGGGCTGGAAAATAACCCTTTGTACCCCTGACCCATGTCACCAGATTGGGGTCAGCAAATAAATACCAGTTTTGTGATAGCGTCTCTGAGTGTCGCACCTTTATTAAAAGCCCTTCAGGTTGAGCAAAAGATGGTTTTGTAGCGTTAGTCCTGGAAGTACTGGCTGCTACAAATGATATTTTTTTATTGCTTTTTAGATGCTGGTGTTCCTAAGAGTATTATGTCAAACATAGCAATATCCTGCAGCGTTTTCTGAGATCTGGCTAGTTTGTTGTTTTTAGAAGTATTTTGCATGATGGAAATACATTGCTAAAGGAGGGATTCAAGTGTTTGCTGAACACCACAGCCCAAAATCAAGCAGTAATCTCGAGCTCAGTACTTCGGGATTGCTGACTCAAGCAAAAACACTTAAAGGGTCCACTAAAGACAGATCCCCTTTCTGTTTCCTAATCCCAGCAATTTAACAATTAACATTCCCATGAATGACTGGCATGGGGTGCTCCCCCAACACATGCTGTAAGCAGCATGTTTAGTGTTTGCTTTGAGTAATTCCTGTCTTAACAGAGCAAATGCTGTTAACAGTCAGCAAATAATTGTTAATTAAGCACTTATCTCTCTAACTTAATAGTAAACTTCAGCAGAACAATTCAAAATTAATGCTATCTCACCTGAAAAGACCCATTTAGATACCCATTTAGTATCTTGAAATCCAGCAGTCCAGCAGATGTGCTCTTCAAGTATGGCTATGGTTATTTTCCCCTCTGGTGAGTAATGCATCTTTGGTTAGGCAGCCCACTCTTTAAAGTACAGTACTGCAGTCACTGTGCCCATGTTCTATTTAATATAAACAGGATTAAACTTGGGTCTGTGCCCAGTTCTGCTGGCCTTTTCCATTGAGTGGTGCTTTATCCTATGAATATGAAGAATTCTGTTTTTTGGACTTAAATATTGTGCGAGGCAGAACAATGCCCATCTGACACAAGGGAGCTTACTTATATATATAAATGCTAAACATAATCTGGCCGGAATTTAAACTGGGATGCAACAGGTCTGCCTTACTCTGCGGGTGCTTTCTGTTTTGTTTGCTTGATTTAGTCTTATTTAGCAAATATCTAAAGAATTTCACAAATTGAATTAGGTCATCCTGAGGGAGATCAAAGCAGGCTGCCCAGACAAATTCTTGCTTTCAAACTGTGTTTATTCACATAAAAACGAACGCAAGTTTTCTGCTATGTATAACTTATACGAGGCACTAGTTCTAAATCCATGAATCTCTGCCCAGCTTAGGTCCTATTGCAGGTCCGAATGTGTGTCAGGTTTGGCAAAAGTGTACACAAGTCAACCCCTAACATACATTTATACATTTTTACATTTATAAAGTGATGAGGAAGTAGGGTTCCTCACCAACCCTACTTCCATGTAGCAAAACCAAAGCAGCACTAGGCTAATGAAGTGCTTTGCTTTTCCTCTGTCAAGCAAATAGAAAAAGGGTTTGCACTAGTTTTACATACGCTACTATCTGAGAAGAGAAAAATTCAATAAAGATAACTATTTCTGTCACCAAAGAAAAATATATATTTGATCCAATCTATGCTAAACTTTTCTTTGCAGTTCTTGAGAAGTACTAAAAAAATCTATATATCACATTCTCGGCCAGCACTTGATGACATTAGCCTTCAGATTTTTCCTCCTCTGTTGTCTTGCTAACAACAAAAACAGCACAGGTTGTAAGCTGAGGTGTCAGTAAAGGTAGAGTAACAGAGTTCCCATGCACCTCATTTTAAAGTTTGCTTTGACATGAAGTGAGAAATAACTGAGCACAACCTTTACTACAATAATTGGATTTTTGCCATCAGGTAACGCTTGTTGCAATTTTGTCCTCTGAGAAATAATACACTTTTTAGGTTTAGTTTTATAGAATCTATTCTCTGTGACCTTAGAGGGCTTAAATTCCATTGAGAGATAAGTGACATACACGGGCTGGATCCTTCCCAATGTAAGTCAATAGTCTATCATTGCTCTCTCAATAGCATCAGTTGGTTTACACCAACACAGCCTAAAAATCATTTTGTGAGCCATGTTTTAAAAACACAGTCTAATTTTGGAATCTCTTTTGTCTTCTTCTTTTTATTTTTATAGCTGCAACTGATATTGACTTGCCAGTGGTTTTGCTCCCTGTGAGGAACTTCCTTGAAAGTTCACTTACTAATCAGATATGCATGGACACACTGCACCTGAAAATGTGTCTGTCTGCTGATGGGGGTCGTGGCGAAGGCCGGGCAGGCAGCGGGAGCTGCACGTGGGCATTTCCTTTTGCTTTGCCACCCGTAGTGCCCACCTGCACCGTAATTTGTATGCAGCACTTCAAACACATGAGTAATACCATGGATTTCACTAGTTCTACCCAATACAACTCTACCGTAAGTACTGACCACTCTCTACAGGTCTGTCAAGGGCAGATGTTTTTGCCATTTTCTACCCTACAACTGAAGCTGAAAGAAAACAAACATAAGATACTAATGTGCATTCTTTTTGCTTCAGTTTTTTTTTAATTCTACAACGAAGCTATACTCACACTAACATGTGTGATATGTTCTTGGGAACTCTGAATACAGAACTGTAATTTGTTGAAGATTTTTGTTATGATTTAAAGTATTCTTTTGACCTAATAGTTAAAAAAATACGATATATGGGAAGCCATTACAGTAACGTTTGGTTGTTCTGTTTTTTACATACAAGCAGTGAACTATTTCATTTAGACATAAGAGTGCAACGTGCAAGAATTTAACAGAATTACTCAGTGTGTATGAACTCAGGAATTAAAATCCAACTGCAAGGTACCTGTCAGGACTGTGGACCACAGGCTTAGGGAAGTATGAGAAATTTGTGGAGAGAAGGAGTCCTTCATTCTTGGCCATCACAACTCTAGTGTCTTGGAGATGCTGCTCCGCCAGTGAAGCAACAGCAAGGAACCTGCAGAGAGCTGTCTGGGGAATAATTCTGTTTAAGAAAACTATTCTTACTATAAAGATTTAGTCTCAGAGTTTCCCAGAACTAAGATCTCTGCAAACTACCAGCTCTGTGACAGGGTCTCTACGTTTTTAGGAATGTACAGCCTGCTAATAGAGTGGATCTGATAGACACACTGCGTTCACACCTCTTCCCTTTGGAGTCAATAGCAAGTAGCTCCCATTGGCATTAATGGGAACAGGATTGGTCCTTGAATTATTAACCACTCAGGCTAATAGGAACCTGTTTTATTTAACTACAGCTTGTACAAAATTGGAAATGTGAGGTGGTAGTAACAAGCCATTCTGAGTCGAGGGAGATGCATATTAAGTCAAAATGAGTCGTACTCAAAATCAATTTGAATTCACTTCAGACTTTGCATAACCTTCTCTTCAGTGCTGTACAAATGTCTTGATAGACTCATTAAAATCTGGGAAATGGGAGAGGAAAATCATAAGATTAGAGATTCATGAAAAACCTGAAATAAAAATCCATAATTGAAGAGTGAAGTTACAGAGCAGATCAGTGAGAACTTACAGTTTCAATTTCTTTCGTTTTATCGCTTTAGCACGTACTATTACTTTAACATTTTTTATGTAGTGAAACATACACATTACAATCCAATTTTTTAATTTTCTGTTTGCAAGGTCTTTGCTTTTTTGCACTCAACTGGTATGGTACCAAGCAAAGGTGTCTATAATGTCTTTAATAGAACAGAAGACCCAGCATCAGTAAATCTATGAGAAATTATGGTTCTTCCATTCTCCTTTAGATATTTTATTTTTAAAGGCCAAGAGATTAGATGCTTCTGACTTGGGAAGATCATTTATGAGGAAAATGTGCATCTCTCCCTATGTTTAATTTGATTTCTACAGATAGATTGCAAAGATAATTTACCTCATTAAAGGATACATAACGATTTGGTTTTGGAAAATCCTTTGACTTGCGACTAAGCACAACATTCCCTGGATGAGTATTTTACTACCTGTTCTTGATTGTCTCCAGTACAACCAGCATATGATGGTCAGTACAACCGGCAATATTTTATTTACCTCTACAAAACAAAGACAAAATTTTGTTCTCATATCTGTTGTACCACCAAGGTTAAAATGGGGCTGTTATTATTAAGGATCCCTTGAAGTGTGACTATTATTCTGATGACAAACAGATCTCTGGCTGAAATTCCTATTTACACCTCAACTTGATAGAGAAAAATTGAGATTTTTCCTTATCATGATTGTACAGTGTGAAACAAATTGCTTCAGATTATGATTCCCTCCACTTTAAATTGTGCCATTGCTTAGACTCGCATTGGCTGACGGTCTCTGTTTTTCTCTCCTCGGGAGCGCTGTGCTGGGCACGTTCGCAGCATTAGCCCGGCACTGATTCCTCAACCTTGACCTTCTGCCACATTAGCTCACTGCAAACCTGACACTCTTCATTTCTCAACCCCAGATTTTATATTTTCAGAGCTTTCTGAGCCAAGATTAGCTACCACCGTCTATATGAAAGATATATGGATAAGTATCAAAAGCTGACATACCGTGTGTGTGGTTTTTTTTCCCTGTTGAATTCTATAAGAATTTATTCTATCTAAATAACAGAATATAGACCTAAATTTGAATAAGTTGGGTACTTAAAAGACACTTAAATCAGCCCGATAGGAGGCCTTTCTCTATTTCTCTCTCTTTCTTTTGCCAAAGATCTGTTTTTGCAGCGCTGTGTTTGATATAGTGATGAACATCTGAAATGAAAACAAGGGTTGTCATTGTTTTTATCTTGAACTCCTAGATTATTTTTCTTACTTCATTTCCTAGTGTATACTTGTTTGACAAAAAGTAACAAGACCTAATGTTTACTTACCTTTACTGACTAAAACTTATAAAGTTACAAAAATCTCTCTTTGAGAGACTTTTTTTTTAAAAAAAAAACAAATTCCTTATCCAGAATAATCTTGCACATTCTTAGCTTTCTGCAAGGAAATTTTATGCAAGGGTCTGTAACTTTTCCCTAAGTGGGAAATATTTCATTAGCATTACACAACTGCTAATTTTGCTTTTCTTGAGGCATGATGATTGTTATTTGTTTCATAGTTGGTGAGAAACAGTGAAGGGATGAGATCACAGAATTTTGATAGAATTAATGTGAATAAGTGTGAAGCCAGGAATAACTCCCCAAAGGGAGGCAGGATCTTGCGCTTGGCAGCTGAGTTGTGCTATGAGCTGTGTCTATGAGTTACTGATGCTACTTTTAGGGTTGTCTTTTAGAACTGAAGTTCCTTTTCATGAACAGATAGCGAACACATTTTTGCCTACTTGTGTTATTGCTATTTTTAGAGCTTACCAGATGCTTTGTATTAAAAAAAGAGAAAAAGAAAAAAAAAAACCCAACACCTTCACCTTTAGATAATGCAGAAAGAACATCTGTCCCAGGAAAGCAGCAACCGCTAAGGGAAGGTTAGTAAGATAATCAGCAAAGATTTGAGTGGGAATCAGGGAACAACTGGCAGTTCATGCAAACCTAAAATCAGAGTGACCTTCAGGTGGCACAGAGCCCCCAGGCTGGGTTCTCATGTCTCTGCACTTGTGGTGACGTTGAGTGTCGATCCTTATCAAGTCTGAGCTCTCTGCATCATCCCCTTCCCTGACTGCTCAGTGCTCTGAGCAAATCCTGCAGCTATGGGGATGCAGAAGTAATGTTGTCTAACTTGATTTGAAAAGCAACTTTTTTGGACAGCTACCATGGGCTGTGCAGGCAGCCAGACTAGGGGCGCCTGGATGTCACCCTGCTGCTGCAGCACTGGAAAGCTGGGATTTCTGATAGCCATTTGTTTACATGTGGTGGGAAATGACAGCAATAACGCCTCTCCAGAGCCTTTCAGATCTTTACTTTCAAACGAGTCTAAACCGTAAAGCATATTAATCTTTATTGCCATTTTATTCCATGTAAGACAAATATGAGGTCATGCAACACTTTACTTGTCTCTTGTACTACAGTAACTGTAATTTACATCAAAAGTTGTAAATTGCCAGACACTTAGAAATGGCATGGAGTCAAATGCTCCCTAAAATGCTTTATTATGGGAGCTAATAGCTGTAATGTGCTGCTTGTAACTCAGTTCACTCTAAACTGGTAGTTAATTGGATTGTCAGGCTTAGATGGCTAAGTATTCAAACATGTCTAAACTTCATAAAACCGACTGCAGAGAGGGAAAGACATTAGTAGTGCAAAACCAAAACTCAACTTTTAAGTATGTTTGCACAGCAAGCTCAATAACCAATTTTGCTGATTGGCATAAAACCTGCACAATTTAAACACCTCTATTCTTCCAGCCATTGTGCAGACAAATTTTAGAACTTTAGATTAGTGGGAAACTTAAAAATACTAAGTTTACTTAATATAAACCTATTAAAATGGGTGGCATGGAACTGAATTATTTCAGCTGGAATATATACACCGGGGAAAAGCAAGATCTTGAATATTCACATTACAGCTCATTGAAAAGGCAATGGGCTATGCAACAAGATTGACAACAAAGGGAAAAATGATGAGGAAAATTGCCTTACTTATCTGCTAGAGTGCTCTTGACTGCCAACTGTAATTTTATGGTTCATTATATAAAAAAATACCATTAATGTTAGTACTTGTGTATCATAATCATACAAAGAAGGGAAAAAGTTCATTGAAATGTGCTCCATTTTTAATCAAGACACTATAATTGTGTGTTTTTCAGGCATCATCAATTTCCATCAATTTTACCGCTTCAAAAATAATGTGCTGCTCCAGTTCTTCTAAAGGTCAATTCCTGCACGAGGTGCATCGGCTGCGGGCATGTAAACTGTAAGTAAACAGGGGCACCATTTACCTTCTCTGATATTGCTTGATTCATCACAAGCTTTAAGCTGATAAGGAAGAAAATGGAATCACTGCTTTTAAATTTGTTGGAGCATCAGATAGATAACCTAGAAATTACGGGAACTTTGTTTACATAAATATTGTTATATAAAATGTCATACGACAGCCAATACTAGCACTGCAGAGCCAACACTGCACAGCGAATGTGTCTGTTGATCTAGCTGTGCACTTTGACTAGTTTTAAAAACTGCAGACAGGATAAAATTGACTGAAACAACGAAAAGGCTCTGCACTGCAACTGCCTTATGGATTAACCATCTGGTTTTATCTCAAAGCAACTTTGACCATCAAAGACTTTAGGTCTGTAGACCCTAAAGAAGAACAATGTTATTAACTCACTCCATCTTTTTTTTTTGGAGAGAGGGAATACATGATACAGAGAAATTCAGGGACATGTTGAAGGGTGAAGAAAGCTCTGTGCAGAACAGGTTTTCCGAATTATTTGTCTTATTTTAGTACAAGGTAATTGACCAACTTATAGTGGTTTCTCAGCCCAGGGTGATCCCAGCCTTGAAGGCCTCTGTGTCAACATATTTCTTTTCAAGGAAGAAAAAGGTAAGGAAATTCCCATCCAACATTTTCCTAACTCCAAGATCTTCTTGCTATCCTTATGTCATGACTGTGTGACTGAGACTGACCTTGAGAAATGGCTCCTCTTTTGTCCTGGGAATCTGCTCTGAGTTTTCAAGCCTCTGAATGCTAATATTTGTTTAGAGGTTTCAACTGGTCAGTCATGTGTAAAGAAGCTGTGGTAGATTTGAATGAAGGTTTTAGGGGCTGTTTCTCAGCTATGACCAAAATGTAACCAATGTGTTTTATGGTTAAACTTTCTTGCATTTGATCCCTTATCTTGCTGAAGGTGTCTCCTTCTTGCAGAATTGCTACTGGTGTTTCTTTTCATGCTCCGCTTTGTAATCGTTAACTTAAATTTCTTGCACTCCAATCAATCTAATCATAGGTGTCTGAGGTTGTCCATGCTCACAGTTACATGCAGGCAATCTCAAACATGCTAAAACCATGGGATTGGTGGCAAGCTCTGTTGGGACCCTTGCGAGGTGACTAAAGTCATGTATTTCCTTGAGCAAAGCAATCAAGGGAGCGACTCTACTTTTATTAGCCTTCCAGTGCTTACATTCAAACTGCTTTTTTAACATCTTTAGTTGTGTCACCTGAAAGCATATGGCAGCACCTGCTGCAGCCGGGCAGAAACCTGCTCGCCTCTCTCTCCATCTTTAAGCAGTTCTGCAGAGTCTCTCTTTAGTTCCTTAAATAAACCAAGAAAAGTCCAGTTCACTTGCAAGGGTTTCTGCAGGGTAGCGTATATTAGAGCAAACACATCATAAAAACAGCATTACTTGGATGATGTATTTGTGTAATATTTCATGTCTACTAGTGTATTACACTATCGGACTTGTGTTGCTTTGATGATATATTACTTGATAAAATAAGGTCAGCTGTCAAAAACTCATTCTGGTGTCTCAGGCACTCAAAGTTTTGTTGGGGAAAAGAAAAAGAAAAGTTCATTTTATTTCTAAAGAGTTCATTCTTCAATATGGTGAAGTGAAGGATGATGAGCCCGGGAGAGGCTTGCTGGGCCCAGCACGTCCCCGAGAAAGGCCATTCCCTGGCAAAGGCCCGGGATGCTCCCAGCAAAGCGCAGCATTTGCTGCCGGCTGCGACCTCGCCTGCAGCTGAGCCGCAGGCCTGGAACAGCAGCAAGATGGGCATTTATGCTGACTTTGGGCTGAGCGTTGCTCGGCTCCTAACTGCTGCAAAGCACCTCCCAGGTAACTTGTTCAGGAGAAGGTCCTGCTTCCATTCCCCACTGTAAGCGGCTGTCCGGAATAACGCTTCGAAAAACCTGATGGTGAAAACATGTTGTTACTCATATTGTATGATGAGTCTTTCATGCTTGGTATAAACCACTCTACCATGTGCGAGAGTGCAGGATGTGATAATACATCCTAACGTGATCTTTGATGCTGATATTTAGAGATTTGTCCCTAAATATACACAGTTTAAATTTCACATGAATGTAAATCTATCATTTTTTCCTGTTTTAAAGCATAAAGACTTCTAGGCAAAAAACAGGTATTACGTCTACCCATTTTATCACTTTCTTCCTATTGGCCACCTAGAGTTAAATATTTTCTTCATCTTCCAGAGGAAAAATGAACTATTCTAAGCCACTGTGTGCTATCGTGTGTGTGAACATGTGTGTGCGTGTTTCCTGCTAAGACAAAATACACACAGTGAGAGAAAATATTCTCATTTGTTTTCCATTCCACTTCTTAAATGATATTTTAGGAAGCAATCATAATAAAGACAAACTGAAGGAGCTGAAGAAATTATTTCTCAGTTAGACGGCAGCCTGCTGTTATCTCTAATCTAAGAGGCACAGGATAGAGGTCATCTTTTGATCAATGAGGTGCATTTCATTTTATGATGCTGAAAACAGAGAGAATGGTACAATCAAGTGCTTTCAAAGACAAGACAGAACCAGTCAGAAAGTGATGGAAGAACCAGAGCAAAAATAAACAGATTTATTGTTATATATAGCCTGTTTTACAAGAACTCTGTAGTGCAGAAATAGGATGTTACCCCCCAGATATACAGAAGATTGCCAAGATTTATAATCCCTTTACGCACACAGGACAGTCTGCAGGGCCAGCGGGGTTAACACGGCGCCCCGTCACAATCACGGATCTCTCCCGTAAAGGATAAGCAGTTCAGTTCCCAAGCTGAACACCTAAGCATGTAATGAAGCACGACTTTTGGGAATCCCTGTGCACAAGGAGTGCTGACAGCAGTTTTATTTCACCCTCCTCAGACATTCCAACAAAACCAGGCTTCTCCCGTGCTTACTGGCAGGGATGTGTTGTCTCCTTGGGCAGCTCGGGTGTTTGCTCTGCATTTCTTTGCTTTCCAGGGCCACTGGGATTTGAGTGAGTGCGGCTGGCTCACAGCACTAGTCAATATGCTCGTGGGTCATTAAACAATACGGATCAGAGAGCCTGATCAAAAGCCTTGCTGCAGAAGCTCTGTAGTTGGGCTGGAATATTAAACACAAACATGTTTTCATGGTATCTGAGCAATTACTTGATGTATAAGGTAGCCCATGCCAAGGGATGAGCCCTGCACAGCACCTGCTATGTGTTCCAGGCCAAAGGAGAGGGGACGGACAGAGCATTCTGGGCACTTGGGACAGCTGGGTTCCAAATGGTTGTGCAGCAAAAAGTTAAAAATAATTTCTCACGGAAATACTGGATTTCACAGTAAGCCCAGTTGACTAATTATGTTTGAAATGATCCATCATGCAGCAGTTTAGATAATTTTCGACAGAGAAAATAAGGCAGGCAGTAATGATAAAAACAAGTCAATGAGCAAGAGCAAGGCTTGTTCAACTACAGAGAGAGATGATAAAGGGATTTGATAACTGCATCTACCAGGAAATGGGCAACTGTGTAGCTGTCAGAGCCCATCGAGAAGTCGTTCGTTTCTGAGGCTCTGAATCACTATTTATGCCTGACCCATTAGCTGTAAAAGAAAATCTGTCTGCAAGCGGCCTTTAGTTAAATTTTTAAGAGCAACATCAAGCCCTTATACCCTCTGCAAATGTAGCCAGAGAGGTACTCCCTCAGCCAAGCTACGTCTCCTACCCTATGCATGCACAAAGCCAATAAACCTGCAGGAGTGTGTCCTGAGCTGGTGGTGCTGCAACAGGGAGCAGAGCTGAACCTGAGCTGGGCAAAGGGACCTGTTGTGGATAACCGAGCCCAGGCCTGGGAATGCTGCTCCACCAGCAACAACTCGGTGCATTTTGAATACTCCGTCCTAAAGGGCCTGATACTCTGCTAATCCTCTACAGGCTTAAGGTGCACTGTCCTGGCTGCTGACTATTAACTGCTGAAGACTGTGACCATATGTAGGGAGCATTTTCTTCCTGGCAGGGGTTTCACACGTCAGTAGTTACATTACAACTTGTTTCTTAGTAACAGGCAGTCACTGCAATAAGCTATCGCACAGGACCTCCGGTGCGTGTGTTTTCTAGAACAAATGAGCAATTACCAATTTTAGTAATCAAGTGTTGTAGCTGAATGTGAGTTAAAATGATGATGAAAGTTGCATGCCAAGCTGATGAGCAGCATATGCCATTTCTGGAGCTTGGGCGGGAACCCTGGGAGGGAGGGCAGGTATTTGGACAGGGCTCAGCTACAGCGCTGGGAATTTACGCCTGACCTCTACGGAGAGAGCTCAGAACTGTAAATTGGTAACAGCATCTTCTTTCGTGCAGGAGTGAAGAAGAAAAATGGAAAGTAGTGTATTTATGTGACTTGTAAAATATTAACGTATGTGCTGCGTTTGAAGAGGATCAATCTGTAAAGAGTGCAAGGTTTCTCCATCTCAGTCAAATTAGATTAAAGAGTTGACTGGGATAAAATGTCACTGGGTAACACCAGACTAAAATGGACTGGGCATCTGGATGTCAGTTCGGATTCCCTCAAAATGGGAGAACTTTGTACGGATATATTTAGGAAAGACTGAAAGCACAACGGGGCTGGGGCGAGTGCTTGCTGCCTAGCGAGGAGTTTGGGGTTTTGCCTCCATGGGGGCAAATAGTTTAAAACTCTGAAAACTCTATTTATCTTCAGAGATGACTTTACTTGTCAGCACTGGGAGAAGTAATGCTTTTTCCTTGCATTTACAGTATTATTTTCAGTGTATGAGAAAGGACAACACAGGTAGTAAGTTGTTGACCGCCAGGCTCCTATTGAGGTAGGCTTCAGGCTTTAGTCCGCAGTGACATTCAGCAGCGCACCCTCCCTTTGGGGTCACGCCTGTTGCAGCATGTAACGGCAACCGTTTATATGAGAGTTGCTTTCTGCCAGCCTGTACGACCTCTTACCAGGCTTGTGTGCAGGGCATGGAGAGCAGGGCAGCCACAGACGGTGCCCGTGACTGTAGAGACAGGTCACACGGACCCAATGGTCTGCTCAAGGTCTTTGTTCCTAAATAAAATCATTCAGAAATCACCAGGGGACTCCTTGATGACTTTATTTCATTACGTGCTACTGTGAAAGAGCTGCATTCTTTTTTTTGTGTGTGTGTGTGTGTGTGTTTTCTTTTAAAGAGGCTTGAATATAGAGAATTTTGAAGAATTTCTAAAAATGAGATTTTACAAAGCTAGAGCAAGAAATAGATAATATTTTCAGCTACTCTCCAACAATATTTTTAGAGAGCAAAGTATTTGTCACGATGTCAATAAACACAGCAGCTTTGATATCAGTTTTCAGTATCAGCATACATGCAGAGTGCTGAATAATACCTGTATTATCAATTTGCCAACACTTTTCAAGAGAAAGATGTCTCTTTAGAAAGCTGCAGCTTTTATGAACATTTCATCATTTCATTCAAACTCGATATGTTTAGGGCCTGATTGGGTCTGACTTTTTTGCTGCTGTTTAAATCTGTTGTAAAAGAAGTGAGCGTGGTTGTTGGAAGATGTGTTGCTTGCAAATACAAAATGTCTAACTCTACTGTTTTTTCAGAAAGCTCTAAGATCTGTGGAGAAAATATGTAAGCACTAGCGTGATTTGCAATGTCTTTGGTACTAAAACAGAGGAGGGGCAGAGGAGGCCCAGGCAGTGGCCTCACACCGCTCAGCACCATCCCACGCCTGCGGCTCATGAGCTGCTGCAGTCTCCATCCACTTTCACACAACCACAGGACTCAGGTACAAGATGAAATGAGGTTTTACAGACAGAATTGCTCTACCAGTTCAACTTTAGGTGTGTTTGTTGGCAAATGATAACCCAAAGGAGCACAGTGCAGGCGACAGGCAATCACACAAATTCACTGCGGGCTTGTGTCAGGAACTGGTGGATGAAGGCCACGGTCCTGAGGAGTAAAGAAGCTTCAGAACAGAAAATGGCTGTGATTTCTCTAATTAAATACAAGCTGGAGCAAAGAGCATGTCCCAAATTTTGTTGGGTAGCAAAAAAAAAAAAAAAAAAGAAAGACATTTGGCCAGAATATTTACGAAGTAAGTCCTCTAAGTTTTTGGCCTTTGAAGTTTCACCGGAAAAATGCCTGCAGCTTTGTCATATCTCCTGGTTGGAACCAGAGTTTCCTTGAGAGTCCAAGGATCTCCTGCATCTCCATGCCAGGTATCGGACATTTGGTACTGCCTCTGATGAATCACATTTCTGCTAGACTACAGTAAGTGTTTCCAAAATGATTGCAGCCCCGACTGTTCATTTTTCCTGTGCTGTATGAAATACTTATGCCAGTGGTGAAGCCAGGACAATTAATAGATATATGTAGTGCTATTTTAGAGTACACTGTTTGAGCCATCTTCTTTTATGTCTATAAATCATCTGCTGCATTGAATATTTAGCAGTTATGGGACCCACTGGTGGTTCCTTTCTGTTGCATCAGCACTCTGAAGTCTAATGCAAATGCAGAAAAGCTAAGAGTTGCTTTCATTACAGGAGGCTTATTTCTGAATATTTACATCTGAGATATAAATCATGCCCAACACATCATTCAATGTAATAGTTCCTGTAATTAGAGAGCTTTATTGAATAAATTACCACGGTAGTAATTATATGTGTAATACTATTGCTATATCTCTGGCAATTCCTTTGACTTTATTGCAGATAAAACAATGACCTTGTCTGTTTTGATAATGCTTGATAATTTAAGAAGCTTGAACTAATAGTATTAGCTCAGTATTGGCACAATATTATTCCTAATGCTTTCTGCATTTCCACAGTGCCAATGGCACTCTCTGCCACCTCTGAAAGCACCAATTTTCCCCTATGAGCAATGTAGCCTTGTACCGACAAGAAGTACTGGGGATGTAATGGGAAGATGTTGGTTTAGTCTACACTGTGTCCAAACTGATTTTTCTTGAAACCATATAGAACCAGAACTTGCCTGCTTCCAGTCAGAAATGGCCTCTATGTAAAGCAGTGAGGAATTAGAATTGCTGAGTATAATTTGATTATGTTGGCTTATTTTTTGTATATTAATCTATACTTCCTAAGTTTGCAATTTTCTCTTTCCTTTGGCTATGCTGTTTATTTATGCACAAGTAGAAACTCTCCCACTGGATGTTTAAATTAAACTTCAGTGAGGCCTTAGTTTTACTTGCTGCTTCTTCCAAGCTATGCATACATACATACATGGGTTACATTGACTCCTAGCTTACTGAGTGCAAATGGTGACTGATTTTCCCCTGATACCTCAGGAAGACCTAAAAGATACAAGAACGTAGTTTTAAATAGGCTACGGCTTTATTAAGCTACCACATCTGGGAAATTATTTGAGTTGGTGGGAAGTTTCTTGACAATTTTTTTTCCCCACAGGAAAAAAATGCTGATTTGCCAAACCAAAAGCTGTTTACGGAGCAGAATTAGATTCAACATATCCAATTAAGAAGAAAAAACAGGCAGTGCAATCGCATATTGACACTATAACCGAAGATTGTGTGTTTTCTCATGATGGCAATTTTTCAAAATTGTAATGAACTACTAAAAAAAGTTGAAACCAATTAATTTGACTAACCTGACAAAAAAAGGTTGGGGAAGGAAGTAGGGCTGTGAAAATGTGACTGTCACTTGAATGCAGTTTCCCGTCACGCTATTGGACTCTCCTGGAAACAGCGTGTTTCTCCTCTACTCTATGCTCTGCAGGGATCTTCCTCACTGCACTGCAAGTCGTTGCGACACTGCTGAGACTGTCCCAGTCTCCACTCATAAAAAAGTAGAGAGATTTGGAAAAAGAATCAGCATCTCAAAGCACAACCATTCACTGTCTCAGGATTCTTTTCTCTTGGTGCTTTCCAGTTGATACCTAGTTCTGTTTGCAGGGCATAAAACAAGCCCGACTCAGCGCGTGCAGCAGTAGACGACAGGGTTTGGCTCAGCCGTGTCCTCCGGCTCTAGCGGGTGCTCGGAGTTTTGCTCACTTGCTCTTTAGCACTGGCCCGAATCTTATTTGATTTGAATGCCACTAGCCCCACGTCCCTTGGGAATTTAATTAAATCTGCAATTTCATAATGAGCAAGTCTGCTCCATCCCATTTAATTTTCACAATTCCTGACCTACCAAGGTCTATTGCAAAGGCCTTGGGCTCCTCACACCAGGATACTAGTTTCTTCCTTAGAGGAGCCTTGAGAGCTCTGCCCTCCTTGTGGGCTGCTGTTCCCTGCTTGCTTGAGAGCAATGGGGCTTTGATCATCCTGTGCCAGAGCCTGGGTCCTGCTTATCATTAACACAGGTTAAAGGTCTCTTATCCTGCTTAGCTTGTTGGGACCTTCCTAAGCATTTCTTCTTTACCAGACTTCTACTGAACTCTCCTTTACATCATAAACTAGTACTAATCTATTTCCAGTAATGATTTTACTTGAGGTTTACACTATTGTAATAGGAGGAGCCTGATATGATGGTATGAAAGCACAATCTAACTCCATTTATTTTAAATAAAATATGTAAATATCTTCAATTAATACTATTTTAAAATAGGGCTTACACTCAACAGTATGCAGGAAAGATGGCTTAGTTTTTGATGAAACTTTGAAAAGTTACAGCAAATGCCCTCTTCAGTAAAAGAAACTAATAGCAGCTTTTCTATGGAAATTCAGAGTATTTCTCTGTTCAATGGTGCATGAAAATACATGTGCTTTGTATGAATAAAGAAATGAAAAAAATAATTTATCAAGCAAACATATAGGTAGTTCTTCAAGAATTTCTATTGCTTTGGAAACATTATTCTTTTTCTGACACAGCTTTACTGATCTGTTGTCTGAGGGATAGATCAAAGAAAGGAAAGCAAATACTTTCCTTCATTTTATGATAAAGAAAAGGGAAGAAAGAAAAACGAAGCATTAAGATGCCAACATGTGTTTTATCTACTTCAGTTCTGCCTCAGAAAACCAGATTCAGCAGAACAGGTTCACCTTCTCAAAAGTTATTGCTTTCCTCCTCCATCTCTTCTCATGAGTATTCCTACTTTTCCTCAGTTTCTCTGTGCTCTCCCTTTCACAAGGGAGGAAAGCACCTGCTCTCCGTCAGCAGGTGACAATGTCTTATGCAGCAGCCAATGTCATTAAGTACCGAAGAGCTCTGTCTGCCACAGACAAGGAGGAATAATTTTAATGGGGTTATTGTGGAATGTAATTAGATAGTCATGTGCCTCTAAAACCATTATCTATCTTAAGTAGAGACCTTGTAAAGATTTGCAGATGGATTTTTATTGACAAATAACCTGTTTAGCTGATGATCATTCCTAGGAATACGACTGGCCACATCTGAGACGGGTGTCTGTGTGGAAGATGTAGACAAAAGGATAAAATAGAAATGAAATGTCAAATAGAGATGTAGACGAGAATGATAAACACAATTGTCCCAGCAACTTTTTGTAACTTCCTTCTCTTTGGCAGGGCCCATGGGCACTGCTGCCAGCACTCACGGACACACCAGGGCAGGACAGCAGCAGATGGTTCTTCCAGCAGCTTTGACTCCCATGCATGGGGAAAAAGGTAGAGTGTCAGTGGCATGCACCTCCTGAGCCACTGCAAGAGAAGATGGAAAATATTTCTGTCTTATGTACATTATATTTATAGGCTGCTAGAGAGATGCATCTGGTGAGAAAAGAAGTGGGTTAAAAGCATAAGTCGTTCATACAGCAGTAACTTACCAAGTTTGTCTTACACTGGCGAACAGTGAAAGCTATGATCCATAAACATGATGTTAATCAGCTACATTGAACAGTTGTGGTCTCTATGATTGTGGAAAAACAGCTTTTTTTTCCTCACACTCTCCTGAGCTGATGAAGTGAGAAGGTACTGTTTTTACTGAAGCACTGAGTGAAATAAGCCCAGCTCAGGGAACCTCAGTGTGGCCATCTCATTGCATGGCTAAATCTGACATTTTTTGCCATGAAGCTCTAATATGGGTGCAAGAAAGATAGAAGTTATTTCCTTGTCTTTGCCACTCTGAAGTATCTGAAGACTGTTATCTTGTCTCTGCTCAGTGTTTATGTCAAGGTATGGAAAAATATTTCAAATGTTCTTTTCAGGTGATACTGATTGACCTTTGATTATTTTCAGTTATTTTCACTGTTTTCCTTCGTCCCTTTTGCTTTGGTTTGACAAAGACACACATCAAATAGGGACAGTCAAGCAACGCCAAGGGTGCTGCAGCAAGAGCTGCCTCACTTTGTACAGCAGAGATTGCTCAGGCCTTTGCAGCAGTTCCATTTTGTACATGCACCTACTATGGCATCAGGCTTACGGCACATATGTCTGTATCTTATTGTGACAACCTCATAAAATTTCTTGGTAAACCCACAATATTAATAATAGAGAGTAAACCAAGCTCTTATTTTCCCTTTTATCTTGCTGGTCTAGTCACCAGGAAAAAAAATCATCTGAGACATTTGTGTAATTATTCCAAAGATTGAGTTTTTTAATATGGTTTGTGCTGAACTCCTAGGCATTCCTCAAAATACTGAGTAGGAGCCAAAGACTAAGGCTGTGATCTAGATAAATAAGTGCAGGGCCCCGCAAGAATTATTTTAGTTTCAGCTCCATGGTCAGCCAATACTCCTGACACCACTGATGAAAAGGTCATCTTTAAAATACAAGGTAGCTACTATTTTAAACCGCAAATTTGAAAGGTGTTTAGCTCAGCAAAATATTTTTTCTAAGACTTGTAACACAGCTGACAAATCCAAGAGTTTCCTGTAAGCATTTTGCCATTGATACTATAAACATTTTTTTGTCTGATGCAAACAACCAGCCACCCTTTTTCGTGCTGGTTCTATGGCACAGTATTTCTGATACCTACTATCTTTGGTAAAAATGGAGATACAGTTTTAAAAAGAGTTATTTGTGGCAGGGTAGTTACTGCACTTTTGTTTCTGAAGGGCCAGCAAAATAAAAGCAAAACTTCCTTTTCGGTCAGGGTAAGTTTTCACCTCATGGAAATCCTAGCAAGACTGCAGACAGGGCCCAAGGGCCTGCTCTCCCATGGGATGGTTGGAAGGGGCTCTTCCAGGCCCTGGCAAGCCGGGATGCCGGGGACGCGGGTGCGTGTTGCCCTGCGCGGCGTGGGGCAGCTCCCTACTCGGACTCCTGTGCTGGGAAGGCTGCGTTGCGAGCACAATTTCCTTCATTTTCCGTATGTTCTTTGCAGCTCTGGGGAAGCCCAGCAGTTACTGGATGTACACACTGGAAAAAAACATCCACGAGAAACACCTGCCATAGGTGTAAGATAGCACGCCGTGAAACGCACGCAGTGAGCTAAGGGAGGATGGTGGATCCACGCTGCTCCTCAGCCTCACGGTCACTTACCCAGGTGGACAGGGAAAATGATTTCTTCTCTTCTTGTTCTTAACTGGGGACTCAGTATCTAGGTGGAATGCTCCTGCTCTGCATTAACACAGCAAGCTTGTGCAAGAAATCACAGGGAGTCCATAGATCTCTAGGATTTTTTCTCTGCTGTGTTACATTTCCCTGACTTACTCTGTGTATCAATAGAAATATCAACTTGTTTTCCATTTAAATATTTAAATGATTTGATAACACAGGCAACAAGGCCTGGCAAAGCTCTGCTCTCATGAATGCAGCAGGGACAAATCCTGGCAATACTTCAGCACGAGGTCAGCGGTCCAGACAAATGACACCAGAGCCTTCAGCTGAGGTAGTCGCTCTCCGAAGCATGAACATATGAGGGATATGAAATGTAAAGATATTAAGTTATTTAGCCTCAGAGTTTGACTTCATGGTAGACAGTGGTGCTGATTTCCATGGCCTGACTGCATATTGTAAACAGGGCATGTGCATATTGACTTTGCGGCCTCATTTTGCTTATATTGAAGTACATCTAGGAATAGAAAGGCAACTGATACATTTATATATTCACATATACATATATAAATGTACAAAAGCCTCTTACTGGGAGGGAGCAGGGGAAGGGAGAGATACAGCTGAAACCAAAACTATTTTTGTGGAAATTCCCAAGCTTTGTGGGCAATTTCAAAGACCATCTCTTTCAGATTTGCAATTCTTTTCTGCTTAAAGATATAATCCTTTCAGTGGCAACATCATCAGGTGTGAAATGCTGCAACAATAAAGAAAGGCAAGTAACCCCTGGTGCTTTTTCCTAACTCCATTCAGCAGCTCAATCTGCAGCCACGTGGCAGATCAGTCGCATGACAGGGCTGTGCTAAGATGCACGAAGCACTGGGTGCTCCGGCAGGGCGAGGAGGCTGGTGATTCCCAGCCTGGCAGAGCCTGACACGCAACTGCAGGGTAAGCTCGTTGCTTCAAGAGCAGTAATACTGTGAGCTACACAAATAAAGCCTGAACAGGGTTTTTTTTCCTCACTGAAAAGTCTCAGACGCCTGTGCTGCTAAAAAATACTCATTGGAAAAACATGCCTAATGACACCGAGGTTTATTTTCTATAGGACTGGGGGCTATATTTGGGCTTACACTATTAAAAAAAAACAATTTATGATGCTATTAATGAATACATAGCACAGTAGTAAAAGTCTGAATTATAAACGTAGACAGGGAATTTTTCCACATGCATTTGCTGGAGTTATTTAAAGAAGCTGGAATTGATTGTGCGGGTTGTTGAGGTTCACTGAAGTTGTGAGGCTTATGCTAGATTCAAATATTTATTTTCCTTTTTAATATCCCAGCATATTATTTGGGATAAGTATTTTGTCCTTTCTTAAAGAAACTTCCTGACTCTCTTATGACCTTCAGTGTAAGCGAATCTTGTTTTTTTTCACTGATAAAAGGTTGTCTTCATATTTTCCCTTTCTTCTGCTTTTCAGGTTTTTGCAGTTGAATTATTTCTCCATTTTTCATAGGGTGAAGGATAGAAGTTAGTGCTATTGTTTCCATTTTTTAGATAATATTTCATTTGGTGCTCCAGGGACCATCACGGCAATTAGACACTCAGCAAACATGTATGATTAGGTATCTCTCTCTCTTTTTTTTTTCTCTATAAAGCTTTGCTCTGTATTTTTGCACAGCAGCAAACCTAATGTCAGCACTTAGCCAGCAGGAAAAACAGCATTTGGGGATCAGCTAGTGGAATATTGCAGATCCTAGGCTATGCAGTGTCCAGTGGTGAAGGGCTGAGCAATGCGAGTGGCCCCTCGGAGATGGGGTTCCTACCTTCCAGGCAGTGGCTGGTGCAGAAGCGAGGGCCTGTTTCGGTTCCCCTTGCAAAGGATTGATCGTGGCTGTCCTGGAGGACTGAGCAGTGCCCTCATGCTCTGATTGACAGTCCAAATACATCACAGCAGTGAGATCATGCAGAAGTCTCTACTACTTCATTTTCTCTGTTTGCAACACACAGATTATGACCAAAATTTAATTAACTTTAGTTTCAGCGGCTTGATTGTGGCTTCAGGGCCATGAATACAAATAATGAGTGGAAGTCAGTGGTTTTCTGTTGTTTTTCCTCTCCTTGCCTCCCTTGTGGACCCCCACAGTTCCATTATGCTCCCAAGGACACCAGGCCACAGGGGGTATTTAACAAACACCATCTTCTGGGAAACTGCACGGAGTGAAAAACAAAACCAAATCCAATTCACTTTAGACGGTTTCCACTCTTCAAAAAGAAAAAGCCCTTAAACATAAAAAAAAAAAATCCTCAAATATATCCACTGAAGAAATTCATTACAAGCGAGGTGTAATTACAATGCAGAACCCTCAAATTAAATCTGTTTTTTTTCTTGGGTCATTTTGCACCAGGAAATCTGTTCTGATATCCAAGTGCAATTTGAGTGAATCCATTTGCCAGCTCTCTCCAGCTTCCCTGGCTGCAGCTGTAGAACAGTTCCTCCCCTTCAGTGAAGGATGTGTCTAGCAGAGGAATTTCCTGTGGAGAAACATCCTCAGCTGCCCAGCTAAGAAGGGTTTAAGATAGATCTCATTACAAACGGCAGATGCAATGGGACCAAAAATCTAAACCCGAGCTCTTTGTGCAAGGAATAGTAAATGGTCTGCAGCTGTATTGGTAGAGTAGTGAATATTGTCAGGAAAATGAAAATCACTTCACCTTTGCCTTCTTTCCTTAACATTATTCCATATGTATTGAAAACAGAATATGAGGCACTGGGAAAAGGCCACAGGGGCTTTCTCAGTGTACAAATATTATACTCTTCAGAAGCTGGACATGTCCCACGTCTTTAATAAAAGCTGGCATGTAACTGTAGAGTAATCTATCTGTCTTTGCTCAAGACTAGTAATATTGTGGGTTACATCAATAAGGTCTGAATCGCTCTTGTCACTGCAGAGGTTGTTTCTAACACCTGTACAACTATGAAGACTCAATGGAAATTCACACGGACTGGAATCGAGGTGTACTCCTGTTTGGATAGAAAACTGATTTTTCATTATGATCTTAAATCGCTTAAGCATTTGAAAAATCTCTATATATTTGGATCATTGTAAGACTCGGACGTCCTGCCCAAACGCTGCCCCGTGCTCCTGGCTGCCCCGCACAGCGGCTGGGGCATCGGGAAGCTCATCCTCCATCCAGCAGCCAATTCCCTCCCACCAGATGTAGGCCACCCTCCTCCCTCTTGCTTACTAAAGAGCATCCATCACGGCCCAGCTGCATGTGGTAAAGTTAGTATTTGTGAGGCATGCAAAGACAGATGACTAAGCTATTTTTCCAATGAAAATACTTTTGGCATCTATGGCTAAAACTTAGCATGCAGGCAGGCATTCTTACTTTTAGAGCCTTTTTAAGATGCATTGTGGACACAGTGAAAACAATATTTTTTAAATATATGCAAGTATGACAAGCAACGTGTGGCTGTGTTTCCTGAGCTCAGTAACGGCCACAATCTGGCTGTACTTTTCATGTTGCATCTTTACTATTTTAACGATGCAATTTCCATGCAGGTAAAAGGCAGAACAACTTTGATGTAAGCTTTGCACATGAGAATATTATAGGCAGGAGCCCTTAGTTCCAGCTTGAGTGAAAAAGGGAAGAAAATACAATGGGAATGTCACATCATTAACAGATTAACAGAATTAGTTTTTTTTTGTTTGTTTGCTTGTTCTAACATCTGCTTCAGTAGCATTTTTGGCTCATCCAGTGCTGATTTAGCCTTGTAAAAAGGGAGTAGAGTGCCTTTATAGTACCCAACAATGCTCTGTTGATGTGGAAAGGGGTACAGAGTGGTTGGCATGGGTAGTTGCAAAAGGAATTTTATCATATTAAACATTCAGGTAACCAGCAGTTAGACTCAGACATCATTTTTCACAGCCTATGCTAACTGCTGCCCTGTGAGCAGGCCAAAATGTGGCTTCCAAGTCTGTTTCTCTGATGCCCTGGGGTCATTTTAGGGGCAGAAATGCAGGGTTGGGGAGGAATTTAGCATCTTCCTTCTACCTGTCCTCTACAGGATGCCACTCATCCATGCGTTACACAATCGTGATTGGGATTTATGCAATTCCAGGCAAAATGATTTGCAGATTATTCCAAGCATAGGGACTTCTTTAAGAGACAATGAATTTGAGATTGTCTCAGAGTGCTAGTATTACAGCTTGAAAGTAATTGAGGAAATAGCCCAGACAATTACTACATTGACTCCAGATATTATAGTCATAGCAATTCTGCATTCCCAGGTTATGTATACTCAACATTTTATTAATAAATGTCAAAATTTATTGAGAAATGCCTCGGAAGAACATGAGTGCACAGCCTAGGGTGACGGGAACACCAGGAGTGGCTGGGCAGTCTGTCTTGCACACAGAGCATCTTCAACTCTAAAGGATTAAGATTTAATAACATTTGAAGGACTTCAACCTCCGATGAGCTGCTCATGGTATTATAGAATGGGACCTAATTTACTAATCACTCACAATGAAGAATAAAATGTCTGGAGGGAAAAAGGGGAAGCTAAGCACTGAAAGAGGATAAAGAACAGAAGAGAAAATGAGAAAAGATACAGTAGATGCAATCCAAGTGCAGCTAAAATATACATGCTTCTCTTATTGCTAGTACTTCTTATTTCACATGCTTTGCTGATCTCATGTAGTCTTCACTATAAAAAGTTGCAGTTACAGTGATGTTTCTAGAAGGTGAGTATATGTGTGTCAGTAGAAAAATAACACTTGCATTGAAGGATGATTTAAGATTATTCTTCCACACTTCTGTGCGAGATTGAATCTATTGTAACCTTCCTAAACCTTTGTTACCTTTGTAATTTAAACTGACAGGTTAAATGCTAATGCAATTGATAGGGGTGAACAACTGGTCAAGGAACAACCTGATCTGACTGTATAATGCATCAGAGAATTGCAAAAATATGCAGGTCAGATGTAATTTTGACAGAAAATGGCTCGCTGCAAGGGTTTATGTTTCCCTGGATAGTCTTAAAAAGACTTGGACTATAGTAAGTACCACATTGCTTGAAAAAAATACCAAGTTAAACTTAATGGAAAAAATCCAAGTTCTCAATATCCTCGGATTTCATTATCAGTTTTTATTGGGGCTAGGATAATAAGATTATAGAATTAAAAGAAAAGTTACACTCATTCTCTTCAGCTCAGTGGTCCTAATGTGCAGGAGGAAAGCGACACTCATTTCGCACTACAGATACACAGAGAGAACTGCAGAAAGGCAGTGGTTTCGCCGACCACATACCGCTGGATTTTGCCTTTGCTGAAGCAGAAATTCGGTCATCTCTAGCAGGTGCTGGGTCACGGTAATCACTTGTAACACTAGGTAATAAGACATTATCTTGTGAATTACCCCTAAAGTTAGCAATATGCCACCTGGCATAACATATATGACTACCCAGTGACACCGGGATGTGAATCCAGGTGTTTCCATTTTAAATGAGTGCCCTAAGCAGCTGTGTAGGCAAATGTACCCTCTTTTTCAAGTTTACTGTATTATCTAAGTGAAACACCCTGCAAAATCTCATTTTCAGTTTAGGGAGTTTATCTGAAGAGTACGAGGCCAACATTTAAATCGCTCTTTGGACCAGTTCAGATGAAGAATTTGAAGGTAAGTTTCAAGCTTCAGAAAAACAGCAAGGTGCTGGGAAACTTCCATCTTGTCCAACAACTTTCTGTAATTCCTTTTCTTTTTTTCCCCTCTTAAATATAAGTGATTAGCACAGGCAGTGTTTTAGGATATGGAGTCGCTTCCCTTTCAGAACACTAAAACAAATGCGTTTTTCTACACTAAGTAACTAAGTAGACAAGGAAGCCTTCTACCAAGATCCTGCAGATCTTGGGATCCTTGGAGATTCTGGGAAGCCCTTCCAGCCAGAAGGCAGTGAATCGAAGACTCCAAAATCTGTCTGCAGTAACATTATGCAGATATATTTCTGGTACCATGCTGCAGAATTAGCTGGTTTGTCTTTAAACTCTGAAAGGCCACGGGCGGCTCAGACAAGGCTAGCAGGGCCGGCAGCACAAATGGACCCAGTTAAACAGGCAAGGAGAGTGGGAATAGCCAGTAATGCAAAGAGGTGCTAGCTGTTTGGTTACTTAAGTTGGGTGGTCAAATATCCCCATTGAAAATTCAAAACACCATAGACTCGACAGGAGAAAACAGGGAAAACTGTTTCTTGTAACAAAGCTTACCTGGCAAAAGAAAACTGAACAAGAAACACATTCTTTTTCCAACTTTTTTTTTTCTCTCCTCAGAGAGGATTTCAGGGTTGATCTTGTCTTCTTGCTAATGTGTTTTCTGTACTCTTCACCCCCCACCAAAA
>NW_010587519.1:250152-288495 GCF_000705375.1 Tinamus guttatus | reverse complement strand
CTGAAAATAAATAAATAAATAAATATAAATCCATGCTTAGCTCTTCTCGAAATAAAGCAGATAAAACAAAGAAGGATTATCCACAAGATCAACTCTCATTCTCTTTTAGAAATTACATTCTAGACAATAACTAATCACCATGTGCCAAAAGACCCGTGGATCTGATTTTAACTTTCAGGAAATATATTAGGGCTATAACCAAATCTGAGGACTATTATCACAGTAAAATGACTGTAATGCTTCAAGACTATAATAGTCATCACCTTTTTATCATATGTATTACCACTAGGCCAAGAAAAAATGGATTTCTTTAACCTTAGCCAACCATAGCCTTTAACTATATATATTTTAAACGTCTGAAATATATTATTCGACTGTGAAATACAAAGTATTTGCCACTCACTGTACACTACTGTTTGCTAAGGCCATGTTAGTGCAAATACTCAAGTCTCTTCTGTGTATCACAGCAACACACCTAGTCTTTCTACCACACTTTGGAATGACCTCTGTGTGATAGATAGATAGGTTAAGGAACACCAAAAGAAAATGTAGGGTTCCTACTTAAAGTCTAAAATGGCTCTTCCAGTTATATCACCATTGTAAAAGTTTATTGCTTACTTAGCTTTGCTAGAGCTTTATTTGGCTCTCCTGCATATTTTAGGTGGAATGTACAACATAAATAGTCCATGGGTTCATTATAAAAACGTGTTCATGATATACCTTAGCAGTGTCCTTTGTGTTCTTTCATGAGATGTTTATTCCCATTCCATCAAGTCGGTGCTAATGCCTAACACTCACACTATATGCGGACCATCTTGATAAATAATCACATGTATGCTCCAGTGGTTCTGTGCATTAATGCTCCTCTATCTAAGTTACTATAGCCCTAGGCCCAGAATGGATCAAATTTGCAAAGCAGCACTATATTTCTTACCTCTGTTGAAGTATATTATGGTGGAGGTACTGGCATTTATCTAGGCTGTTGACATAAAGGTTTCTAGCTACACAAGCAATGCATACTACATTAAGAAATTCTGTAATAAACTGCTTGAAATATTACCAGAGATAGAGGATTTTGCAAAACCTCAAGTGAGCCCTGAGGCTAGTCAGATTCCTGCTGAGCACATACTTCTTTGGATCAGGTCCTGGGAGACCTCTACATCTAAAACAGTAAGTTTAGAAAGAACAAGTTCAAAGAATTCAATTGCGATTTCTTCAATGTCATTATACTGCTCTGAAAACTGGGTGCTTTACTTCAGTGAAAGTTCTCCTAGCAGTACAAAGTAGCTCTCTGTTACGGTTTAACTACCTCTAAGAATTCAGAAAGCCCTATGTGAAATGAAACTTCCAATTATACAAATGCACTCACTACGATTACAAGCAAATAGTGTACGTAGCCTTGTGAAATCCAGTCTGGTGAGGCTGGCTTGAGTTTCCTCTCTGGGAAACCGGACTAAGAGATATTTGCTTCCAAACTCCCTAGAGCTACACTCCTCACTTTTAGATAGGTCCTCAGGTCCAAGGAGGAGACCAGTGATGCTGCTTGTGAGCTGGAAGTGCTCTGAAGTGGTCAGTGTGCTCTGCTGATACAGGAAACATAATTGCAGATACCTTAAGTATTGCAATATCTCAAAACTGTCCTAAGGAAAAGAGATGTAGGATATAGCCAGAGAGTAAGGGGAAAATATTCTCCTCCCACTGGACAAGCAACCAAGTTACTGGACTTTCTAACTTTGCAGTAATTTCTCATATGACCTTTTACAGGCCACACAGACTTTGACCAATGCCCAACGATATCACAGAACAATTCCCATCGGCTCCAAAGGGTGAGAGATTAAGGTCCTAATTTCACTTTGAATCAGTTTTGTCATTAGTATATTACCAGCCTCAAAGCTTAATGTTTCCAATGCTCTTCAGTATCCTTGGATGGAAAGTCATACTGGAACGTTAAGTGTTCTTATTGCTAAGAGTAATACAGCACACAAATCTAGATTAATACAGGCACTTTAGTGATGGTGACAGCACTGTGAAACCCATATCTTTGTCCCTCCCACCCCAGAAGAAAAGTATATAGAGAAGTATATATTCTATAGCTGAAGAGAAAGTTTATGTCTCAGCAGGGACCTTGCATTTCCTACAGGCTTGACTATATTTTGGGACAAATTTTCATTTGCTGTTACCACAGTGCTTCACCAAATCACTAATTTCAGTCATGCAGTTAATCAGCAAGTTCAGCATTTCCCCTAGATTTGAAATGTCTCCAGCTGAATGTTCATCTTGTTACAATACTCTAGGGCTTACAATGTTCAAATGGCATTGCAAACCCAAAGCAGGTAAAAGTTGTTCATGTTCATTGTGGTTATCTTTTTATATATAAATATCTGAAAGAAAAAGGTGAAAGTTTCCCAGGAACCTCTGGTGAAAAAAAAGACTGAGAGCAAATCTGCTGATGAGCCAAGTATTTCAAAGGCCAATTCTGAACATTAAAAAGGCCCAGCAGGAAATCATTAAATCTGAGTGATAAAATGGGTTTATTTTAATTTGCTAGCTTGGATGTTCATTAACAATGAATGGATTGAGGAAAATATCTGTCTATAGCTTGCAGCATGACTTAGATAATAACTGTATTAACCCAGTTAAACTTTCTATCAGCACTTTCTGTTTGAATAGGTTTTTTTCACATGCTAGTTACCAATACCAAAGAACAGTAACTTTCTGTATTGTTTAACCGCCATGGGCTAGATCCACCAGAACACTGCAGTCTCTGTAACTGGGATTTTGTTGTAAATGTTTAAACGAATGTCCTCAAAAGCTCAGCTCAGATGCTACCAAGCCCTGGGGTTAGTGGCTGCTGCAGCAGCCAGGCAGGAGCCCCGTGTCCTGCAGCAGCTGACAAGGCGGCGTCACCCCAGCTGTGCTGCCTGAAGGACCCAAGCTGACGGGGGTGCTCTGCACTTCATGAAAAACACAACCCGCTCTGGTCTTTCCCACCAACAATTTAGAAGGCCGCTACTGGCATCACTAGCCTGGTAAGTGGCAGGCTGAAGTGGAGCTCTGGGCTCTGCTTGAGAAGGGTTGAATTCCCACCTCTCAATGTCTTCTATGACCTAGGCCCCTGCTCTCTTGCAGGGAGGACTTCTCAGGACTTCTCTAGAAGCTATCCCACTGCCATAAAGTCTTCGATACTCACTCGCATAGTGCTTGCAAAACATATTTCCTCCTTTCCGTTGTGGGTGTCTTAACTGGTAGTCATGAGGGCCACAATCCCCCTGGCTCACTAAATCTTGCTTTTTACACTTTTTCATAAGTAAAGGCAAAGACAAGCCGTAATTTTTGCTTTGCCATCATCTCATGTTTGGAACAGATAATCCATTCCTCTCATCCAATCCTGCTCCAAAAGAACCTTGTTTTAGCATCACCAATTAAGAGCTCATCCTTAGGTTCCCCATCTCACATATAAGGGTTTATACCCATCCTTCACTGCCCACAGTTTCAGTACACTTTTCTTACCACTCTATGCATGTGAGTAACTCAGCCTTTGACTTGCTGGTTATCCCAAATCCCCTACTGCCAGATTCAGTTGTATCTGGGTGAATGGGGGACTACTGCTGTGCATAAACTTCATTTATAATGACTCTACTACCCCTTTACTGGTGATAACTAGAATGGTAATTTGACTGTGACAGATGGTATAGATATTTCAGAAAGTTTATGCAGCAGATGGACAAACGGTTTAAAAAATATTAGCAGTACCTAAATAGCAGATTTAAATGGTGTAGGAGTTGAGACAGCCTTCAAAGCTGAGATGAAAAACTAGCTAAGTGAGACAGAGATTAACAGCTTGTCTGATAAGCCCATGCTACTGTCTCTACCAGGAACCCACCTGCCTTTATGACTCTTATTTTCATTTGGTGAAAAATACATCTTTGGGCACAATCTGGAGTTGAGTGGAGAGCAGTGCTCTTTTCATAGACATGAGTGTCCACTAGAATCATGACATACAATATAAACCACCAACCCTCTTGCTTGTTACTACTACTGGGTATCATCAACGACGGAATATTATTATTTAAAAAAAACATCAGTGTACTATCTACCCAGTCTGAACATCTCAGCTGGAACTGCATAGGATAAAGCCTTGAATCAATTCCTCCTTTTAAGAGCTGGAAAAACAGGCAAGCAGTTTTCTCACAGAAAGAGAACAGTACTCTGAATAGCTGAAAAGAGTACAGACCTAGCATTTCAGTCTCACTTACTCCATTGCTTTCTGATTTAATCTATTTTGCACATTAGGCATTTTTTTAGCCCTGAACACGAGTGTATACATGCACATACACTCCTATCCTGCACGAAAAGTTTCTTCATAAATCTCTCTGCTGTGCAGACATGAGCAGGTCTCTGGGTGAGGGGGTGGAGGTGTGTATGCAGTAGCATTTCTTGGCAATGACTCCTTATAGCCTCATCCCTGTGAGACTAGAATGTGCCTTTTCAGTAAATTAAAAAAGAAACCTCCATCTTCGCATGTGAATATCACCTGACATTCTTGTTGATTTACTCAACTTATTTTTCATTCCATAAGTCTTCCAGACTGTGTTCAAATGATCTCATCCTGCATTTGTGTGATGAAGGTTACCAATCTGGAAAAGCCATCTACCTTCACCTTCATTATTATGACTGATATTTCTGCTGCTCTATTTACTTGCCTTTAATCTACTCCAAGGCTAACATTTGTTTTTGGCCTCATCCATAAGGAATTCACCAATATCCCCAGCACCCGAAGTAGTGGAAACCTTTGCATAACAATGAATCCTTTGCCTTACAGTATTTTAGCACTTTAACATCTGATCTGGTGGGGCACCAAGAGCTGTGAACGTACTATGCTGTAATTAGAACAAACCTAAAGGAGACCTATAGCACACTGATTGCAGCCACAGCCCGGACACTTTCCCTGGACAACCCCTTGAAATAACACAACTGAACGAGAACAACCCGCTTTGGATACGCTTTGGTGTCCAAACAATTAGTCCAGGTGGGCTGGGTTAAACTTAGTGCCTTCTCAGGCCTAGGGACTACTAAGTCATGGGGCAGAAGAAAAGGTTCCTTAAGTATTTCAAACACCATCAATTTTCAAAAGTGTGCAACACTGCGCTAAGGCTTGTCCAAACTATTCAACCTGGTCGTATTTCTTTGCCATCAGTGTTCTATACGTCAGCTGTTGTTTCACCACCTGTTAATCCATCTGTGCTCTCACTGTAGATTTGATTTATAACGATGCCTGTATCTTACTTGTTTGCTACATGCAGCCACTGCAGCTATTTTTTTTTTTCTATCATGGCCTGTCTTTTTGTGCTGTATCCTCCTATCAGTCTATATTCCAAAAGACAGGAAATACAAAAAATTTTCCTCCCACAACTGTCATTGATGTTTTTCTAACTTTTCATCACGAGTTACTGAAATCACACTGACACAACAGGACATTGTTGAAGTGTATATTTTGACTTAGAATTTTTCACAGCCTTCAGTTCTTTGCTCTCAAAAATGAATTTTTAACCATGAGTGATCCATATATTAACCCAATGATTGATATTCATAGTGTGTGCTAATGCAGGCATGATGAAAAATACTTTACTCGTAGTCTGAAATGAATGTCTCTAATAATGTTATTTCTATTTCTTCCAAAGTTCTGGGAAACATCTACCAGATAAATGATACATTTTGATTTCATGCTCCCCTCTTAAAACATCAGCTTTGCACTGTAAGCATCTATATCAACACTTTTTTTTCTTTGCTTTTTCTTGTAAGCTTTGTGCCTGAATTTGTCTATTCTTCCTTCAGATGCTCCATTGCAATATGCTAGCAATATTTTTCCTTTTACTGCCTCATTTAACCTATGCAATAAAGATGCCTGTCCTATCACGGGGTAAGTATTTTCCTTAGAAATGGTTATAGAAGTTTGCAGCAAACTGGGCATTTCTATTGATTTTTGAATTGATATTAGTAGTTCTGTTTCTGCCTTATTTTTAACAATTGACTTTTAGACCCTCACATCTCTCAAAAGAAATAATGCTGTAAGCTCTGACGACCCAGTGTAATCTTGACTCAAGCTTTTTTTTCTCTTGGCCCACACTTCTTCACTATTCTCATAGCTTTCCTCATGCTTCTTACAATTAGTTCACACCAGATCAGAAGAGATACTGGTTAATGAACAACTGCCACTCACTGTCAGTGATGTGCAAGAAAAAAAAGGCACTTTCATAAGTCAGAAGAAGGAGATAATATTATGGGGACAAAACACTGGGAGGAAACACAAATCTTTCCTGATCACATTTCAGAATGTGAGGACAGTCACCTCTGTGTGGCATGTGCTTGTGAGCATGGGAAGGTATTTTTTTGGCCACTCTTAACTGCATGATGTGGATGCTAAAGGATACATTTCTAAAGCTTAATAACATGCATAAACTGCAGGCATTTGCTAATGCAGACATCATCATGTGGAGGGTTTTTTTTACCAGCAGTTTGGAAAACTCAAATCTGAAGGTTTCACTATAAATAAGACTGACAGAACAGGAATATCACTTTAGGAAGCAGCATTCCAGGAATACTAGGAAGTGGGAAATAATCATACTTTATTAGATTGCATATACTCTCATGCTACATAGTGAAAAGAGAGAATCTCTTATTCTTCTTTTGTTTTTGTCTCTAAAAGTAGTCACAGCAATTTTAAAGTGGTTCCTTTCAGAGTAAGATCCCAGACAGGGTAAAACTCTGTAGCAGGACATTGCTATGATTTATTTCCCTAACCAGGATTAGTCAGAAGCATCCTTGAATGTGGCCTAGAAGGCTGTTTGTTTTAATCTAGGAAAAAGATCAATTCTGCTGTGGAAACACTGTGCACAGCATGGGATCACACTAATCAATTCGAGTAGGCCTTGGTAAAACTATCTACTACCCTGCAATCCAGGCTGCATCAAAGCTAATTAACACTTTACTCAGCTTTAATGAGTGTATTAGTGGCTAATATTTGTGTATAAGCTACTCATAACTCAATAATCCTACCACATTTGCATTATTAATAGGTCACGAATGTGCTTCTAAGTTGATTGATCCTAAAACCTATTAACCTGGATTTGTAATATGTCTCCAGTTACCTCCAAAAAGACCAGTAATCACTACATGCATGACAACAGGTAACAGGTTCAATGATCTAAAGGCCTTTTCTGCTTCCAAGCAACTATGGCTGGAGAATTACAATGACAGATATATTTCAAACCACGTGAGCTACTCTAGAAGATGATAAAGTGTCTAAAAGCAAGGACTAAGTACACTGGATTGCAAGATGCCCCAAATCTTTCAGCTCAAGCCACTCTCTAGCAGTAAAACAGAAAGAAAGAAAAAAAAAAGCATATCCCCTAATCCAGAAGGCAAGATTTTCATCTTTCTTTCTTTCCCACTCCACACAAAAAAGCTATGGTGAAGTACAAGCTTATTTATTTAAATGAATCTGTGGGTTGTTTCAGGTGAGATATGAGTAAATAAACCAAGTACTTCTCTGAAGCATGTTAGAGAAGAACAATATTTTGCAATTTCCCTCCTACAGGTTTTGAGTTCTACAAAGAGAAATAAAAAAAAAAAGAAAAAAAAGAAAAAAAAAATGTACCTCATACTTTTCAGCAGCCTTGAAAGCTTTTGCTTATTCATAGCTCCTTATAATGGAGGTTAGATAATCATCCTAAAAGGAGAAAGCAGCATTTGAACACTGCAGATAGAATATGCAGTTAGATGAATTCCATGCAACCAATAATAATAATAAAAAAAGAGGAAAAAGCACTTTGTTGCTTTGGAAACTCATCTTTCTAATGCAGTATTTCCACAGGATCTTCTAATTGCTTCCTCTGGGATTGAAGCATTTTCTCTTATAACCTCTGTTTAGTAATTTGTTATGTTAGTTAGTAGAGGTTTTTTTTAAAAAATGTATTTTTAGATTTGAGGAATTGTTTTCCCTGTCATATTTCCTTGTACCTCACATTTTCTTCTTCATGCTGCTACTATCAATGAAATTTAAGCTTCTGTGATGCTGAGAAGCCGAATCCTCTTTTATGACCATGCTTTCTTACATAGAGGGACAGCAGTGAAGGCAGCCTGGTAATCAGCTCTGAAGCTCGATGTGCCGGCAGGAAGAGGTGCTCCCAATTACTTGCATGACTAACAAGAACTCATTTTCCAGTCTGTACTATTGTATTTCTTCTCTAATTGTAATATTTTTGCTAGTACTATATATAAAGACAAATAAAGGAGGAGAAAATGGTCATGCAGTGTAAAACATCTATATACAGATAATATGGCTTACAGAAAAAAGAAGGGAAAAAAGCAAGTAGCAATGCTCCTAACTCACTTATGCAGTCCTTACCGTTTTCTCTTGAGCTTTAGGCACTGCACGTCCAAGATTAGAAAGTGTTTTTACAAGGATTCTTCATATTTGCAGTGAATGCCCCTGGGACATGTGGAGAGCCAGGATACTGTGGGGTAATCTCTGCCCTGTAAACTGACAACTTCTGTTGCATATGGCAGCCTACAACCTTATTTCTGTTCCTTATTTCTCCCCTCCAAGCAGGTGTGAAACCTCCAAGGGAGAACAAGAACTGAAAACCAAGGCCAAGCAAAATGGGGGGGGAGGGGAATACATATTCACTGCTTTTCATAGAGCTTTGATTTAACTAGTTAAGAATATTCCTCTATTTTACACAAAATAGAGTGTTGAGCAAATCACTCATAATAATTGATGCATTGACCTCATTTAAACATTTTTGCTTTTTGTAAATTGTACAGAGGTAGCTATAAAAGTATACCTTTCAGAAAAGGTATTGGTGCTTGAAAGCAAATTCCAGACATTGTGTTCATATCTGCATCTTATAGATACATGTGAGCAACCAATATTGTAAATTGGGAAAGTCTAACATTATCTGCTATATTATGTGAAAAGCAATTATTGAAAAATAACTTTAAAGGATATATTTATAGTTAAAATTAGTGTGATAGAAAAATTTTGTGCAACTGAAGCTTACTCATCAAGTGCTTCAGGAAAGTCATTGTGAAGGACTCAAGCTCAAATAGAAATCATTATTTCTTAACAACCCAGTAAAATTACTACTATCATTAGGTCTCTTAATTAATAGATTCTTTTTTTGGGATAGAAAAGAATATCATCTCAAGTATGCAAAGGCCATATACTTATCTCCAGATATAGAATCACAGGGGTTTGGAAGATCTCCAGAGAAGGAGACTCCACAACCTCTCTGGGCAGCCTGGTCCAGTGCTCTGTCACCCTCACTGTTAAGAAATTTTTCCTTAAGTTCCTGTGGAACTTTTGGTGCTTTAGTTTGTGGCCGTTTCCTCTAGCCCTATCGCTGGCCACTACTGAGAAGAGGCCAGCACCATCCTCCTCACTCCCTTCCTTAAGTATTATGGGCACTATTGGACAAATTGCCCACGTTTAACTAAAACACATCTCAGGATTATGTCAAATCTTTTATTTTCCTTGATATAATGTTGTTATTTCCCTTGAAGGGCTCTGTAGACACTTCAGATGGCAGGAAAAACAACTACTGAGGTAATATAGGCAGATTAAAAATGAGAAGTGTGTCCAGACCTCCACTGCAAAGGAAAATCACATCTCTAGTAAGCAACACAGAGCTCCAGAGTGGTCAACAGTCTGGGCAACAAGAGTCAATGGAAGATCAATATGCTTTGGGTAAGGCCTTGATGTCGAAATGTCAAAATAATTCACTCAAACTCTTGGCTGTGTATAGACATTTGAGAGTACAGTCATTGCTTATACCTGCATGAAATCCAGGCTGACCAGCCCATGCGAGAGAAACAGTCAACAATATTACAACTTAGTCATTTGTGCTACGTATTCTGTGAAGGAATGAGCTAAAAGTTTCATATGCATGCTCAAAACCAATTTGTGCATGCCCTTAACATTATACATGTTTTTTCAGGGTGCAAACCAGCAGAAATTCACTTTGCTCATAAGAATTAACACAAAACACACATTCATCTTCTCCTTTATCTCAAAAACAGAAGCTCAGAGATCTTATATTTAATTTGAGGTTTGGGGTGAGACTAATGTTAAACTATAAATAAGAACTAGTTGCCCTCCAGGGTGACTCTGCAATCTGTAAGGGTTCAAATACAGCCAGTAATCACCACAGTTTTCTTTTTAAAGAAATACGAAAAAAGCATTGCCAGTTGCTTTGTGAGGTTGTGGGATGTACAAGTCTAAGATATAGTGAGTTTGGATCCCTGTTTCAGTATATTGTAAGTGAGGTTCTGGTTTTGTCACTTGGAAAGTTTTGCCAACAGGAGCTCTATTTTTTTCAGCTACTGAAGTTCAGATGACAAAATCCTGTTGTTTTAAGAAGTTTTACTAAAACTCCCTGCATTCCAAGCGAAAACCTGCTAAAAAACACACAAACAAGCAGGGGACCTATTTATTATCCTCTTGGTGCCAGTTCATAACTCTCAGGATAGCTAAATGAAGCTGTATGCAGGGACTGTTTTACAAATGTGTGTATCTCTGTCTGCAGATACTCAAAACACACCAATATAAAATGCAGCTATTGTTCATACATTGCAAATAGGCTTTTACTTTCCAGTTAATAATGCACAAGCAGCCTTATTCTCTCAATAGTTAGCAATCCCCTAAGCAACAGTACTTTTTCACCCAGGCTAGGATTCCTGCTTTAATGACTGCAGAAACATACAGTTAGGTTTCTTTTTCTATTCTCCTGGGAGGTAAGATTGGCATTTGAGAAAGATCATTGGAATTCTCTGGTGATTTTAGGGTGAAAACCCAGAAAATGCAACAAACAGCAAGACATAAAACCTAGCTTCTCCCTCACTTCGCACACCCTCAGTAGGGGATTATGCATATATTCTGCTATAATCTATATAAAATTCAGTACATACATTTTTACTCTCTGCTACATAACTCTCAAACTCTCAAACTATTTATTAAAGATCAACCTTTGTGTTGCTATTGATCCACTGAATTCTGGCACTGCCATTCTAGCTCAAAAGTAGCTGCAGTAGCAGCTGAATAGGTCTTTTCTTCCACATTTCCCCATGGTTAAGGCTTCAGTATACACGGGGCATACACTCCCCTTGTGAAGATTTTATGGCAGTGGTATCAGACAAAACAGCAACAACAAAAAACCCAAAACAAAACAAAAAACCACAAACAATATGGCAATATGTTTAAAAAATGATGAGATATTACAGTCCAGTCATGGCATAAGGTCTAAGGGAGATTTCATTAATATATTCGAAGCCAAACACATAAAAATCATAGAAACGTTTTCACACTACCAAACGTTTAATTGGCAAAACTGATGGCCATTTGAAAATGCATTCAAGCACCCCAATGCACACTAGCTGGTGTCATACATAGCTGAGAAGAGCTCTGTGGCTTTTCTTGAACTCTTTAATAAATCCGACCTCCCCCAGCAGGAAATCCTCATTAGTGCTTTGACAATTATACTTGCAGTTCTCTGCATTTGCAACAATTTCTCCATGATGGCAACAGCAGCTTCAGGAAGCTTCTTATAAAACACTTTTTCTCCATTTCCTCTGCAAATACTTCATCTTTTTCAAAAACTCTTTTCCTGTTGACAGTAGGTGAACGACTACTGTTTTTAAACGTCTTTATGCACCGAGGCCCCATTCTAGTGAATGTACCTTATGTGCATGAGTTAAATTAAGTTGAAATACATTAGCCCTGAAAATTTTTATAGTCTTCCCCATTCTTATAATCTACAAGCATTTGTGTGCTTTACCTGTTGTGGAGAGAAGCAGTCATACCTTGCAAGAACTGTAAGTTTTTATAAACAAAAATAGCTGGAGATAATGTATTTTAACAGTAATATCCAAAAACTGTGACTCCTTATTTCCATCTAACAGAAGATGCCTTTTCTACTGGTTTTGCTGACTGCATAGAATCTCAAGTTGTTATGCCTGTAAAATTCAAAAATTTGGTGGAAAGCAATAAATATTCAGGTTTGACAGATACATATTCAGGTTAGAAAGCTTTGATTGAACCAGCATGCAACCAACTCCTATTGTGTATAAGCTGAAGAGGTCATTTGGACAGCTTATGGACCATGACTGTCAAGAGACATAGTCAGCGAATTGCTCTTGGTTTATTTTTCTGAAAAGTGTCACTCATGTTTCCATAAACGTGCTGCTGCTGCTGCACACAACAGCAGGAGGGCACAGCGCTGCTTGCTCCTGCACTGCTGATTCCCTGGGCTTACCTCCAAGTGCAAGTATCTGCAGATTTAAAGCCACAGGTTTCTTTAAATTAGATGCTTAGCAGGCAACAGATACTTGTCATTAGTGCTCATGAAGACTCATTCTCATGAGACAAACACATACCATAGTTCCATACTTCCCTTTGTTGAATTCATTTTATCAGATCTTCAGGCCGAGTGGTGCTTTACTGCTTTATGTTTATTTTAAGATAATATTTTCATCCAATTGCTCTTGTACGGATTCATAGTAAAAGCAAGTGAGGACACTTTGTACCTAACCCTTTCATAAGGCACGATTGAGAAGTTCAGCTGAATATGTTCAGTGCATTTTTTTTGCTTGTCATCCCTCACAGATTTACTTCTTTCCATTCCATCTAGAAATATTGTTTTGTTTAAGAAGAAAAAAAACTATCCTTGTGACAATTTGCATAATATGTTAATGCTGATATGCATCTAGACATCTGGATGGCATTTTAATATCTCATTCTCATTCAAACAACTAGAAACCACACAGATGGTGGAGACAATTTTAAGAGCATTGTTGTAAACAAATAAGGCAGCCAGGAAATCAAACACGCTCTAAGAGAGGCTTTAGAGCCTCTGCTGCTTTCTGTGTGAGAATATGCATATGACATGTTTTGACTGCAAGAGAGAGCAGCCTCCTTCAGTTTCAGATAAACTAAGAGGTAAATGCATGATTTTAAATTGAGATTGGGGATCATTTTATGGGAAATTCTTTACTCTTCCTAGCTCAGCTGGCACCACAGATCACACTCAGCACTTGCAAAAGCAAGCTATTTGAGGCTTAGGATGCTGCTGGGCAGAATATGGGTTTTATTTTCTCTTATTTTCAATTAGAATTAGAAATATGAAAAAAATGATTGCTTCAGGACAAAGACATGTCAATTTTGTTTTCCTACTATACATAGCAATTTACCTTCTAGTACTCTCTTGTCCCCTTTGTTACAAACTCATCTGCATGAAGTTGTATAGGACTCAGTAATCCTCTACAGTCTCCTTTAATCTGCTTCTTGCTTGTACCCCTTTATAGTTACATAATCTTTTAAAGCAGAGCAACAACTGCAAGCGCCAATATTTTGGATGCCAGTCCAACCTGCTTATGCAATAGCTGCACAGCAGCCTGTTCAATAGATGGAGCTGAAGCCTCACCAGCTGCTGCAATCTGCACTGTGCTGAAATTACTCACGGGTATCTTTATCAAACAACGTGATAAACTGAGTATTTTTCCTTCAATATAATGGCTCTTGGACCTCCTAGTTATTACCCTATAACCAGGGTAGATCCCTATAGATCGTACACAATTAATTCCACTAACCTTACAGAAGTAGTTTACAAGTGTTACACAGTGAAGCACATACCACAGGAGTCCAGGGTCTCCTCTCCCATCATCTTCACCAGAATAGCTAAATAGTTACAGTTACATACTCCCTGTCTTGGCCTATACTTTTAAGTATATGGCCAACATATACTTCAACAGCTACTATGGAATCTGTTGAATCTCGCATTACCATAGGAAACTTAAAAGCCTCTACTGGTTACCCCAAGGAACGCCACGGGTAGTAAGCACCAGTGAGCTACGTGGCAAACTAGTGAAATCTGTGCACCCAGTATAGTCTGATCTCAAGTTCACTGAAGGCTGTGGGTCACTCGAATTCAGCAGAATAGGATTAGAATCCTGCAGAAAGCAAACAGGTGGGTAACCTGATGAGAAAGCAGTTTATCAAGGGAACTTGTAGAAATGGTACTTCTTAAAATATTTCTGCTTTTCCTCCCAATCTCAAAAATAAAAAGGATTTGTAAATCACAAGTGCAAAGAAGAGAATGGGAAAACAACTCACAGAAATGAATGCCAATGCTAACAGTATTTACCTTAGCAGACAAAAAATGCCTCTCAAAGCAAGGTATAAATATGATACTGCAACATAAAATGCCCCAGCAGAACCCATGCAGAATAAACTCAGAATAAACCCGCTTCCCTTCCTGAACGCACCCCACTCTCAAGCTGCCACCCCTACCACCCAACATGGACGTGACACTGCAGTCACATTAGGTTCCCCACTGACTGCTCTGAGTCTCTGTCTTTCACTCCTTTCCTTCCTCAGAAAACGTATTTTTGTGTCCCAGACTGGCCCATGAACCAGCTCTGAAAAATTCCCAGCTGCCTGCAACAGATCAAAGCCTTTTGCCATGACTGGGGCTGGAAGCGCTAAGCAGGCAAGCGGAGCAGGGCATGAGAGGGAAATCTGGGCCAGCGACTCTTTCGCTATGAAAACTTCATGTACAGTGTCTTGAGTTTGCCTTAAAAAGATCAATAAAACTTTAATTCTAAGCACACTTACTTTGAAAACGTAGTTAGTGTCTGTCAGGATAGGAAGGATAAAAATAGCCACTTAATTTTTAGTCTGTAAATTTTAAGATTACAAACAGCATTTTCTCTCAAAGACGATTCTTTACTTTGTTCATACAGATGGATTTTTGTGATGTCTAAAGCAAATCATGGTCTGATTGTTCATACTGCAAGCCTGTTGATGATGTAGCTACTGTGGCAACTGGGATGTATGGAAAAAAATTAATAATAAATGGTGGAAATGTCACCCTCTCATCAAAGTGGTGGAAAGCAGGAAAGTGATTGAATTATGATAGGAGTAGTCTAAAAGCAACAGAGAGGCATTTTTAAAGGATAGATTCTTGCTGTCCTCTCAGAAGGATAGGGCTGCAGGCCTTGCTGCCACCTGGCTCAGCTGCGCAGCAGAAGAGGACAGGGACACAGGGACGAAGAGCCCGTCCCCAGGGAGGGAGAGCCAAGAGCCAGTGCTCTTGGTTGCTTCCCTGCTTCTGCTTAGTCGCAGGTGGGTGCAACAGCAGCAGTGCTCTGCTTTTACCTGCCTTCCATTCCTTCAACTGCCTCCATCCCTCTAGGGATGTTTGGAGGATTCCTGCAGAAATCCTAAGAATTGGACTTCAACTGTCTTGGATGCATTTTCCTGATTCATTTCCCACTCACCCTGCCTTCACAGCAGCATGTGTTAGTGAAAGTAAAGTACAAATCAGGTCAGAGAATCTGAAGTTATTTTTGAAGTCAATCATCTTACAAATATCAATCTTTCTGAGTATTAAAAAATACAACAAACAAGCATTTTTATAGGATTGCAAGAGCATTTGGGGAAAGGTTTTCATAAAATATGTATGAATTCATTTTATATGTGCCATAAAAAAAGAACAGATATAGCATAGCAGATCCTATTTTTATGTCATCTTTGGTAAGAAAATATAGATCAATTGATTCTAAACTCTTGTTTTTTCTGGTACAAATGCTGTACAAGAAGCACTGATATAACTGATGTAGACACACAGGAAGAGTTATTGCCCAAAGAGTTTCCTTTATTCAGGTCTCTAACTTAGACAATTCCCTACTGAAAGAAATTCAGTTTGTTGTCTACTATTCTTTATCAACTTACAAAGAAGAGAAAATACATTTCAAGTCACTTATTTAAGTCACAGAAACATTAGGGCCTTTTGCTTAAATTTTGTTAAAAAAAAAGAAAAAAAGAGAAAAAAAAACCCAACTATGTAAGATGGTACCTTCTTCCTTATCCACATTTCAAAAAATGAATGTTTTTTTTTAATCAAAATATCTCCAAAACAATGTAGCTGATCATAGGGACTGAATGATTGGATGTGGATGTCTGAAAGCAACTGAAAATAGCGTATTAAATCAAGTAGCATTGATTGCATTATGAGTATAAGCCCTAATACTGTAATTGGTGGAGGAAAGAATCACGTTTCTTGAAAATATCTGAAATCTGTTATTATTAATTTATGTAGCTCTAGATAGGTAGCAGAAAATTGGTCAGTAAATTGAGGGATCATGATAGACACTCTTTTAAAGTTTTCTAAAAAGCATTATGAAGAATTGGCTTCCTGTATTTCTGTAAAGGAATTGCCACTGCATATATATATATATTTATACACACACATATCTATATATATATTTACACAATAGCATTAGATGGAGATTTTCAAATATCTGTTACATTTGTAATATCAAATACTGCATTGTTAAAAAGAGAAATGTAATTAAAAGAGAATGCAGAATATTCATGTATTAAAGCAGAGTAGCTTTAATCAGTTGATCAGTTTAATCAAGTGATCAGTTAAAAGGAAAAAAGGTGGGATATTCGCCTCCATTTGCATGACTAGAATATCAGTTCTGGAAAAATTCCAATATTCTGTGTAATTTTAGACTTCGGACAGCTGCTCACTCTAGTCAAGCTAATAACATTTCATGAAAAAAAAGCAACACTGTATATGCAATTTTGGGTGGAAGCAAAGAAATATCAAAAGCTTGATTTATCTCACCTCCTTGTAGCAAAGCTGCTCCTTGCTCTCAGAAATGCCAGGGTGTTTGCAATTACCTGCTGTCTTTGTGTGCAGCAAGGTGCCAAGGGACAGGGGAGAGGTGCAGGCTGGTCCATGAGATTTGATTGTGCCCTTGACTCTCCACAGGGTCCCATCTCCCAGCCATCCTGAATCCAATCACAACCAGGTGAGTGTGTGGTGCCCTGTTATTGCTGTGTGTCACAGTCTAGTCATCACCTGTGGAGTCCTAGTGAGGTTGTTATCTAAGTTCTGAATCAGGTTTATTTGGGGAATAGCTTAGTACTAACATTTGTTTTAACTGCAATTGTGGGGACTTGCCTTTACCGTCCTCTGCTGGGCTTCAGACATGTCTGCCCTGGAGAAGCCACCTGCAGTGCATTCACATTCACAAATCAATGACCTGTTGAGTGCTCTGTGGTGGTTCTGCGCTCTGGCAGAGGTGCAGTTGCCATAAGCAGCTGAATTTACTGAACTTACAGTAAACTAAACTGCTCCAAAGTTTGTTTTGTTTTTATTTATATACAGGCAAGTGTTTCTGTACTTAATCAATGTTGTTTTGATTACGATCTTCTCTAAAGGACTTCCACGTAGGTCTTAGTCCTTTCTGCAAGCAGGCCTGTTTCTATAACATCTGGTTGCATGCAAAGGCAATGACAGATGTGGCAAGGAAGCCAGGCAGACTTTCAAGTCACCCCTTCAAGCGACACCAGTCCTGTTGCAACCAGCCTTCTCTTGCAGGTACTTTAATGGGAGCCCTACATCTGCTAGGGCTGAACCTGCTTCTGTCTTGCTCAGAAGAGGTTTTTTCAAACCTGAAGATAACAACCCTTCCCTTCTCCCGTGCTTTCTATAGATGACGAGATTTCACTGTCACTATCACCTTCCTCTCTAACAGAGAAGTTGACCCATCCTCAGAGCTTCAGGATCAGAGCAGAAAAAGGAAGGCAAAGTCCTGAAACCTGGCAGAGAGGCATCTCACTCTGCTTATGCCAAGCAATTTCCAGATTTGTGCTTTTGCTTTTATTTTATGGACCATTCGGCAAGAAAGCCAGCCACGTTTGTCTCCTCTAATGCTCTTCCTAGACAAAAAGCCTGGTCTCCTGTTCCCGATTGCCAAGCTAAATACTCAGGGGCCTGAAATGGTATCAGCAAAGCAAAGCCATCCCTGAAGAGCAGGTTACATCCTGCAACAATTTCCATGAAGAATGTTTCATCTGTGAATGGAAGGGAGGAAACCTGTTTGCTCTTGTGCATGTGTATTCATTATGTAGGTATATATAATACAGTATATGTAATAAAAGCTTAATACCATTTCATTTTATTAGCTGTATTTTTTGTTTGTTTGTTTACTAAGATCTATTTTGCCTTCACTCTTGAGGGAGGGATATCTTAACTATATTTATAGCATTTATAAAAATCATACTTGCTTATTTTATATAAGACCTGAGAGGTATATAATAAATTGCTAGAAAGAAACTTCTCTTTCTTTCCAAAGTAGCAAGAGATATAAGGACTGCATTAGATTATATGAAATTTAAATGCATTAGCTGTTAGCCGAAGTGAATTTTCATATAAATTAATATTGTTATTGTATTTTAATAAAGCAATAGCATTTGTGGAATTACGTAGACATCAATCACTTGGGGGTGTCTTGGAACAATTATTGACTTCATGCATCATCTGCTTCTTTGCTTCAAAATTTGTTGCACTTTTCATAAATACCATATATCAGCGAGCCATAAAACACATTCTAAATGCCTTCTAGACCATCATAGACTCCGTTGTTAGAAAAAGTCCCCTGAGCCAATGACATCCTAATATGTGACTATGTAATTAAAATTTTGACATATGCAAAGAGTTGTAAAATAGATAAAAGAGTATGTATTGTAAATAGAACTTTAAAGGCGTTGAGCAGATGGTTTGTTTGTGAAAGAGGTATGGGGAGTGCCAAGAAATGACAAACAGATGGCTTAGGTGTGAAGGACAGGCGGGGAAATTTGGAAGAGTTGAGGACATAATGGACAACTCGATGAATTTTTGCATACACTAAGTGAATAACAGGGTTTGAATAGAAGGTTAAACATTTTATATTTTTTTTATCTGCACTTACACAAATGTGTCAGTGGAAAACATACAGCAATAAGCCCAATAATAACGATCCAGACAAGTCCTGCTCCATAGGCTTTAGTGATGCAAAGCCTCTCCAAACTGCAGTCACCACTTGAGCCAGCACTGGTTGGATAACACAGGCACCTCCATCCCAAGTCAAGGGGTGGGTCGAGCTGTCTCAATTCAAACAGAAGAACTCAGAACTGTAGCAAAACTATATTGCCAGTGTTTACAAGTGCCTGAAAAATATTATTAGCGAAGTACTAATAAACCATGTATTGCTTTCCAGCTGCTGCTCCCTGCTCCTCTAACTGTTGTGATGGCAGGCTGCTCAGTGAACTGGGTTCAGCCTTTGGGGCTTACATATCAAAGCCACGATGAAAAAGGAAGAAGTCAGGTCAAGTATTGCTTACTTTTCTAAACAACAGCAAGACTTAAACAATGACCAGTTTAAAATTACGTCAGTGATAAATTGATCCTTGAATCTTATTTTCTGTTATTTTTTTGACTCTGATGCATTTGTCAGACTCCAGACAAGGCTTAAAAATAGTCGGATATAAAATAGAAGAACTTGTGCACACGAACGGGCAAAGCATCACTTTTAGTAATCAAAATCAAACTTCCTAAGACCTGTGAAAGTGGAGGGATGTTGAGAGTGCTCTTTGATTCAATTCAATGTGAAAATTCGATGTAGGTAGTAAAAGGGGAGCAATATTTATGAACATCTTTGCAGAAGTCAGTCAGTTTTGTCAGCAGGTATTCATTCTGAAAATGGCAACTGGAACCAGAAAAACCTTAGGCATAGCCAAATAAACATCCTCATTTTATAGCTACGGCTAGTGCCCAGCTGAGAAAATAGAAACTTCTAAGCAGCATGAAATGATCTTCTGCGTAACTGTGCGAAAACTCGAGCAAACAGTTCTCGCAAGGCTATGGAGAGCGATTTCTTGGATTATTGCAGATGAAAAATAAAAGCAAAATGGGGACGTCCAGTATTTGTGGAAATCTTGCAGTGCCCAGCCTTGAAGCTGGAATTGTATTTGTACAACTGGAATTGTAATTGTACAAAGCAGATTCTATTAATGTGCCTTAATATTTATTAAGGACCTAATATTCAGAAGTGCTTAACATTACTGTTAGTTATGACATGTTTTTTGAAACTAGCTTTTATAGGGCTGAAGGGGAAAAAAAATACGTCTTTCCAGTGCAGATTACTACAAGTTCACCACTTTTCTGCAAGTAGTTACAAATATCTATTTAAAACCTCCCAAAAGAGCATTTAAATAAAATTATTTTTGCTTATTTCTATATTATTTAATTATTATTTATTCTTTTACCCTGTTACAAAAAGCAATTTGTACTTGAAAATGGCATTTACGATGATGAAAACTGAACAGCTCCAAAGTAAATGTTACCTGAGAAATGATGGATGTTTTCGCCCTGGAAGAACTTGCAAATAAAACCTCCCAACACAATCATTACTTTTGCGTTCTGTAGTTTCTTGCACCCCTGTGACACAGTGGAATTAGCAGCTGTGGGCAGTGCAACGCTGTGCTGGTATGTGGGGGGACAGAGGATGGCTAATGAGGAACTGCTCTTTGCCAGCGTCTTGTCCACTAGATGCAGTGGGGTGGCAGCTCCTCCAAGAACCAGCCCAACGCTGCCGTCTGCCGCACGCAGAGTTGCTGAGAGCTATAACCACTTGCACCCACCTTGAGGACTTTGCACGAAGCAGTTAAAGCCAGTTCTGCTTTCCTGCCTTGTAGAGGCCCAGGAGTTTCCAAGGCTGCCCTGGCAGGGTCAGCGTTGTCTCCCTGCCACCTGCACCTTGGATTCTGTCTGGTCTGTAATCTTCATCTGCATTTATTTTGCTTACAGGATAATCTCTTTTTAAGCCCTGCTTTAGGTCTCCTCTGCTCTTTTATATAGCTCTCTCTGCCTAGTTAACGTTGCATTTCCCTGGCCTGGCACCTCGGAGCTACTGTCCTCCCCACTGTCACCCCCCTTATGGAGACAGCCTCCCTTCTCCTGCCGGCTTCTCCCCCAATCCTCCCACTCAAAGCATCTCTATTCTCTCCTGTTCTCTGGCACTGGAGTGTGCTGTCACACAGCATAATTCTCATCACTGTTCCTTCCTTTTTTCTCTGAGATTTTGGTAAATTTATCTTCCATTTGCCAGGAGAGCAGCTGTACATTTGAGCTATATGTTACCCTCAGAAAGATGAACTTATTTGACCTCCCCTTTTTTGGCTAAAGGAGAGACTGTTACTTGTGATGCTTTTTATCTCGCTCTTATATTCTAGGTTTTTCTCCTTGATTTCTTTTATCTGCTAGGTATCACACCAGACCAGCTGTCTAAAGGAGATGAATTTTAGTAGGGCTGTTTGTGTGATGACAGTTAAGGTTGTGTCAGAAAAGTATGATAAAACAATATCCTTCAAAAGTTTCTAGTAGCCATAAACATTTGTTTTCAAGTCTGAGACCTTCTTACTAAGGTTTTTGCCACTTTATGTTTAGGTATCTGCATATGATAGATATAAGTATTTATTAATTATACATACATATATAAGTATATTGAGATACACAAAATGCTTAATATAACCAATATAACTATACAACCAATACAACCAATATGTGTAGTTATGCGTTACTATTATATCAATGGGAGAATTGTTCTTATTTAAAAATGCTACTTCAATAGCAAGCAGCATACATATTTTGGAGTATGTATTTTTCAATAAATTTTAAGTATAAATATTATATTTAGATATAGCTGGTCCTTAAAATTCCAACACAAACTCACATCTGCCTAATTCACTTTTCAGGAGAAAGCATTAAGGGTAGCTCCTATATATGTTTTCTGAACTCCAAAAAATGCCTTAAAAATGATACCTTCACACCTACTTCCCAGGTAAGGCACACAGAAGGCAAAGGCATTCCCTGAGACGGATGCAAGAATGCTGATGCCACGTCATAAGATTGAGAATTAAAGCGAAGAATATAGCAAACCCAGGCAGAGGACGATACAGGATTTGGAAGGCAATGAAAGTAAGTGCTCTATTTTCTTTCTTCCTCCCTGCCTGCACTCATGAGGATACTCCAGCTTTAACTGCTTGTTTAGTGTCTTTTCTAGGACTAAAAGGACTAAACGTTGATGCTGCTGATACGGCAGGAAACCGGGGCCCTGCCAGCCCCGTTCTGCCCGCGCGGGTTCTCCACGTGCTGCTCCGCAGAGCGGGCAGGGAGCAGCATCCGTGGGGCTGAGCACGAGGCAGGACCCGCTCAGAGCGCGGAGCCCTCGGTGCTCAGCAGGACACGCGTCCGCGGGGCACGTCACCCAGAGTGGGGGCCACTCACTGCACCTAGGCAGCTGCAGCGGGGAGAGGAAAAAGGGGTTTCCTTTGGATACCTGACAGTGACAGCCTCTTTCGCGGTATCCTCCTCTGATGACATGTAGGCTCCCTTTCTATCAAGACTCTTAAAAAAATCATAGGAAAATTTGTTCTGTTCTCCTCTATGACAATAAAAATCTTAAACTCATTCCAGGGAGGAAAGTTGTGCCCTCATTTACACTCAATCAATGATTTCTTCCAATGACTTCAGATTTACAGTGCCTTGAATGAGAAAAGAATTTGACCCATATTTTTTTTTTAAATAGTTACCTTTTTTTGCACATTCTTCCTTCTGAAGACTCACTTTATTCAGCCATCAATATTCACACTTTAAAGGCTTATTTCCATCAAGTTCCATCAATGACCTTTAGAAATTGGTCCCTTCAAATAAGAAAAAAGACTTCAATTACAACAACATCTGCCTCCATCTAGCACTTTATTTGCCTTAGAGAAGGGATGGAATGATGATTAAGTTAATGGATAGGTCATTTTCATTTTTCACATTTACCATTAAAGTGCCTCCATGAATCACCATTTATTTGGGGCCCAATCATGGAAGGCAGTGGCAAAACATCCATTGACTTCCACAGGCTCTTTTCCTGCACACTGCAGCGAGGGGAAGCAGAGTACTGGCATTAATCAACCTTTACAACCATACTATAATATATTTGTCTTTTATTAGAGCTGGAAAATAAACACTATTGTCCTCAGGCTCCCACTTCTCTAAAATCTGCACTGGCTACCTCAGTTTTTTTCTGCTGGCACTCGGTTATTCAGCATCTCTGCTCCCCATGCTGCTCACAGGCAGTAAGTTGACAACTTTGCTCCCTTGGCAAGGATAAAATGAAGTGTAGTAGGTGGCAGTAACAACAGAAGAGAGAACTTCTCTACCAATTTATTCTATTTTACTAGGCTGTTGTAAGTATTTAGCCAAAGATATATGGCCAGCGGTGCCATGACCACGAGAGTGTCCCATGGGGTACAAGCAGAACTGCAAAACATCGCACATCACGGCAGGATGCTGGCCATGGCAGTGGCAAAGGAGGTGGTCTATAAATAAGGTAATTTGTGAAGCCCTTAAGTAGAGAGGAAATGTGTAAGACAGAATGTGTGGAACGCAGGAGAGGACACGTGTCAGATGTAGGCGGGTAGAAGCCTGTGGAGATCGGGCTGTCAGGAGGAACTGCACAGAAAGCTGCCAAGCTGCAGGCAGCTTCCAGATGCAGGCACAGAGCTGCTCGCCCCCTGCGCAGCCTCTTAATGGTCCCTGGATCTTCTAAAGTGACAACGTGTGACCACCTTGTTTGTCCATCTAGTTTCATCTATAGCTTTGCAGCCTGGCGAGGACTCTCCTTGAAGACTTCAATTCCAAGACCTGTTCTCTAGTCAGCGCTGCTGCCCAGGGCCTGGGCTGATGCTCAAAGGAGGGGACTTCCCCAGCACAATATTGCAAAATTACCTGTTGCCCACAGTTACTCTTACATATATAAAACAGACTGAGATTGAAAACATAGCTTGAATCACACAATAACATTTAAAAGGGAACGGAAGCTTTTAGCAAATGAGGGCTAAAGTCACTAAAAGACAAATGGAAGGTCATTATGTACCTTATAATTGCAGCTGTTTTCTGATACATCTTGTACTAAAAAAGAGGGAGGAAGCAGAGCAATCCGTCAGTGCTGGAGATGACACTGAAACTTTAAATGGGAGTGCATTGCAACAAATTAAACAAGTGGGACTCAAAAAGCCATAAAGGTTAGCTCTCTTTGGAGCAGAAATAGATTATAGGGAGAGGCCATACCATTTGTTGACGAAGTTATAAAGATCAAGATCACTAGACTGAGCAACTAGACAAGAATTACAAGAAAAAGAATCGTTAACATGAAAAAAATAAAGATGGAGTTTTTTATTTGAACTGACAAATTGCATTTATTATTCAAACACTGTAACCATCAACTGGTTCAACACCAGAAGGAACCTCAAATGACAAGACATAAAAAGAACTTCAAGACAGAGCTGGAGAGAACAATACGATCAGCATAAGGACAATAAAATCCAACCCAGGAAGTTTTATTCTGTAAAATTCACATGGCGTTTGGGAAGAGACAAACTGGGCTGAATGTCGTAACGTAAGTGGAAAAAAGGGCTGGACGGCGAGCCAGGTAACGGCAGCAATCACGAACAGAAACTGCCACAGGGAAGAAGCAGCGTGGAGAGTATTTGGTTTGCAGCACAAAAATCACTAGTGTCACTGAGCAAAAAGAGCATCATGTAAAGAGAGGTCCCTCTTGGCTGAGGAGGCATTGACAGCATCAACAGTCTCAGAAAAACATAAGAGCCATCTGATTTAGCTGCCTGTAACTGCACACTCAGAAATACCCTTTCCTCACTACAGAGTCGACCATTGTAATTATTACCCCAAGCTCAGCACTCGTGTACACACTGACACACAGAAATGCAGGCACATTTTCCTAAGAGTAATGGCAGGGTAATGGCCCTGTGTCTACTGATACCGCAGAATGCCAAAAGAATTAAGCAGCAGGTTGGCATCTATCAGCTGTAAAAAGCAACGCATTTTGGGGTGTGATAACCTAAACAATCCTATGGAAAAAAAACTATTTCCACAGCAAATCTTCCTGTTCAAGCTGCTTTTCCTTATCCTTCAAGGATACAGTGTCTATTTGTATGAAGATAGTGTCTATCAATTTTAAGTCACATTTATGAACTCCATTCAGAAGCTAGGACTCCTCTGAGTTATTAAGCCATTAAAGGCTCTGTCACTTTTCATGTCAAGGGTAATAATCAAATGATTAAAATAGTTTAAAGTTAGCACTCCAGTAGTAAAAATGCAACATTTTCACCCATTTTTCCAGATTCTAGAACTATCCTAAATGGTGTTTGATGTGAACAACTGCGTTGAACAGTAATTAAAGGACAGCTACTGGAAAAGGAACTCAGAATATTTTTCCTAATGTTATCAAAAGGAACTGTTTGATTCTTCTTTCCAGGAGGGAAATTCATTTTGCATGACATTTAAATATATTAACAATGCTCCAGCACTCCAGTTTACCTTCATGCTTTTCGGCTCAGGAGTCTGAACATGCTTTGGGCACCAGAAGAGCCTCCTCGGGCACAACGGCGCATTATCCCCAGGAGCCGAGCCGCTGCTCCAGTCCTTCCAGATCCCAAAGCCACCTCACACTGAGTCAATGCCACAAAATATTCCGCTGGTGCAATTCCTTTGGGATTTGCAGGCTGGCTGGCATGTAGGGAGAACGCAAACAGGGCAATTGCACCAACTCCAGCGGTTTGAGCCGCTGGTGCGGGGGACCCTTCCCTGCTGCGAGTGGAGCTGCAGGCTCGAGTTCGTTGAGCTCATGGTCTCCAGAACATGCCACAGCTGGGAACTGCCATATCCCACTTCTTGGAGCAGCCCCCAAAAGGAGCCCTCATTTTAGGGCCATCTCCACTGAGCATTTCCAGTTTTGTGGATATTCACTACACTTTAATAATTCCAACTCAGTCATGCTCATGACTGCTTCATCTTGGTAAATTCTGGATTTTGGTTAACTTCCTTACAGAAACTAACTCAAGTGCTTAGAGTGTGCTGGAACATTTGGCTGTTTAGCAGCTGCCTTATAAATAAGCTAACAAAGAACTGGAGCTAATGCTGCACAAAAACATGAACTGAGCTCCTGTTTTTAAGTTACTCCTAACCTCTCAATGATTCCTGCAGTTGGGCTGCAATTGTCTAGATAGGTTTCTTTAAGCATAAGCTCTTTCGATCAAAAAAGGTGGATTCTTCTCCAAGCATATGCAAATATGCATACCTTTATATTTGCAGGTTATTTTTAAGTAGTAGTGGAAGTGGAATGTTAAAATTTGCTGCATAAACAACTGCTGTAGAACCATTTTCCTGACAGAGAAATGTGTTGCAATTCCTTCAAGACTACTTGCTGACTGAATTCCACTGCTGCTTCTATTTTGGGATCATTTGTGAAGGATTTATCTGGTTTGCGACTAGCTAAAGGATGGTGCTGTGCATTGTATGAAGATACAAAGCTGTTAGCCTCCATTACCTTTTGGATTTGTGCACTATAGCAATCTTTCAATTTTCTGACCAAATGCTATGCATCAAAAAGCACAGTATAACACTGAATATTTCTTACCCTATTAGATGCCTCCAGCTAGCTCTGTTGCTCTTATTACAAAGTGCTGCTCTGGCACCTGGATGCTGCATCCTACTGTGATACACACTACAAACACGTAGTAAGTGATAGGCTCTTGTGACCAAGGAGATTAAAAAAATGAAAACTAAAATAAAGGTGATGTTTGAAACAAATGCCTTCTATTTCAGCTTGTATGAAAAGTCATATGAAAACAATACTCCAGTTACCTAAAAATGTAAAAGAGTAAAGATATTTCTTGCCATATGCAACCGAGCAAACACAGAACAAAATTATCAGTAGTACAGTAATGTATCCAATCACCTGAGGCATGTTCAGAGAAATCTGAGTGAAAAACACGTGCCCTCGAGTGAAACCTAGGCTTTGGTACATGTCAAAATAAAGAGATAATTAATGCAACCAATATCCACAATTTATCACAGCAATGAGCAATTACTAATAAAATGCAATCCCATTCTGCGATTCAGAATATTCAGGAAACAGGTAAAAAGAAGGAAAGCCTCTTTTAAAATTTAACTTTTCATTTCTATTCTGTCTGGAAAATGTGCATGTAGACATAGCAGTATTCACATGACGATTTGCTAAAAACACCCAACTTGAATTAACTTCACATTTTATTAGCTTGCTGTGGTTGAAGATGGCAATATAAGGTTGTAAAAGACACTCCCTCAATGTATATTGTTTCTTTATAGTAAAATGTCATGATTTATTATTTTTATTTCCAGTTGCCTGGCTTTCTCTCTGGAGGAATAGCTGATTAGTCTCACTTCAGGCAGTTTCAACCGGAAAGAGAGAAACAGCCAAAACAGCTAGGAAAAAAACACTACAGGAGCTATTTTGCTCTCTTCATGATTTGAAAGAGCTCTTCAGCCACTGAGCTTTTAAATTCCATAGGGTTCTCCTCACAGAGGCAGAATGCTGCAGGCAACTTGCATAGGAATTAAATAGGTTTTTTTTTCAGCTGCATAGCTCTCCCTCCTAAAAAAATATTTTTAGATGAAATCCTTGTAGTCTAAAATAAATCTCACACTTGAGAAATATAACAGCAAATCCTCTTTAAGAAGTTCGTTTCCCAGACATCAAGAGAAAATGTTGATGCATTTGTACTGAAGAGGAGAACTGAAGATGAGGCTTGCTGGTGCAGCAAGGGGCACTGGCACTGTAAGCCGCATGGGTGGAAGTGTCTTACAGCAGATCTCTGCAGCACAGCAGTGCTAAGGAGCTGCTGCCCACTGGGCATGCCTTGGAGATGCCTACCCACACACTGAATGCCTAGTGGTGGTGGTAGAGCATGTTAGGAAGATGCCTGGAGCACTTCCTCCAGTGTATCTACAAGGCATCCAGCTCATGTACTTTGAGATGTGAACTGAAATGCAGGAAGTTCAGAGATCTTTCAAAATCTCACTCCCAGTCTGAACTAAACTGCTACTTGCAGATGCACTAGAAGAACTTTGCAGGACTCCACACATTCCCCAACGAAGATGATGGAGGCTACATTTCACACGAGGGACCCAAGTGAGGTCGTGAGGACCAGCTGGGAAGGAGCTCAGGGTGAAGGTGCAACCTCCTTAAGCCGCATGTGCAACCGGAGCCTTGCAAAAGCTACCACAAACAGTTGCAGGGGCAGACAAGAGCCAGGGATCCAAGTGCCACAATTTTTAATACTATTTGAGCACCTAACTGCTCCTGTAATAATATACACTAATAACAATAAACATAATATGCACTGACCCACTATTGTTACAGCCTTGCTCTAAAGGGAGACTATGAAAGAAAAAAAGATCTGACAGATTTCAATTTCTTCCACTAAAAACACCCAGGGAAACAAATGACAGCTCATCAGAATAAAACAAACATTTCTTCCAAAAACCTTAAATTAAGGCAACTGTAAATAGCATGAAGATTTAATATCTGTTATAATTTACAATAATTACATTCATTATTGGCTTATTTTAATAATCTTTAGGCACACTAGAATTATATTTTTCCTTCAAATTCAACAAAATGTAAGAGTTTTAGATTACTTGTATCTATGTAATGAATTAAATGACATGCTATGATAACAGGAGACAGGATATGCTCCCCCTGGAGATCTTTCCCCAGTTTCATTTCCCTTTCAGCGTTCCTGTGTTCCTACTTTGGAGGCTACTACAATACAAATGGCACTCATAATATGCAATACATTTTTCCTGATTACTTTAACAGTACCAAGAAGATAACCAATGAATAACCACAATAATGTATATGTAAAGGGGATCACAAATCTCACTGATGCAGAACAGGAAGAATTTATTTTCAAAGTGTTGCTAATGACTTGCTGCCTGTCCCTTTGAAAATTGCTTTTAGCTTAGTACTATCCCTCAGAAATCCAATTCATAAATTCATAAACAGCATGAAATTCCAGTAGGAAATAAGGCACTTTTATTTAAATGTATTACAGCATGTTAATGTTGTTTCCTAGAACATAAACCACAGTAAACATTGCACCAAAATACATACAACCTTACCGTATGATTTTGAAAAGTTTCTGGGTTAAAACCCAAAACTCAACATGCAGTCAACTTGCAAACAGATTACTACAAAGGGATCCAGATGACACTCTGGCTAAGGCAAGCAAAGGGGAAACAGCACTCGTGTGAGCAGCGCATCCCATCCCCACACAGAGGATAAGGACAGGGACCTTGTGCCTTGGGGAGCTGCAGAAACAGGCTCAATGCTTTCCAGCTCGCTGCCAAAACCAGCAACGTGCAGCGAGCAGGTGCTGCACACTGGGGGTTTGGCTCGGCTGCTGTGTCATTCAGCAGCTGCTGATACGTGATAATTCTTCATGGGAGCTATCTCAGAAGCTTTTCTCCAAGTGGTTGGCTCTCCTGTTTGCCTCTGTTCTCATTTTAGTCCAAGTGCTCCTCTTACACACACTCAGCTAATATGCTATGCCTGGAGGGCAGAGAAAGTTGCTGAAATTCTCAATAATGCCACTAAACACATACTGGTTTGTATGTGTTTGGGCTCTGGAAATGGAGGGTAGCCTCCCTCTATCATGTTCTCTAAAACACTGCTAAATATTTTTTTCAGAGCAAATGGAAAAGGCTTCTCATATTACCAAGCAGTGCCTGTGTGCCTTTGCCTGTAGCATGTCAGGACTGCTCACTCTACTATATATGTTCACTACTAAATATTTTTTCAGAGAAAATGGAAAAGGCTTCTCATATTACTGAGCAGTGCCTGTGTGCCTTTGCCTGTGGCATGTCAGGACTGCTCACTCTCCTTTCATATTTTCTTTTTTAAATGAAACCAACTGATATTCTTAAAGAATCATAAAAGAAAGCAGTAGAGGTATCTAAAATATGGCAAAAATGGGGAGAACCAAACGTTTGGTATGTGCTTTAAGGAACGGACCCAGGAGGAGATCATGGATTGGGATGCTCCAAGCCCCACAATACTTGGAGCAGTCGGACCTCCCCAGGGATTCTGGAAAGCATTTGCGTGGAGGCTTCTTTAACTTCAGAAATGCAATGAAATTGTGGTCTTTGAAGAAAAAGAAAAAAAAATCATTAGCTGCAAATCAGAGCAATTATCTTTGGAAGAAAAAAAAAGTAAAGAAATTAATTATCTGCAGTTCATGTAGGACCTGGGGAATGGGGAATCGTCATACTCCGTTCAGTTCATGAGAGGAAAGTGAAGGATCAGTCACCTGGAACAACACCCAGATGGGTGCCTCAGCCAAAACGAGCGTGGCCTTCACAGGGAGCTGCCTGTCTTCCTGGGGAACCTGTCTTGCAAGTCCCTCAAAATATTAAACATCAGATGCAAGTGACCTCTGCTGAACTCCAAAACCTTTTTAATAAGAATTTCTACCTGCTTAGTTCACTTGTAATTACACTTTAACTTTTCAAATAACTGCATGCATGCTGACAGAAATTGGAAGGACACTTCCATACGCTAAGGTGAGGGAGGACAGAAAGTCCAAAAGAAACATGGAAAATCAAGAATTGGCTAATTTGGGATTAATGCTCAAAAACAAAAAAATCTATATTTATCCAGGAATATCCTCTGGATATCTACAGATGTACAATGTTTCTATCTATCCTATAGCTTCTATCTATATCTCCCTTGTATCTGCATGCTGATTTAGGAGAAAGGTTAATCAAGTTTTCTGCATCTGAACAAAACACTTGGAGGGTGAAAAAAAGCCTGTTGAAGGGACCATTCCATTACAGTATGAGGAGCACATTTCACAGGGCAAGCACCTCTAGCTAGGTGCTAGGCCATGACTGTGAGTATATCCGTCTCCCTGCTGAGTGCAGGGGCAGAGGGGGCCTGTCCTGGCAGGCCCTGGGCCAAGGCCAAACGCCTGTGGCCAGTCCTGGCACCTAATCCCCCTGGGAGAACCTGCAGCTGAATAGCCTCTAAAATAGTGTTTATTTTGACTAAAGCATTACAGAGAAAACCTGTCTCAAAACCTAAGCCTGAGCTCAGTCCCACTCAGGCTGTCCCTGGGACTGGCAAAGGTCACTCCCTTGTGCTCTTCCACAGGTCCTATGAGCCTGAACTCCCCGCCTCGGGCTGCAAGGATCCCCGGCCTTTTTAACCCTTTCTGTTTGTGTTCCAGTTCCCCCATCTATTAAAATAACATTTTCACTCCTTGGGAGACAAAGGAGGCAAAAACTTCAGAGCCTGAGCCCTTGCCTGTTGGGGAAGAAGCTCGATGCTCCTATTTCAGTTGGGGTTGGGGGGCAATAGCCCAAGCTTGGTTCTCTCCATTTTGTTCTTTCTAAAACTCCTAGGAATTTAGTCATCATGAGAATAAAATACACTCTGTTGCCCAGGACTAATGACCTTTCTTAATACCTGTGCTTTATTTCAGTATTCTTCCACTATATTGTATGAAGAGTTAAGGGTGCTATTAAATAACAGCTCCAATCCTGTCATTTCAGGCTCCCTAACGCAGTCAAAACCGTCACTGGATTTGAAAATCAGATCCCAAAACAAGCCCAAGAATATCTTCTTGCTTCAAATTAGACATCCCAATTCACCTGAAATGTCTAAACAAAATCAGCAAAGGTCTCAAGAACACTAAGAATCTACAGCATTCACAGCCACCAGAGGTTGGACACCTACGCCTTCCGAAATAAAAAAAGTCTGGTTTATGCCAAAATGTATAGGTTTACTTGTTAAATGTCAGGTGCCCACATTTGAATATCTTTTTCAGGGAACTCTCTATTTCATATCCAGAAATGTTTTCACTTCCTGGAATAGCTGTGTTTATTACTTTAATAAACTGAATTTAGAAATATGGTTATTGGCTTCTTAACTAGGCTAAATTAAGTTTCATTAAAAAATAAAATCTAGGATTCCACTTTGTACTTGACATAGTGGCACTTAAAATGTAAAAACATCTCTATTTCTTTTCCTTTTTTAAAAAATGTGTAGATAAAGAAAATCCCTCCTGCATTAAAGGTAGAGCTATTCTCAGCGTTTCAAATGGACTAAAATATCATAAATAAAACTTTTAATTAAAATATCTGGTATAAAATGTTTCTATGCTTATTATGCATATGCTTTTTTGTTTGTTATAGATCACAGAATAAAACCGAAATGTCTTCATTAAACTTGCAGGGTGATGCTACACAGCTGTTAACTTGCATCTCCTGGAGGAAGGGAAGTTACTCCATGCAGCTGTTCTGGACTCCAAAAGCTGCTGTTCTGATGGCCATGATCTCTTCTGCAGAACCAGATGGGCATGGACATGTGCTGCAGCATCCTAGCACAGCTAAACCCACCAAGAAACTGTATGTAATTCCTCAATGAAATTGAGGTGTCTCACACAACCTATTTAATGGCCATGCTAGAGGTGCATCTCAAAAGAGAAACATTGGGTAGCAGCATTTTTTTTGTGCTTAATGCGTTCAGACTGAATACTGAGATCATTAGGTCATGACTTTCAAAGCAGGTATCCAGTTAGTTGTACATCCAGATATAACGTTGCTTGGCTCATGCTGAGCTGTTATGTTACCGCTCTGTCTCGCTGGTCTTTAATGGGCAGGATGCATCAGCCGAAGCCTTTCCGAGAGCTCTGATCCTGCCTACTTCCCTATGCTAGGAGTGAACAAACACATCTGGAAGCAATGCAAGCAGGATACAACATTATGTTTGGACCCCTCCAAGAGTTTGCCCACTGTGAAAGAGGGTCAAAAAATAACACCGCAAAAAATGTGCACACACGGATCAAGAGAAAAAAAAACTACATTTTGTTCTCCTGTTCCCTTGAGTTCACTGCAGCACAGCATCCTGCAGCCTCCTGAGTGAAGAGTGAAGGAACAAGTAAAGTATCTTTAGCAACCCTCAAACGTCTTGGCTTATGCTTTACAGCTTCAGCGGGAGGGTCCTGCTCACTACTGCTCCTGCCCAGCACAACGTCTGGGCCCGCATCTCTCGCGGATGGGACCGTCTGCTCCTGCAGAGGGTCCCTCGGCACCAGGGACACGCACTGTGGGGAGAACAATCCCCACGAGAGGGAGGCACAGGTTCGCTCGAGAGCCCCTGCTGAGCTGGGCAAGGCACAAGCAGTAACTCACTCAGAGGAGCCTGCCAGCTCCTTCCTTGTCAGACCCCTCGCAGCCCAATGTCAGCAGCATTTATTCACATAGAATCATTGAGGCATCAGCGACATCTGATCTACACTTTTGTCCTTACAAATTGCTGATTAATTGTCTGAATGAAAAAGAAATGGTGGGTGGACAAAGATAAACTCTTTGATTTTCATCAGAAAATCAGTGTATTGCCACAGAAGATCCCGTTTAATACTCTTTTAAGGCCAGAGAGCTGCTCTGGGCTGGGAGCAGGCTAATGTGTGCTAATTTCTACCTGCAAGGTTTTCAGATGACAGATTATCTCCAAAAAATGATTGTGGCACTAAGATGTAGAGGTTCCCATCCTCAGAAATCATGTGGAACCTGCAAGGGGTTCAGTTATGTCAGAGGCAGCACGTGTTTGACATGTGCCATGAAAATTTCAGAAGTTGTGTCAGCAGGACCCCCACAAACATTTTTTTTTTCTGGATTCCTAATGAAGTGGCTACACTTTCCACTTTCTTAACTTGCCCATTGCAGAGTAGAAACTACAGGAAGAGATAGCAAGTGTTAAATTCAGTTTCTGTGACAGCAGTTAATGAAAGGAGAAGTAGTAACAAAGCTTTGCAATATCTTTGATGCTTAACTAAACGACCAGAACCAAAGAAAGTGGTTACCACTGGGAAGGCAGGATTGCCAAACCTCTGTGTGCCTATGTTGAATGCTTAATGATGCAACTCTTCATTTCTTTGTCTTCCCTCACACTTTTTAAACTCTATTCAAATAAACAGACATTGCAACTTCAGCTAAAGCCACCTTTGCATAAGCCAGGGAAGTGCACATTTCACATACTGCATACACAAAAATGCAGTGCAATTAAATTAATCCCCCCCAAATACAAACACGCTCAAGAACAAAAATCTCTGTAGCTTTGTTCTGCCTGGTACTGTGGTACATTTGCTATAATGCACTGGGGGGAAGCATCAAGTACTTCCTCCTCCTGCAAGGGGTGCCTCTTTCTTGCCTGACATTACAGGTGGGTGAGTCTTTTAGTCTCCATCCTTGAAAGGATAACAATTAAAGTGCTGAGCAATGCTAGAAGATGCAGCAGTGAATGACTGAAAGATTAGTCACAGGTTTGGGATTTGTATCTATGCTTCACATGAGAACAAGGCAGGATGCTCTACAGCACCAGGCAAGAAAATAGTATGAAATACTGTTGAATTAAACAGTAATGAATTAAAATTGAAATAAACCAAAACCATATTTTAATTTAGGCCCTCAAATCACTATTCCTCTTAATGGAGAACACAATTCAATATAGCATGCTAAGTTGTCCATCGTAGTTCTGCTTGTAGTCTATTAAGAACAGTTCCAGCGTTAATCTCCCCATATCCTCTCTGTCCAGCTGTTCCCATGCGAACATGCACACATGGCATTAAGTTGCAAACTCTCCTCCCAAACCTTGCTGCATCTAGTCAGGGCAAACTCATCTTCCTTTCTCTCCTCCTATCCCTTTCAGTTTTGTCCCTGCAGGCAGTGGGTGCTGAATGTAATTAATCCTCTCTCTACCCACTTTACATGGGTAGAGGCTCCAGGCTCTGAGTGGCCATGCACACTAGAAATAGCTTGACCTTAGTTATAAAGGACTTTTTGGTAGAAATCAATGGGAAATTTGCCTAAGAAAATATTGCAACATATAACTCTTCAGGTTAAAATGTCAATAAATGGTCATCTGTTATCATTCTATACAATGTTTAGGCACTGCAAAGCTGTTTTACTAATTCCAGCAATGGTAACTAATTAACAACAAGGTATTAAAAAAAAAAAAAAAAAAACACATAATAGATGCATAAGCTAATTATGAAAGCCTTGCTTTCTTCTCCAATAGCATGAAGGGCCCAGGAATGACTTCCCAGCTCATTAGGTTGGTAAATGAAAGAAGCAAAGCCCGAGCTGCATGTGGCAGAAGGGGTGAGCGGAGCCCAGCCTGTGCCACAAAGCAGCACGCAGATTCCCCTGCCCATGCACAGGCGAGGCCAAGGCCCAGGGCAAAAATCCCAGTGAATTTGCAGGCAGATTAGTACACACATACATGAGCAGAATTTCTTTGTAATTTCTGTCCTTTGTCCGCATGCTTCGCAGGCTCTTCACCAAGACCACTGCTCTCTGCCTTCACCTACCGCGGGGACAGAGACGGTCACAGAGCAGCGCAGCGCTGGCTCGCACGGTGGCCCGCACGCACTGCCAGCTGCCCCTGTGCTGCTGCTTTGCCAGGGTCGTGGCAAGGAGCAGGGCTTGAGGGAAGCACGGAGCAAGCGCACAGCTGGGGGAGCTCTTCCCCCAGCTGCACCGAGGCGCTCCTCGGAAATTGTAATAAATGAGCAACGCGCACCGCTGTTATTGGGCCATGAAGGCAACATCCCGGTAATGAATTGAGAGATAACTGAGTGAGGAGAGGTCATGGAAATGAGAACAAGCAGCTTGTGTTTGCTGCACCACAAAGAGCAGCTAATGGGAGGACGCTGGCAGTGCGATGATGTGCTCAGGTGAGTGAACTAAATACTCATTACTGACGTAGTTTGAATGTATGTGAGCAAAGCAAGATGAAATTTGTCGAGGCCAGAGAGGAGGATGACGTGTCCTTCCTCTTCTCCATCCCAGAGAGAGTACCCTCGGAAAATCTGAAATATTTGCTTGGTTTTATCCCACTGAAACAAGATCTACTGCATTGATCAGAGATTATTGGAGAACTTCTATTTATATGGCAACCCTGCAGCAGACACCTCCAGCAAATAATGTTGTTATTTGGATTGCAGTAAATTTGTCAAGTGCAGATTATAAAGGGGAGACACTAACATGATGGGCCAAGATGCAGCTCACAGGCAAAGTCATCATACTATGTGCTAAAAAGTAAACCATGATCTTTGAGAACAAAACTGCCAGGGTTTATATTTTCTGTGCTTTAGAGAAGCAAAACCTGATGTATTTCACAAAACTTCCAGCAAACACCATGGCACAGAGAATCAAGCAAGCAAACTGTAACGACAAGGTGCCGAATGTAAAACTAATTAGCCAAGGCTTACGGAGCCCACCAGCTAAACAGGGGACACTGCAGAGCTATCAGAGACACAGCACAGGAGTGTAATAATGCACAAGAGCTACGTGGCAGATTGAGAGCAGATCTGCAAGCCTTTGTAGCACAGTTAATATAAGTTCTTCCTCAATTAGTCTTGCAATTAATCACAGAAAGCACAGCAAAACAGGCATCCAATAGGAGGACCCAGCTTATTTATATGGAATCATTCACTAACTTATTTGTTTTATAAATCACTTTCTCCATTTCTGCTCTTAAGCCAGTTTGGAAGAAAAAAAATAAAAAAAAGAAAAGAAATCTTGGAAGCCACCTATGGGACTCAGATGCTGACTTTCCCTTCCATCTGATGAGGACTGCATACTGAAAGGGCAGAAGTTGCTTTGAAAGTGCCTGCCTTCATCCCTCCTTTCTCCTGTCATTAGGAAGCCTTGTTCCAGCGCGCCAGCCGACATCAGAGCAACCTGGATGCTCAGGGAAAAGGGCCGAGGAGCCAAGAGGCAAACAGCGCACGAGCTCCTGGGGAGACGGCTGCACCAGCTCCCAGGGAACACAGTGAATTACACCGTAAGAAATGTGCACCTGCAGGAAGCTTTAGAGCAAACAACAGTCCCGGGGGCAAGATGAAGAATAATTAAAACTCATGCTACAAAAAGATGTTACTGTTCCAACATGTGTTAGCATGAGCCAGTCGGCGAGAGAGCAATAAAAGGAATGTCAAAGGGAGAGAGCAGTTGTGGAAGAGTCTGGGCTGGGGCTCGTGAAGACAAATGCCTGGGGAAGCAGGGCAGCAGCTCTGGTCATAGCAAAGATGTCTCTGAAAATGTAATTTTAGGGGAAGAGAGGGTAGATGACTCCTGCTGCCATGGGGACAGGACATCAGCAGTGCCCTCAGACACAGATGCTGATCTCTCAACAGACGACCGTGCCAAACAAGATCATTTGATTTACATACAAGCAGCGAACAGTACCCAGACCGAACTGCAGACCAGAGGCACTGCTGCCCAAGAGGGCTGGTCACTGTGCTGGAGCAGAAAAGAGCCTCGGATGTCCAGCTCTTTGCCCGCGCGCAGCTCAGAGTGCCAAGTGACACTGAGGGCCGTGGGCACTGGGCCGCCGCGCTGCCGCGGGAGGCCGGGCAGGCCCTTCCTCAGGCCCGGCACGTGGGGCAGGTCATCGCCTGCATCCTGCCCCTTCTCGCTGGGACAGCACCAAGGAGCGGGCAGAAACTCCTGCCTGGCAGACACAAATCCAGGTTTATGAGGGACAGGTTTAGGTAACAAAGCCACCTGGGTTACATCGAGTGCATTGCAGCCTGCAACCTAATCAGCAAATAACAGTGACTGGGGTCTGCCTTCCCCTGCTGCCTTCCTTCTCCCGCAAAAAGCAATTCCCAGGTGCCTGGACTGGGCCATATGCAATGGCCAGGCCTCTGCAAGCAGTGTGACAAACCCTCTCCCATCTGGTTGGTCTTGGCTGACATGGTTGAAAATGAGCTCCAGCTAATTGCAGCGCTCTGTTCTCCCCTGCCCAGGCACTAGTAACATGGATTCCAGATGAGCAGTGATTCAAAACCAATCAACAAATCAATCCCAATCAATGCCACCACTTCTGGGCAGTTATCACCACTTGCACACATTGACACCTTGGCATCTCTGGGAAGGGAAACTTGCTAACTATCCTGAAATGGTGTGTGGATGGACGTATTCCCAATTACGTGACATACTGGAAAACACATCACCTGCAAGGACACGGGACCAGCTGAGCTGCAGGCCCTCCTGCTCTCTCAAGCCAAGGAAACCTGCCCAGCCACCCTGGGCAACCCGGAGGTGCAGAGCCCTCTACAGCGCTACCTGCGGGAGATGTGTCCCCATCCAGAGCTAATGCTCCGTGCGTGACGGGTGCCACATCTCTGAACCTGGGGTCCTCAACAAGAGGAGCCACCTCGGTGCCACCGCTGAGGAAACGCTGCTAAGGCAGAAGCTCTGCAGAGCCCTCTGCCCCAAGAAGGGCCCAGCCCACTAGCCAAGGCACAACGGGGACAGAAGGAAGAGGGCAACAAAATATAGGCATATTGTTAATAATATAAACCCCAGGCTTTCCCTGAATCTAGAGATAAATACTGTTATGTTCATGTAAAAGATGCACAAAGATGCCCCTTAAATACAATTATACGCAGTGATGAAGCTGAGACCAGCTGCTCCGATTTGTGCAGCGCTCTGCACAGCTCACAAGTTTTGTTCAGGTCTCAATTACCACAGTGGAAGTCAGGGCTAAGTC
>NW_010587519.1:197168-250142 GCF_000705375.1 Tinamus guttatus | reverse complement strand
GCAGGAACAGGCTGCAGCAAAACAGGACAGTGAGAACAGACCCACATCTAACAAAAATGTCCTCTATTTCTCTGCAATATGAAAATTTTAAGACTCTGGTATATCTTGTTTTTATGATCCTTCCAACAAGGTTTTCTTTTTCCTATTTTCATCTTAAATAATTAAATTCTAGCAAAAGTAGATTAAAAGCTAGATTTACTAAAAGGGGTTTTGCATTTCTGAGTATTTTATTTCTGTGATAATCAAGTTTGCAAATAAGCAACCATAAACAAAATATCTCTATGGGATGCTAATTCACTTTTCCTTTTTTAATACGAGAAATACAGTTGTGGAATACAGATTATATGGTAGCTAGAAACATCATCTAGTATTTATTACCACACCACTCTGCTCCGCAGACATCCCCCCTTGCTGATCCATGATCTTTTAGGGTCTTGATCTCAGGATGAACCATCATAGGTAACGTGCCACTGGCCCAGTATCTACTTTACCAGAGCAAACAAAGCTCATTCTACACTATGGGTTGTTTAGACTGTTCCCAGCATCAGAAACACTAATGCAAAGTTCATCTTCGCGAAACCAGGGAAGCAAGGGGACCCTCACCGAAGCCAAGGAAATGCTGTGCTATGGGGTGCCAGTGTCCCATCCATAGGGGCTGCCCTGCAGCCTCCTTCCCCTTCGCTCTGCACTGCCCAGGGGAGAAACCGCTTTCCAGGAGCATCCTCAGGAAGGCACTTTTGATAAAAATGACTATGCTTTGCAGGAAAATGTAGACACACTCCATTTATAACAAGTATTGACATTTTCTACAGGCTTTATGCATGCTGAGTGATTTGGATAGGTGGGTTATGTCCTGTGTTCTTCATGGATGTTACCTTTGAGTTCAAGCTCTAGTGCATATAGATACATACACATATAGGAGGGATGTCACATTTAAATAGCTTAATAAAACATGATGTCCTCATGTGATAAGGCTGATAATATTTAATAGATAATGATTTTAAGTACTGGTCACCTCACTTTGTGCACTTCAGAAAATGACAGCTGGGGAGAGGTAAAAGCTTATCTGCTGACAGTAGTCACCTGGAATTACTGAGTGCTCAGAATTCCTAATGCATCTGGAGTCATGGTAATAAATTAAATACCATTAAGGGCCCATGCCATCGCACAGATGGAAATGACAATAAACCCAAGCATGTCAGTAGAAAAAATGCTGTTGATTTGAACAGCTTTTCAAAAGAGTGGTTTAGAAAGCCATGGGAGCTCTTAGGCACTAAGCACTTTCGAAAATCCTTTAAACAAGAGGCCAAACTCCTCTGAATACCTGAGCCCTTACATTCAGGTGCAATATGTCTTCTTTCCCGAATGAAAAATAGCTGCTAATAGAAGGATATTTTAAAGAAAGCAGTCACCCCAAAGCTTGACTGCTCTTCTGGCAAGGATTTGTGGTTCAACAGCCACTTTGATTTGTTGTGCAGTAGCCATTTCATGCGCTTCCCATTTATAAAACCAAACAAAATGCACCAAGAATAATGAAAAGATTCCAGCAAAGGGCCTGTCCTGCAACCTTCCTCACCTGCTCACTCCGCCTGACGCCGGCTGGAACTGTCTGTTCCACCCTGGCTCACACGCAGACACTCGCTGCGCGCTGAGGGGAGAGGCGGGGGCCCCCCCCACCCTCGCGCCTGAGCCCGGGGCACCCAAGGGAGCTGCCACAGCAGAGCGGCCACTGCGATTATTTCACCTGCTAATTGTAACCTCATTAAATACAACGGTACACGGAGAGCGGCAGCATTGTCTTACTGCAAACTCCCATCTCTGCATCAAAAGAAAACATTTCCTTTCTTGAAATCAAAAGCTCATTTAAATGCCTGATTGCTCATTTGTGGACCAAGGGAACTGAAGCATTATTTTTCCTACTTTCCTATATAAAAGTATTAAAAATACTATTTAAAATTATTTTTCCTTATTACACAATATTGCCAAGAGAGACAGCACCTAATTAACCTACAAAAAATATATCACCAGCACCCAAAATGAGACTGCCTTGTGCTGCTAGGTGACAAAGATTTACCAGCAGTGCACAGTGTTTGCTACAGTCTACAAACTACTCCCTGTCTCCAGCACCACCATCTTATCCGACTTGTCCATTCTCATCCAGCTAAGGTGCTTTGGTCAGAAGAAATGAGAATGGCGGATCTGGAGGCAGACACAATAAACAGGGCTGGAACAACAGCTCCTAAAGCCGCTGGAGCTGCAGAGCTTGAGCCAGCTGCTGTCTCCAACCCACATGAGCTCTGCACCTGCAGAGAGCCTTGCTGACTCCCAAGCACATTCAGGTGCAGAAATAAATAGACTTTCCCAAAATAATATATATATATTCCAAAAATATAGTCATTTCCAAGGCAGAACTGCCTGGGTATTCATAAAACATGACCCCCCCCCCCCCAAAAAAAAAAAATGTTACTACTGAAGGTTAGAGCTCTACAGTAAACCTGACTTTTATGAAGGAGTGCCATGGGAACATTAAAGCCAACATTAAGAAGATATTTTTTCTATAATAATTTCATCCTACCTTATCACTTTGAAGTGCTTTCCACTTTCACCATCTTCGGGTACCTACAGACTCTTCACAGATTGTGTTTCTACTCATCTTAACTCAAGCTCACCAAAGTTACAACTGGGGAAATCCTTTCTTCATTAGCACCTCTTATCTATGGGGAGGGTTGATTTTCTCTCTGTGCTGCAGTGAGACTCCTTTACGAGCACAAATTTATGGCACCTTCTTTTGTAAGGCAGATTCCCTTCCCAGCTCATCTTCAGTTTCCAGTCCATTATGGTTCTGCAAATATTCTGTATTATCATTTCTCGCTCTCTTCAAGTATTTGCTTTCCATTACTTTCCTGTAGATATATCAGCTTATATGTTTCCCTCTGTAGCACCGCTCTTTGTAGTCCTTGCCCAGCTGTTGACTCCAGCTCTTATCTCCCTCTTTGGCACCTGGATTCAACATGAGAGGCAGGCAGAGACAAGGACAGGCACTGAGTGCACCTGAGCTCTGTTTTCATGTGAAATGGTTCTTCACAGGTGCAACTTATTTCCAAACAGATTAGGATCAGTGGAAAATGCTTGGCTTTCTTTAGAATATCCAGCATTCATACTGTTATGCAATTAACTCTACTTGCCACCTGCACTTGCCTAATTCCAGCAAAAAACAACTTTCTTGCCAATGACCTCACTTTTGGAAAGGCATGGAGCATGGTGACTCAGCCTGGGGGTAGGTGAGAGCAGTCACTCCTGCACAAAATTGCTGTGCTTTGTGTGCAGGGTATTTATTAGTAATTGGATTGTCTCTAAAATTAGAGCATCAGCAGATAATCTACCCCCTAGAAAAAAAATGGATATTGTTGGCTTGTTCCTTTATAGCAAATGGAAAAGAAGGTAATTACTGTGCATGCCAAATGCATGGGCCCAAGTGCACGCATGTGTAAAGCACTCCATGTGTTATTTTTTCTTACAGAGGTGAAGGACTACTCTTTAGAGAAAAAGCCTGCAGAGCATGTATGGAACATCCTTCTTTTCTCACTTGTCCTAAAAATCTCAGCTGTCTTTAATTAAAATAAGCCGAAGATTCGCAATGCAATTCTAGCAGCATTTAGAGTACTGGAAGGAAAGAGATTTGTTCAAAAGGAGCAGGCGCTGAGAAGCACTTCAGCCTTCCTGCCTTGTGTTGATGTGGCTGATACACTGAGCTTGGGCTGTGGTTTGAAATTCTCCCTCCGTCCCTTCTTAGCTCTCTAGCTTGGTGGAATAAGCTAGAGCTATAGAATTTGGCTCTGAAATAACATATAGTGTTATTCTGTATTTTAAAATGTATTGGGAAAGACTCTGCTTTGTGCTCATATCTTTTCTTTTATGCTTATCTTTTGGCAGAGGTGCTGCAAAATATGTGGCACAGCTGAGGAGATTTTCTGCAAGGACATTCTAAGCTCCCAGGTACAAAAGTTGCTCAAAATCTACTATTATTATTGCCCTTCAGGAAAAACATCTGTGAAAACTCTGATTGCCTTTTACTTTTAAGACCTGCTGTTATATCTATAAACAGAAGTGATGGTGGTTTGGGTTTCTTAGAAGCCTATTTTGCTGTTTATCTGCAGAAAAACCCCATACAGAAGAACAAGTATGTTTCAGAAGGATGTCTTAGACAACACAACTAGAAAAAGTTTGCCATCTGCTACAATTCCATTTAATGCTAAAATGTGAAAATTTCAAGCTTCTCCTTTTGGTGTTAAAGGTTTAAGCAGTTAAATTCATCAGTACAGTTTGAATCATCCAGGCATATGTAGATTGTTTATGCCTGGATGCCTGAAAAAGCCTAAATTTATACACAGAGATAAGTAAATTTTGATTAATGAGTCATATTGAAACCTAACTCTCTATTTGTATTTCACAGACTTGTGAATACACAAGCATCTTGAGATAGGAAAATACTCAATTATAAAACAGGAATTCATTTAAAAAGATAAAGTCTTAAAAATATCTATTACCTATCTCTTGTTGGTATAAAACAAAGTATCTTCACCCTATGCTTGTCTTTATAAATATTCTAAATGAATATGTTTCTTCAAGAATCTGTGCATACACTTAGATTCTGGTTACACCAGGCAAGAGTCCTGTATGGTTAACGGATCTTTTCATGAAGGGATACACTGTGCTTTATTCCTACTGAGTCTGTCTTTCCCCACCTTGCTCATGGCACAATCAGCACAGTGTGACTTGCATAGGGCATAGTTACATTCAGGTTTCATAACAGTGCCAATAATTACTCTCTACAAAATGACAAGTTATTATAAAATCCTCATTGTCACTGGAGCGCACAGCGTAGTGTCAGAAGCAGTCGTGGGCACTTGGAGACTCCCCTAAGACTGTAATATCCAAGGAAATGAATTCCTGCTCATAAAAACTGAACATTCACATAGGCAGGTAACAATTTGCAAACCTGTGCTGTTAATAGTAGAGATTTGTGCTTTTCAATGGCAAACTTGAAGATATGTGTCTGGGCAAGGTAGCACATGCTTCTGCAGAAAACACTGTCACTTAGTGGCTCAAGAATTGGAGTGGGTGTTGTTAAAAGAGATTAATGCACGTACTACCTATGAGGTACTGAATTTTAAATGATACTTGTGCTCATCTTCATTAGGATTTTTTGAAAATTGCAGTTTTGGTTCCAATGATTTTTAAATGATAAATAAAATACCATAGTCTATATAACATGGAGAAATAGAAAAACTCAACCCCAAACAATCCTGCCTGAAGTTATGAAGAACAGTAGTAGTTCAGTGGCGACAAGGATATAAACAACCAAATGCTCTTTATTGCTCTACTAGCAAACTGGATTTTATTGCAAGATAAAATCTTTTTGGCAGTCCACAGTGATTAAAACTAAAATGAAATTGCGTTCTTGACTCTATTTCTTTTATATTACCAAATTTTGTTAATTCTGTTACTAAGCTTTGATAGTTTAGTAGTTTTTCAGTTCTATTTTAACCAAAAATGATTCAGAAAAATGATGATATACTAGGGAATCTTGTGTAGACATGGTAGAGTATACCATATGATTTAAGATCAAAGAAAACTCTAGCAAAGCTGGATTTTCTGTTTCAACCCAAACTGCAAGGAAGAGGCAGCAGAAATCAAGTGTGTGGAAGGTTGCAGGAACAGGAGCCTCTGCCTTCCTGCTCCTGAAGACCTGAGCTGCTCACCAAGGCCCTAAAGAGTCAGCAGCCCTAAAGAGCCAGCATTAAGGCAGGCAGAAAGGGAGAATGGAAGGAAGAATTGTATTAAGAAGGATATAATTAGTGGAGTTTGCTTTCCTCAGATGCTATTAGAGAACCCAGCTGTCCAAAGCTGTGTCCCATAGCCCCTGAGCTGAGCTCTGCTGTCCTCAGGCAAGGCCGCAGGGTTCGCAAGTCAGAGACCAAACTCATTTTGTTGCAGCGACGGCTTTCAAGGACAAGGCTTGATGCTGAGTTGGTGAGGAGGAGAGTTGGCTTCAATGATTGTGCAGCTTTGCACATACCAATACATTATGCTAATCATCTACAGCAATTTCTAAGCTATGCAAAATCATAATCATATTAAATTATTTAATGTTTATTCCATGAGATACTTATTTATGCTGTCATTTGGAACAACATGGGAATACTCACAAAGTAGTTCTTACTACAGTATAAATTTTATGAACTCTGAGAGACACATGACAATAGGTACACTGAGACACTGTTGAGTATACAGAAAGAGAATAAGAGCCAATATTTTCAGATCTTAGAGCATAAAATACAATGCGAGTTAAAGCTCGTGACAATGCTCCCCGTAACATGCAGGTCTCAGGTGCAAAATCCAATATTTTTCTGAATATCAGTCTTCAATGCCACAACAGTGTTTGGAAGAAGGTGGTTCTTCCCTGCATCTTTCCATTTGCCGATTTGCACTGATAAACCATATCCACTCTGTCGTCCACTGTATATACCAGAGCATACTCCAAAAAGCCGGGATACTGCCTCACCAAATCCCTACGCCTTACAGCGAAGTCCTTACGGTTACCCAGTTATCTCCAATGACAAGGTATCCAAGCCAGGTTAAGCTAAAATGTAAAAAGGGGCATTTACGTATAAATCAAAAACAGATCATGACCACACAGTGACAAATGACATTGGTGAACAGATAAAAGAAGGACTACTTGATCTCTTGTGGAGCCGCATCACGAAGGCATCTCCTGTCCTTCCCTTGCAGCAGCTCTGCTGTGCCTCACTGACCCTTGCAGACGATGGCAGCCTGCACGTTAAAGCCACACGTGTTGCTGACCCGGGCGCAGGGCAGCTGCAGGCTGCGGATCCCTCGTCTCTCCTTTCAGGCACACTCCTAACATGCACACTGGGACTCATGCAAATAGCCCTTTAAAATTGTAATTTGAAGTTTTATATACGTAATAACCTGACTACTGAAATGAACGTTAAAAATAATTACTATTGTCATCATATATCTATCTTCTTTAGGCAGGAGTTCTACAGCATAACAGTTGATATCTACTGAAGACTTTAGGGACTGTTTCAGCTTCTGTGCCTTATATCTTCAGGCAAGGGGAGCAAGGAGAAAGGCTGGAGCAACACTCACCCCTATTTCCATTTAGCCATTCAGGCTTAAAATCCTATTCATGGCCTTGCAGGAGTCAGCTCATGGAGCCCTTAAAACCTAGCTGCAGATTCTCCCAGGGCTGACAGCAGCAATGTTCTCAATTTCTTGTTTCCTCTTAAAATGCAGTGCAATCAACTGAATTTCATTCTTTATGTTCCCTAGCCCATTTTATCAATCATTTTCAGATACAATGTGCTCAAGGAGGGATTGATGAACTGTGTGCCTCCCTCACCACTGGTGATACAAAATTACTTCAAAGTGTTATGGAAAGGCTAATTGCATAGCTAAATGTCTCCACAGACATGTGCATGAGCCCAATTTATGGTGTCTGGAACTGCTGACAGTACACAGGCAAATTAAATCCGGTAATCTCTGAGTGTCAGCGATGCAGGCTGAAGACGTCAAGTCTGCAGACCACTGTGCCAGGGGGTCCATGAGAAAGGAGAGGCAAAGCTCATCTTCCAGGAGGCAAGCAGCAAGCTTAGCCAGCCTGATACCACCTGGTTATTCTGGTGCCTTCATGGCACTTCAGGGAATGGAGACTGGGTGATAGTGCTTGGGCTTTTAATCGTTTTAATTTAAAGCATTTTGCCTTTCTCAATAACTTCACCTTCATTTTCCCTGAATTCAGTCTGTGCCAGCTGCTCTTCACCCATGAGCTCATTTCTTGTAGGCTCCATGAGCCTGCGAGAGAGTGTGAGAAGTTTGCAGAGTTGATGCACGAACTTTATCTTTCCAAGAAAATGCCATCTGTATTACATGCTAAAATTAACCAAGGCTAATTGGTTGCCACACACAGAGCATGATATGCTCTGCTTGATAAAGTAACAAATGTATTAGTAGATTTAAACTGTTCCATTATTCTCTATTATAGAAAGTGTGCTCACCCTATTAAACTCATGGCATTAGAGCTGCACTGCTGATTGCACAATGGGAAAAGAAAAGCCTGCTCTTACATGCTGAATCAGGCAAGTCCCAAGACGGAGAGTTTGAAAATATCTGAAAGAAAACAAACCCATTTAAAATACAAATGCATGTTCTGACCTTTCACATACCGTGGAAGTTTTCTGCAAATTAGAGCTTCATTTCTCTAAATCTCAGAGAAAGCCATGGGTATTCAATAGTATAACTTCTGCATTGATTTCTGCTTCCTAGGACAACACTGTTATTTTTCTTCAGCTCCTTTATACAGAACGACCCCAGTCATTCTGTGCAGCTTCCAGCTGGAGAATGAGGGCACAGTAATCACTTACTTCCCCCTTTGCAGGCAAGACAAGTAGTGAACCTGAGACAACTCAAAGGAGCGTTGCGGAGAGTAAGCACTTTATACGATTACAGCTTCTGCATCGTTCTGGGAAGCTGCTAGCACAGGAGATGGAACCTCTGGTTCATCCCTAATCCTTCTAAAGGCCCATGAAGCAATCAAATAAAATGTCCACTTTGCCTAAATACCACTTCCTTGCAGAACTGTGTGCTAACACTTTCAGTAAAAAAATAAGAGCTGAGATGTGCTCCAGTTACTGCAATGAAATACAACAGAACTTTTTAATATATTAGATGATGCTATACTGGATAAGAATCCATATTAATTTTAAACTCATTTGATATTAAAGGCAAGTTTTAAAAGTTATTATCTAAGATTCAGTTGCATATGTTATTTCTGTAGCCTTGGGTATTACAAGTATTTCTTTAATATTTCCTGCAATATATTGAGTTCATGGAGCAATCATTTCATTCTGCCTGAAGAATTTCCAGAAATAACTACAGGAAAGAAATTTAGATTTTTTTTTAAAAAAATGCTGTTAGCTGAAAGATGTATGTACAATATTTTAAAGATGCAAGATGCAGGTTATTCAAACCGATGAGTTTCCTCTAATGTCCATAGATTTGGGTTCATTTACAGGTAAGTTAAAAAAAAATACATTCTAAAGCATATGAGTCCATCCTTGGCATTCAAACATTGCATAAAAAATAAAAGTCTTTTCAAACTGCAATATAGATGCTAAATAGTATCAGCTCTTTTTTTTTTTTTCTTTAAAGATGTGAAACATCAAATGGGCCCAAACCTCTAAACGGGGCTGCACCTTCCCTGTCTGATGATGCAAGTAGGTCTGCAGCAGGGGCTGCAGCTGTGCAGAACCTCGACACACTCAAGTGCTGCTCTCCTCAGATTACATTAACTCACACAGACACTCGGTGGAACTAATTGAACATCCCTACCACGATACTCTAGACTTTCTCATTTAACTTTATTACAGTCAGAAGAAATAACGGTGCAGAAGGAAAAATACTGCTAAGGACATGGCAGCATACAAGTCTGAAGCAGATCAATAAAAGCAGGCTCCTGATCCCAATTTATTATCTTTATCATTGCCACTCTAAGATGGGAAGAGAATTTCCCCGCAAGCCAGAGCAGCTGAGTTTGCCACAAAGGTCATTCATTGCCTTCCTTTGAAGAGCAAGGTATCATTTAACTCGTAGAATTTTGGGGAATTTTTGACGCTATAGGGAATTGTTAATACCATGCTGATCTCCTTCTCTTCCTGCAGCACATTATAGTTGTGCTTTTCAGGCTTTACTGTGAGTTTGCTCTACAGTGTCGGGGACTACTGGAGATATTCTGAACTGCACAACTGTTGCAAAGCTCCTGAAATTATTGGGGGCTTTATTCAGTCGCTCAGAAGCTCTTTTCAGATCTCCAATCTTATCCTCTCCAGTAGACAGGACAGACCAAATTGGCAGGCTCCTTTTTGGTATTTGGGGAGCAGATATTAGCACCAACATAAGAATCATCATAAAGATCATCAACTCCCACTAACCTCAGCAGCTGGGCTATGAGTTTAAATCCAACACAAGTGACATGTTTTTACTGGCTGGAAAAAAAAATGTTTTGAGTAAAGAGAAAAGTTTACTCTTAACTAGCAGCTTTTTAACAAGATTTGTTTAAAGGTAGCTACAATTTCAATTTTCAAATTTTACAGGTGGAATAGCCTTAAAAATTGGTTAAGAGAAGCATTTACTTAAGGGATTTAAGCTGTTGACAGCCTTTTCTACCCTTGGACACTCACAGTCTTGAGAGGATGAAAGCTGGAAGAGGAGCCTTCATTCCTGGGGCATTCCCACCCTCGGGGGTTACTGACAAAACTGAGTGAGAAAGAAATGGCCAAGAAGTTTCCATGAATTTTTCAGGTGTCCATATCTCTATCATCTCCTAAAAAAAATCTACCTCAAATGTCCCTTTTTCTATGAATAATGGGAAATGAGATACAATCAATCATTGGCAAAGTAAAAGATGTTTAATATTGATTGTTCTCCTGAAGGATGAGGAAGCTTTTCTAGCAGTGCTGAAGGGGGAGGTGAGTGGCGAGAGGACAGTTTATAGATTTGTTTTCCTTTCTGTATTCCCAAAGGGGTAAGGAAAAGATAAGGCTATGATAGATTATAATTCTGTAAGGAATGACTAATGAATAAGTAAAGACCTTTGTAGCAGTAGTGAAGGGAGCAATAACCAGAGTAATTGGGTCTATTGGGTTTCTGCTTAGCACACATCCAGACCTCTCTTAAATACTCTGTCCCTTCAAAACACCTTTATGCGCTGGGTCTTTACTTTTATTTTTTATTATACTTGACTTATTTCATGAAATTTGACTTTGTGTTCTTAATCTTACCTACTCAGTCTGAGTAGTTTATCGTATTTATTGCCTTCAATAACTGTTCTGTCAAACAGTCTGAGGAAGCACAACATCTTAGTCTGTAATGCCAGACAGTGGGCAAACATTAATGTAGCCCTAGGGGCTGTTTTTTTTTTTCTTTTCATATTGGCAGAAGCAGCAAAATATTTTAGGATAAATTTTGCAGAGGTGCATGGCCCTCTTGCACAAGTCCCGATGGTACCTGTGTGTTCAAACTAATTAAAACTTCCATTTTCAACTAAAAGTGATTTTTTTAAAGAGGTGGAAAACAGCAAGTTATGTGCAAGTCAGAAAAAAAAGAAGAAAGTTATTTTCTGCTGTGTTTTTTTTTTCCCTGAAAAGCTTTTATACCCCTGCTGTGAAAACATCTCTCTCCAGAAATGTGTTTTTGCAGCGGAAAGAAATCCCACATTCCGCATTTCCCGTCAGTGACATTCCACTTCCGATTCCCCAAGAACAAGCTAGACATTGTGCTCCAGTCTAATGGCACAGAAACAGCTCATTCCCTAAAGCTGGGTGGTTTGCACAGTGATTTCATTCCTCTTGAAGTGTCTTCCTTTGGGGCAGTGCTTGCAGACCCACTTGTGCTCCCAGCATATTTGCTGCTTGTATGCACAGATTTCCCTCATTTCACAGGCACTGTAAAGGCACGGATCATGGTTCCTTATTTCCGCTACATATGCTCCTAGTCCCACTTGGCACCATTCCCTCGAGAGAGAAAAATGATCATTTAGAGGATGTTTGGTCTAACTATTATTGTGCCTCCCTCTAAACAGTATTTTTCACATGCTGTATGCAGGCAGATTGTAGTAGGAGAAAAATGCCTTTGTATTGCCAGTCTGTATCTTCTCCCTATCAAAGAGAGGCTGTGCTACCTATTCCTTTAGGAACAACTTTGAGATTAACTGTTGGAAAATATTGCTGTATGAGCTAAGCACCCTTTAGATACTCCATTTGCACCAGGGATTTATCCTTCCTGTACTTTGCAGAAGGAACAATGAGAAAATTACTGGAAGATCTACCTGGTGACTGACAACTGCTGCTTGAGCTTTTGGTTATAGGCACCAGGCAACTTAAACACGGTGAAGGAAAGGGAAGGTGCAAAGAGGATCTCTGCAACTTCACAGTGGTCACATTTGCTCTTCACCCCTTAAAGTGCAGTCTCAGGGGATGAACCTGGTCCCGTGTAACAAGATCTAGGAGGGAAACAATCCTACAGTTCCCGTGAAACAATTATGGACACTTTATTTGGAAAGTTAGGTACCTCTTCCAGTTCATGCTCTAAATCATCCAGCTTCTAGTCAGGCACAAGACCACACATGACTACTCACATGACTACACTTACAGAAGCTACAGCGGGGACATGGATTAATGACAGTTCTGGAGGTTTTCAAACATTTTGTGTTACACTTCAGTGGTTACCCTGCACATCATTACACAGAAAGAGCAGAATAAAAGTATTTCTAATGAAGAAAAGTTATATAAAATAAAAGACATTATTTAAGCCTGGTATAATGCATAGATTATTCAAGTCTTTACAGATTCACTGGAGCTATTCAATGAGTATAGTTTTAGGTGGCCTTCCCTCTTTATTCACTAAATGTTGAACTGAATCCTCCTTGCTTTATGCATAGCATTCTCAGTCTCTGCTAATAGAAAGATCTTGGCACTTTTCAAATCCAGAGAATCTGACTGCAGCAGAAAAAATATGTACAAGAGTGGGTATCTTCAATTACGGAGAATAACCAGGGGAGGCAAGAAAAGGGACTGATGATAATAAGTATAATACTAGCTGTATTAGGTCAGCAGGGTCAACAGCTAATCTTGCTGCAGTCTGAGAAAGGTTATTTTAATTCCAGTAATTGGCCCCAACCACCAGCAACTATTGATGTGCTGCCACTTTTATCTGCTTGCTGCTCTCCATGTTCATATGCAGCTGCAATTGCAAGATGAACACAAATTACCTGCTAAAGTCAATGAAAGTGATTGCTTCTGCTTACTTCTGCTTACACTATTGATCAGTTGTGTTGTCTATACAACAGCTTCAGTCATTGTACCACCTCTAGCTTACTGCAGATGAGCTGTCTGGAGGTAGCATGGGCTTCAGAAAGCCATGAGACAGGCTAATTATTATTGTGCTGATGATCATTATCATTATTATTTTTCTTAATGGCTAACATTTATATGATGCTGATCATGAAGTTACCCTATGGCAGTCTGCAAGCTTTGCAAAATACTTTAAAAATTACATTCCTGAGCCTGAAAGTATTATTATTTCTTAGTAACTATATGTACTGTGGTCTAAGGCCAAGAGAAAAATCAGCTCTATATTTAAAAGGTGTTGTACAACTTCCTCCTGTTCACACAGAACATCTCAAATTATGTCAAATTTTAAATCTGCAGTAGTTCAATATGTCCTACCTCCCATCCGGGTGTGAGGAGCAACACTCTGAGGGATGTATGACAGGTTTCTAGTCTACCAGCACTAGAAGTGACAACCAAAAACATCCCCAAGAACGGCTGCCTAGGCTGCCCCAGCCGCTCTCCCAGCCACCCAAGCAGCAGATGGTCAGCACCTCAGAAGCCTCCAAATTTGCCTCTTATTTCATCCATATTATACCCCAAATGAACAACTTGCACAACTTCACACTTTCCATATACAAAAAAATCATAGACACATCTCTTCAGAAACAAATACTTCAGCGTTTTTTGAGTTCAGGGTGGCGACACAGTTCAGAAGTTACCATCAAGAGATCTTAAATATCTCCTTGCTGCACTCCTACATTATAACATAAGCAGAACATAATTTATTATATCAGTTTAGTGATTCCTTGTGGATGACAAGGAGGAGCATGCCTGGGGCAGCACGGCACGGTGTGCTAGAGGCTGCAAGCAGAAAGACCAGCACATGATACTAATGGGAGGCCCCCTGGATTGACCCGCTGCCTGCAGCAGCCTGGACCAGGACGGCTTGAAATTCAGGAAACTCCAGTTGCAAGTGGGGTGTCTGCCTAGTAGAGGCAGTTTCAAGTTCAGGACCATGGGCTGTCATTCAATACTTTGAAAATTTGAGCCTGAATATCCCTAATCCCGCAAATAGGAGCACCAGGCATTAGCAGCAGCCGGTTTGAGAATCCTCTTTCTCACAGAATCAAGATACCGATAAATGTCTTTTCTTCCTGGTGCTTAACTCCAGATTTGTGTGCTAAGGTGGAAGCAATTAATTACAGAAGTTGCAGTGGAGCTGATAGCTTTTCATTGGAAAGCACCTTAAAATGAGGTGGAAATAAAACAGTCCAAGAGCTTTGGACCCACTCCAGGAGAAATACTTTTTCTCCTTTCTTTATGCATAATGAGAAAGAGACTTTCCCCTCGCTTCTCCTCCTCCCCCCACCAAAAAAAGATACTTTAGGAAATTATTTTTTCCACCTGATTATTTGGCCAATTCCACATAGCAGAGATAAGAACCACATCATATGCATTTTGCAGATTACTGATCTCTGTTGTCCTTGCCCTTGTAAAAAGAGATTCACTTTCTGTGTGAGTATTCAGCCTAAACAGCTGCAGAACTTTTTTTTTTTTAACCCTATGAAAGGTAAGTTAATTTAAAGAGTCTGTTCAGCATGGAGAAATCTAGCTGTCTATCTCAAAGCCACACAGGACACAACTTTTAATTCTTAAATTCCATATTGCAGCAGGGTTTCTGCCCTACCTAAAGTATTGCTTTCTAGATGTAGAAGTTTGTCCCTGTGCACAGGGAGGGGACGAGCACTGACAAGCAAGAGCAGAGGGACCAATCTGGCACACGTGCAGCCTCCTCTCCTGGAGATCCTTACAGGCTTGGCAAGTATTTTTCTTCAGAGAAAACGGATTTACAGCACCTATGCAAAATTTTATAGCTTTACAATTACTTTCAGAATGATTTGGCTACATGTTTAATGAACAACCATGGAAACACAATCCTTTTTTTTTTTACGTATTAATACCTAAAAAATAGCCCCTACTCATCAGAGCTTCTCTCAGATCTGCTTCTATCTCCAGCTTTTGGTACCAATGCAAAAATCCCAAACTCTTACACAGTCTGCAGGGCACATGACGATAGAAATGGATAGATAGCTTAATTTATAACTGTTGTTTCCTGCTTAACTGTAGTTTTATTTGTTGATTTCTGCCTAATTGAATGCAGATTAAAAAGCAAAATATGTTAGAGTCATTCAAACCAATCAGTTGGGTAAATAAAGGTAACAAAATTTTATGTATTTTCTCTAATTACTACCATGATAATGGAGGGTTTTATCATCACTTCAATTCTTTATTCAGCTAAAGGGAGGCATGTTCCAAACAGCTATGACAATTTTATATTTCAGTCAGCTAAAGGGTAGTTTGAATATAGTTTGTGCTTTAGATCAAAAGCTTAATTCATAAATAAAATTAAATGGCTTATATGTTAGAAGGCGTGTTCAGTCTTGCAGCTCGTTGTAAATTAACTGGGAATACAATAGCTGTCACACAATTTACATACATATGTTCCAGGTCTGTTTCCTAGCTCCAGAGGACAGAGAAGGGGGAAGAAATAATAATAAAAAAGTCCCCAACGCACTATTCAAACAATCTGGAATTGAACTATTAAGACACTAGTACATTTTCAAGTCCTTTCCTAGAGGATTTTCTTCCTGATGAAGGAGGGATATTTTGTATTTCCCCCAGCTCAGCCCTCCAATGTCCACTCCCAATGTGCCACCTTTTCAGCTTGCACAAGCTGGAATAGCTCCGGTTTTGCTAGTTGAACTTCACTAACTTTTGCTAGCAGGAGTTTCTGTCTGTTCTGGCTGGGAAACACCAAACACTTTACTGAGGAGTTGCTGCTCATTCTTCCAAGGACACATTTGCTCTTGTGTTGCTTGGACCCTCCCAGGGCTCCTCCAGCAGCCAATGGCCTGTGTGGCTGCAGATGGAGATGCTCAGGTGGCCGCAGGGCCCAGTCCCTTCCCTTGTGCAGGGTCCTTCTTCCTTGGGCAGTAGCACCAGGAGGTGAGGGGCGGTTGGCCAAACCTGCGAGAGTTGTTCCAGGGACTAGATTTGCTGTGGATTTTGCCCAAAAGTCTCTTTATGGCCTTGGAAACTTACTGGGAGGCAGAAGAGCCAAAACAATCTTTGTCATTCAAAAGGTTATGTTGTCTGAGAGAACATGAAAGTGATGGACATTTGTCTCCTTGGAAAAGTCTGATGCCTGACAAAATGATAGACATGGTGATTAATGACATGAAGGGATTATGGCAGGTTAATGAGGTAAGCCTATCTCACGGCATGAGCAAAATTTCATTATGTTTTTTTTTAGGCAGCTGAATTGCAATTCTCCTCACATGCTACATTTACAGTTTTTATTTTTGAGAGTGAAAATATCCTTAGAAATTATTTTCTCTGACTACTCAAATTATACTCACAAATCATCCACAACCTTTCTCTTCAATTGCGCTTTAATTGGATTTGTAAAGCCAAACGTAGTTTTCACTTTCCATCACACAACTGTCACCCGTAGACGTCCGCCCGCCTCCGCAGAGCGCCCACGGCAGCCGCTGCCCTGCCCGTGTTCTCCTCTCGGGCCCTGGGCCCAGCGCGCGCCCTCGACACAACGTGGAGCCGCAACGGCAGCGAGCGTGGAGCGGCCTCCCCGCAGAACCGCTCCGTGGGAGCGGTAACTTTGGGTGCTCCTTCCCTGAGAGCTGAGTTATCCATTTCTGCAAACATCTCGGAGCTGCACCGAGACTAAGGGAGGACTTTAAAATACAGCCCCGACGCGCAAAGCCTCCTGTCAGGACCAGAGGCTGCCGCCCAAGGCCTCACTGCAGGAGCAGTGACCAAAGCGCGGCTAGAGATTTCAGGGGTCCCTTGCCCAGGAGGCCCAAGGCCTAGCTTTACAGACCATTTCTCTATATTGGCACAGCTTAAATTGTATTTAAAGCTAAGTGAGTTTAACATCAAAAATAATTACTCATCTAGATATCTGCATTTTTGTTCAGACTGGTCAATTTGAAACTGGCTAAACATCATGCACGTGATGTGTTACTAGAAACGAGCCTGGTGATTCGATGCCACACGGCACACGCGTATATAGATATACCCCCGCTCCCCAAAATGTACACAGACTTGTCCCCCTCTTTCTTCACAAGTAACATTTTTACAATACAGCTCGTGCACAAGGATAAAGTGAAATATGCTGAAGCTTTGCATTATTCTGCAGATCAGTTCAGGTTGCACTGTGATTAATACATGTAGTATGTATCTCATAATTTAATAAGCTAAATTGGGGTGAAGCATAATATGACAGTTCAAAAAACGATCCTAGAAAGCACTTATAATAAAATGAAGTAGTTATTAATAATATAAAATAGTTAATGATTAAAGATTTAACATGTTGTCTTGGACTCATAGTACAGCCATCCTCAAAATCATTAGCAGGCTTCTAGGGCTTATAATTCTTTATGGAAAGCATGCTAATTCACTTCCAAGAAATTAAGCCCATTTGATCTTGATAATCTTTTAAAGAATTTATTGAAGCTTATTAAGAACAGAGGAGAGACTCTTGCCAGGAAATCTCTGGTAGATCTTAGAAGAAATAACAAAATTATTATTATTACTATTATTTTGTAAAAGCACACAATCTAACAAGAACAACTAAAATTGAACTAGAATTTAACAAAGTATCTTTGGAACATGCCACATAATATGCCTCTAAAATAACCATGTTTGTACAACACAAATAAAAAAATAACTCCTTAATCCGCAGCCTAGAAACTTTTCTGTTAATATTATGTCTTTTCATTTACCTTTCAGTATATCTATTACTTTTATCTGAAGCCTTTTAGCTCTGACAATGAGCAATCTGAACTGTGTTTCTAATGTAAAGTATTGCCTGCATTCAGATGCATATTTGCATGTAAGTTGAAGTTAAATTCCTTCCACATACTACAACAAGCTTGATTCTGTCACCTGTATTCAAAGCAAGTAATCACCCAGGCCTAATCTTCCACGATATTGTGGTACTAAAGATGCAGACAGGCACTCAGTAGGATTTTCAAAAGCAGCTCACTGATTAACTCATTTTAACATCAGTGCTTTTATTTGAGTAATAAAAACTAAATAATTAAGATACGCAGGCAACCACATATGCAGATAAACATGTCATTACAGTGGTTTAGATAGATGTTATGCATCTAAGCGCTTTTGAAATTCCCACTAGCTAGATCCTTATATTTAGGTGCACACATACATTTAAAATTCGTCTTCTGTGGTTTCAGGGGCCCATCTGCAAAATAAAGATAATCCCTAATTGATGTAAAGCTTATTATATTAAAAGATTATGCTGTGTTCAGACACCAAAGTAAAAAGGGCGTACCTGAAAAAGATCGAGAGCAAGACAGCACCAATGAAAACTTCACAGTTATGTCCTAATTTATTTTTAGGGCTAAGAGTGGTATATCACAGAGTTCAGAAGAACTGGAAGATACAAAAGTGGTTCTGAATGGTGGAGAACAGTTCTGCCTTTTTCCATTAGGTCTGGCACATCATTAGATAAAATAAACAAATGCATAAAAAACACATTCGGTTTCTAAAATATAGTGTAATTCAACCAGGTTCTCTGTTCTCCAAACGTAAGCTAAACAGCTGTACCCAAGGCGTCCTTCCTTCGCCACGCTGCACACGCCGTTGCTGCAGCAGCTCTGCACTGCGTGTATTTTCAAAGCGAGCCAGCAAACAGCTTCTCCCGGACATCCTGCTAGGCCCAAGACAGAAGAAATTGAAGATGTCAAGGTCTGTGCAGAAAGGACATGGCATTGCATTACCTTGAATTCCCACAGATCTGCTGTAGGCCTGGCTGTCAGTGCAGAAGTGAGAGATTAGGAACAACTGAAATGATGGTTATGGAGGAATAACCCCTCTGGACATTTGTCTTCTTCAAGCTTAAATCGCCTGCCAGCCCCTCCCGGACTCGCATCACTGGGGACCGGTTCAACATCACTTTCTGTAAATAAATGCTGTAGGGTGGAACCAGCAAATCCTTCATTACCTCCTATGAGTAACTCATTTGGTGACCTTGGGGCAGTTGCAGGAGCTCGATCCTCAATTGCACTGAGCCAGAAGCGTGGCTGATGTGAGGATCTCACTCAAAGGCAGCTGCTGCAATTCAGCTTGTCTTTCTGTGGCAGATTGATTACAACTGTATTGTAACATGTTGCAAATAGATTAGTTTGTCTGAGAACAATCTATTTTGGGTTACCAACTTGTATTCTGAATTTAGAAAATGCTATTGTTTAAGGGAAATGTGAAGTGACTGGTGTAGGCTGTTGAAGCGGGATATTCGTGCTCCTTTGATCCAAGTCGATATCATAAAATGAACCATCTCTAAGGCTTCCGAGAAATCATCCATCGGAAGTAGTGAAGGGCAAACTCGAGCACTTTGGAGTCCAGCCCATGTTAGCTACAGAGCAGGAGTGGTTGATATAAACCTCATCTGAACTCTCCACAGCCTCTGCGTGTCTCAGATTGCTTTGGAAACTCATGAGAATGGGCTCCTGTGGAACTAGGCACACCTCCTGCAACTGGAGTGCAGTGGTGTGCCAATGTCAGCACTGCAGAAACAAAGCTTTTTAATATTTCTGCTATTTTGAAGAGAGGAAGTACAATCTGTTTTTGTAGGTAATTTTTGTAGGTAATTTTTTTGTAAGTTACACTGCATTGTTTTTGCATGTATTCATTCTTACCACTTTCCTGAAATCATCAAATTTTAAATTTCACTCCCAAGCCCACAATAAATCTCTATTTATTCTTGAATATAGAGCTTTTAGTCTCCAATCTTTGTCCTAAGTGAATAAATCAATTTCTATTTAATGAGTAGAAGAGCTTCTTTTCCCCACTGTTCACAAACTGCAAGAATAGTTACATTTATTCTATGTAGAAGAAAATTCACCTCATTGGGTACTTTATAGAGTTCGGTGCCGACTGGGTTGCTAATTTACTCTGTCAAATCAAATTAATCTTGTCTCAAAAATCACTCAGTTATGTTAAATGGATCAAAGTTGATCTGCAAGCAATGCAATGGAAGGCCATGTTCAGATTAAACAGTGTATTACAGAAAAACAGTTGAAAAAAATAATAGAATTAGTTCAGCTACCAGCAAGGATTTCCATTTAGAATTTACTGCAGAGAAGGACCTAGAGTTTTTCTGCTTTAGTTCACAAGTTTCTCATGTTTACAGATCTTTAGTCTTATAGTTTACTTTTAATTATAAAATGGAAATGACACATCGTAATATATATGTCCAAGAAGAGTCCTGTCTTAATTGTGCATAAATCAATATAGTCTTTTAAAATTACTAAATTAGCCAAGCCAAATCTAAATCCCTTCTACAAATCCTCTTCTGCAAACACTCAGACAAGCTACTCAAGATGCAACACAGCTATTTCTAGTCTAAACAGCCTACTGTTTTCAGATTATTTTCTCTTTAGCTGAGTAAAACATAACAGAATAAAGAGAGCTGGTAAAGCAGACGAATCGGGATAGGACTCACTTGTCTACTGACGCAAATGAGTGTTTTTCATTATTTTTAACACATTGTCCTTACAACCACATCCAACAAAGCTACAAATTCAAGCAAGAACTAAAAATGACACCTCTTCCAAAATTCAGCATTATCAAAGAGCTGGTCTAATTGGCTACTGTGATTCAATTTTGTATTATTTTAAACTCCTTACCAGGAGCTAATATACATTTCTCTAGACGTAACCTAAATCAATGTACGTACAAATGAATTAAGTGTACACATTTGCATATTCCTATTTGTATTGCAGATTTTGATTTCAATTTAGTCAGATATTGGATAGTCAGACGAAGGATAAAGCATGCTATATTATAAACTTAGCCATATAAAATTCAGATAAAGGAGGAGGATCTAATTTTTAGGATGTTAAACATACATAGCAATAAGAAAGCAGAGGCAAGGAAATCATCACTTTGTTTTTGCAAAGAAAGGTCAAGAAGGGAGATTCAAAATACTGTCTCTTGACAAGGTTTTTTTCCTTCCCTACCTTTCTCCTCCCTTAAATAAAATACTTGCAAAGTAATTGCAAAACCCTGAAACTCTTTTGATGGTTGAGACATGAAACAAACATCATGCATAATTAAAACCTTATATCCTAGGTTTGCCATAACTTGTAAACACCAGCTATATAGCAGAGTTTGCAGAATACAGAGAGATGATAAAGCGATGTCATGTAGGGCAGAACAGTCTTTGAGTTCTTTTTTTTTATTAGTAACACTTAATGGCCTTTATACTTTTACAGTGAAATATATGTACTCATATTTGATACTTAAAAATTAACAAGACACAAATCATGTGTAAAAGACTTTTACTATAATGAAAACTGATTTCAGCTGTCTTAACTTGAAAAGAAGGAAATTATTCTTTTGTGGACAGTCCTTAAAGCACTGAGCAAGAAGCATCGCTTTGCATGAGAGTGGGGAATTTAGCAGGAGCACTCAACCTTTAGCAGAATCAGACCCTTAATTCTTATTCTCTACGCAGGTTTTGGAGAAATTTGCAGTAGCAAAATTTATAGAGATGTACTTTATATGCACAGTCCATAACACAGATGAATAGTGCTAGATGTTTACGGTATATTTAAGTACACTCATGGGAACCATCCCAACTCCATTCTGTAATATCAATTTTGTTATATATTTGCTGTGGGGAAGATGTTAATAGGCTGTTAAAACAGTCACTAGAAAAAAAAAAAGTACCAACTTCATAAATCGTAAAGCATCTGATTTCAGTTTCATGGTTATTCCTTTCACAGAGATATCTACAAGAAGAGTTAGATTCCCAGTAAATGTTTTATAGGTTGCACTGTTTTACGGCTTAGAATGATGGCAGTTGGTGGTTAATTTTGTTTCAGGAAAAAAGCACCATTATACCTATATCACATCCTCAGCTTAGCTGCACTTTCTGCAGTCACTGCTCTTTAAGGAATCATAACTTAAAAGCGGAATTTTCATTTGCCTCTCTTTGGAGTTTTCTTGAGCAAAACACTTCATTGCTCTGAACTACATCATTATATGACACAGATCAGACCGTGCGGTGGGTTGGTCTGACCCAGTTTACAGGATCATTGCTCTTTATCCACAGGAATGGGGCTGCAGAGACAACCAGGCACTGCTGCACGGTACCAAAATCACACAGAGCGAGAACCTGCAGAAGGGCTTCCCCTTTGAAGATTCTGGATACCCCTTTCCATCTGTGGGGGGACAAAGGCACCTTGCACCACACACACATGCTCACTGGCTGCAACAAGGTTTTGAGGCATTGAATAGGGATGATAGTGGCACAGACCAATCTAACTCATTATTTTGGTAGCCACCTCAAGAAAATTGAGCTTGACTCTCTGCAAATTTACACTAGATGAAGATTTGGCTTTTGATTTACAAGTCTGACTTGTGTTCAAGTGAAGCAGTGACTGAAATGCTTACAAATGCACACTTTAGCCTCACACCGTGCTCACAATACACTGGAAGCTAGTTGGCTATGCTGTTGGTTATGCTGTCTGTTTTTAAATTTCCTTTAGCTCATTTTTTGCAGCAATACCTACAGATAACACAGCATGACTTCACATACATTGCGTATGGTTTTTTGTAGAAGTATGAAGTCAGCTAAGGCACAGGTTTAGTCATTCTAATGAAAGGATCCCTGGAGGCCCAATCATCCACTCATTACTTGTGTAACGCTGGCATTGAATCTAATCTCTCAATGGTGTTTTTCTCCTTTCTCTTCAGCCTCCTTCAGGATGGCTGATGAGTTTAATTTCTCATTTTGGAAGATTTAGAGCATGCCACACAATGCAAACCCAGGCAAGCTTCGCAATGGCTTCTAAATGAGAGACTGCCGGGAGCCCTAGCACCCCTTTGCTCCCTATGGGAAGCGTATGTGCTGCATTAAAAACAAACACACAAACAAAAAATCCCTAATTCCACAGTCTCCTGCCAAAAACTCTTACTGAAATAGAGCTCGCTACGCCTTGAAGCAGTAGTGAATAAGAGGAGGGCACTGCTGACAAAACAAAGCAAACCAGCAGCAAGGCACACTCATTGCAGGCACAGGAGCCGGGCTACTGGTCTGGGGACAGGAGCTGCCACTTGCTGAATGAAACCCCTTCTAAGTGACAAGCTCCTGAGCACTTTCCTTCATTGTTCCCAAAGCTTCTCAAAACATCTTTAGTGAGATTTTTGTTTGCTTTCTGATTTAATTGAAGGAAAGGTCAGAAAGGTGTAACAAGGAGCGGAGTCAAGCTGAAGAGGATAAGGGCCCTGCCTTTACCTCCTCGCACAGCGCTGTGTCCATCCCTCTGCTCTCCCCTCTTCCTCATCATGGAGCAGCTGCCGCGCTCCGGCAAAAGGGGTCTTGGGGCACTGTTGCACCACTGCAGCCCTTCCCTTCATTCTGCTTTGCATGTAGCCACGACAGAAGCTGTCAGGGAATGCAGTGCAGAAGCATGAGTCAGGCTGCCTCCCGTTCGAGACATGATTCGGGTTTTGCTCTTTGCCTCCCGCCCTGCAGCGTGGCCAGGTCCGGGGCGGCCGGGAGCCGAGGGCTGCTGGCGCCAGGCACCAAGGCCAAGGAGTCCCTTGCCAGGCACGTCCCGCTCGAGCATGTGCCTTCCTGTGGGTGCTGGCCCCGAGGCCACAGTGGGCGGCTAAGCGGGTTTTGCAAATTCTCTCCCTCCAGCATGCGAACATGAGGGAGAAAGCAGAGGGGCTTGTAAACTGACCTTGTCTCCTGCTCACCAAAACGCTGGGCTACCACTCCGGAGAGAGACTTAATTTTTGCTAGACAAGTTCATTCCTTAAATGCAAATATTCTATTCTGGGTGAAATTACTGTCTGCTTATAAGGAGGCCAATACTTCCACAGCCCTAAAGGGTTTCACATGGTAGAGGTATTCGTTGTCTGGATGTTCAGGTCAGCAGTGACAGAAGACACTGCAACCTTCTTTGAAACTATGAACTCCGGTCCCTCAAGCCAATATGAAATCTCATTTAGCTGTGTTTGGTTTTATGATGAACTGGAGAAAGTTGTCTAAATATGATTTATGATTTCCAGTTTGCTTTTATGAACTACCTATCTTCTTGTATCTTGTGACTCTCGGCATTGTCTTATATTTTATTGCATTTTGCCTCCTGGTTCTTATGCTAAGGGCACAAGAGAATGGTGCTGGTACATCTTCTCTTAAATAATTGATACTTAAGGACTACACGACACTGACTAGACCTAATATGGGGAGAATAAATGACTTATAGCAGTCTAGATAAAGGCTTTTTTCTCAATTTGTGTTTGGAGGACTGGGATTTGAAAGGTTGGGCTTTATCCAGAGACAAAATAAACAGTGGAAATGTTAGTAATAGTTGTTCAAAACTGCCTAGTCTGACTTACTCAGAGAAGGGACTCAGAAAGCAAGTGCACTCCGCAGAGTGGATGGTTTCCAGAATGAAGTCAGAACCTTCCCTCCCTCCCCTGAAAGAAAACTCATCCCCCAGAACCCCCAATAGTCAAAAACTTCAGTTTTGAACATGCGCAATCAAGAACATATGTTTGCTTATTTTTCATTTCCTAACTCATCAAAGACACAAAGAAGAGCAAGAAAGATCCACTCACTACAACTGATGCAGGGGAACTCTCTTTAAAAATTGCTCAAGCACGTTACTACTGTACTAGCTTATATTATAGGACTTTTATGGTTAAATAAACAAATACCATTTCATTGCTGACAATTTATGCAGGATTTTATGTTCCTATCAAGAACTCTGCAGTTTGCTGGCGGAAGGCAGAAGCAGTTGCTGGCGATTCATAGGGAACCCAGCAGCAGAAGGAGGAATGCAAGCGAGGAATCCATCCTGAAGCCAAGGTGGGCTGTTTGGGCAAGAATGGCTCCTGCATGAAGGAAAGATCCTCTCTGAAAATTAGCCAGGAACTTTTTGATTTGAACAAAATGGAACCAACTCTAATGTCTTTATTTTCTATAATATGATCATTCTCCCTCTCAAAAAGGAAGCTCTGGCTACACAGTTTAATTAGTTTCTGCAAAAATAATTTCATTTTGAAAACAGTAGGACATCCAGTTTGAAAGCTGTGGAGACGGCATTGCAGACTCAGGAGAGCCCCAAAGCTGCAAACCAAAGACCAAGAAGCTCTGGGCAAGGCTCCCATGGCTCTCAAGCCCATGCAGTCAGGAGGTCACAGCAGCCCAATAAACATCCCTCACATCCTGTGCTGATTTTGCGTGGCCAGACTAGAATAGCTGGGCTCTTCCAACTGATGTGTCTGTCTGCAGGGGAAATTGGGACCACCGGAGAGAAGATGGGATTTAAAATTGCCATGTTGGGAGACTGCAGGACCGCAGGCTTTTCTCCCTTCCTTCCCCCTCAGTTCAGTTTCAGAAATGGAACTTGGTTAATAAATATACAACATGTAAATTAAACATAGGCAAAGTCGTTTTGCAGGCAGAAGCTTCAAAACCTGCAGCTTCCAAGTCTTCATTTTACCATTGCAGAAGCATATTAAACCTATTTCTGGGATTCACTGAAATTGCTGTAGAACTTAACTGCACAAAATACGTACATGTGTGAGTGGCAAAGAACATTAATATAAGAAATTTTTACTCTGAATAGGTTTTTATTTTGCACTAATTAATTAAAAAAGAGCCTTTGCAATGCTCTGAAATAAAGTGTTTTGTTTTTTTTTTTCCTTTCAGCAGTAGGAACAGTAGCAATTATTGGAAATCAGATCATTTCACCTAAAAAATGTGTCTGCTGTGTCTGCCTTAGTATCTTGGAAAAAAAGAAGTGAACAAATACTGTCCAGTAAACAAGGGATGATTATAAGCATTTTTAGTATTCTACATGTGCCAGTGGGAGTGCAATTTTTCCTTCCAAGGAAGAACCTGTTGATATTTTTGTAGACTTTCACAGATTTTCTGCCCTGTCCTGTGCTGCCTAAAAATAAAGCAAATAAATGAAAAGAAAAAACTAGCACCAAGTAAATCAAAATGGTTGGACTGCTATTCTAATGACTCTATAGTAGTTTCAAATACAAATAAATAATGCACTTCATGAGTTTTTATTTTTGAAATTACTATCTCACATGCACACATTTTAAAAATGATTTCTAGCAAGACAAAAACACTAGGATTTCTGGAAAGATCCATAAATAATGTTATGAGTTCCACACACGGAATTAATTTAGAAAATGTATTTTTGAAAGTTCTTTTTGGTATAAAAATTCAGAAAAAGAATCTGTAGAAAAATGAATATGAATAGCAAATAATAAAGATTGGGAGAGAACATAAAGACAGCTTTAATAGTCAGGGAACATTTTTTAAATAGTAAGCTAAGACATATTCTGTGCAAAGAAGAACTCTATGCAGGGTGACATCGTCTCATACTAGGAAATGTGAGATACTCTGAAGCTGTTTATATTCTGCAAAATGATTGCAATTTTGAGACAATTTTAGGAGAAAGAACTGTCAACGTTATTTTATAATGACTTTGTTTTGGTTGTGTCAAATAATTACTGCAGATATAATAACATGTCTGCTGTATGCTGGAGCATTTGAGCTTTTGTGCCATTACTGAATACCTGAGTTTTGATTCAGAGGGCAAATGGGATTTGTCAGAACTGAAAATGACTTATTCCTAAAATGAAAGTGGAAAATGTAAAAGGAAATTAATGAATGAAGTACTTAAATTGTTAATTCTGTTTTATAAGTCAGTATCACAGGAAAAATGATTGACTAATGTCAATTTTATGGACATGTAATTATTATTCCTGTAGTGTTTATAACTCAGCACCCACCATGAATACTAATTCGAGGTATAGGTGGATGTAGCACGTGTTATCTTGTATTAAGGGATGATTTCCCTATTTAATTGCCAAGTAGGTAGCCCAGTCTTTTTTTTTTTTTTTAAAAAAAAGATCTCATATTAGAAATGGGTAAATAACCCATCCTGTCACAACAGAATAGGAGCAGGGAGGCAAAGGTCATTGGTAAAGACCTCTCCTGTTCTTTGCAGCGTGAGGACTGATTGAAGCACAGGTCAGAATATCGTAGCCCCTGGGAAGTCCCCGGGGTTTGGATCTTGACCCCGACAGCACCGTGGATTCCCCCCATGCTCCGAGGCCCCGGCTCTGCTGCCGCCCCGAGCACCCCGGGGCGGCCCAGGGCGCTCTCGCCGCGGGCCATGGCACCCTGAGCTCCAGCTCCTGCCAGCCCAGCTGCCCCCGGGACCCCGGCCCCGCTCGCTGCCTCCGTGACACCCGTGCAGCCAGGCTCTGCGCAAGCACAAACCTCCTCCCGTTCATCATGTCCCATCCAGGATCCTGCTGCTATTTTGGGGGCTGTAATTCATACTCGGCAATCTGGTTCCATTCTGAAGACACTGAGCTGGCAATCAATTTCCCACTGTTCCTGGGTTGAAAGCTAAAGCTAAAAATGAAACTATTAATATATTACAAGTGAGTGCTAAATCTGTTAAGTAGGGCTGACAGATCACATTAGCGCACGCACCCTTAAGCTTTGGGTGGCATGGCAAGTGACTTGTGATACATGATACCATTACTGACCTCTGAATTGTGCAATCTGTGAGAAAGAAAAGTAGTTTCTTTTGCACTGCACATGAAGCAAACAGAGTGTGGAAAGGCTTCATGTTGATATTGTAAAAATAAAATTAATAATAATTGCAAAATTGTCTATAAAGCCTGGTAGAAGTTTGTTACTATTATGCAGGAGCCCTCTGACACTAGTGTAAAAGCTAACTGTTTTGGTTGCCTACAGTTCTTATCTCTCTATATTCCACACAGACGAGTCAATTTGCAGTCAGCAAGATTCTGATGCTGGAATGTGTTTCACATATAAACATATTTTTGCTCTGTGCTAAAGAACTCAGATCTGCAGCATACGCTTCAATGCTTGAAAATGTGCTACAAGATCTTTCTCATAAAATGGGCAATATCAGTTTAAAGGTAATAACCCAATTCCAAAAAAAAAAAAAAAAAGAAAAAGCACCAATCCCTATCTGTGTCAGAGAGGATCGAGTCTCTTTCAGCTAATTTTGACATGGAAATACTTGCGCAGAAAAAAGTAAAATAATATTTAATAATTTTAATGGAACTTCTCATTCTCATTTGCATTTATAAAGCACTAAGGACTATATCTTAGTTCCTGTTGCTCCACTAGTTGAGACAGACCATCTGCTATATGCAAAAAATGATCCACTCGCGGGTTGCTCCTGGCATCTTTAGCTCAGTGACCTGTACGCTGTGGTCAGCGTCCTAACCACCTTCTCCGTAGGCTCACTAGGCCATCCCCAGGCTTGCTCAGTGTGCTTGCCTGCCTGGAGAAGGACATCAAAGACAGTTGCCAAGGCACGTTGGCTGCGCAGATGGCAAATGCATCGCGGCCCAGATCCAGAAGTCAAATGGCAGCAGCACCAATAGGGCGGGATGCAGAATACAGCAGTTTCATAGACACTGCAAGTGGCGTCTGTCGGACCAGCAGCATTAGCAAACAACTGGCTGTTGGATTAATCATTTTACAAAATGTAATTGCGATTTTGTTACAGCTCCAAGGAAATATAGAGACATTTACTGAGCTATGCCATATTACACAAAGAGTTCAGCTTTGGCTTATTTTTATCCCAGAACATCAGAAAACAGGCAATATCTCAGACCACATTTCAGACCTGTTCCCAGTGACAGATTCCAAATGATCACAGTTTTGGAGATGTTGGACTTCGCCATGTTTCAGTTTACACTCATGTAAACTGCAACAACTCCACTGAGTTTCTAATAAAATTCTCATCAGAATCAAGGGTATCGTCTGGAGACTATTTTGAAGGCTGTACACACTCACTCTGCTGGGTCACATTTTCAGCAGCAGGAAGCTGGTGTGTATTCTCCAAAATTATGGGAGCTCCAATAATTTTGAGCAGATGAGCTGGTGGCCTGTATTCTCAGAAAAAAAAAAATGATTTGAGAACAGAATCTGAAAATTTAATCACACTCCAGTCTAGTGGGAAGTGCTGCCCCATCCGATTCCCTGCCTGTGCTGGTTTTACAGAACCGTTTTAATTGTCTTTCTAGATTTTTTTTTTTAATTTTATTTTATTTGTGAGCCATTTGCAGATTTCTAACTATGAAGCCAGCAAAATAAACAGATTGCAGAGAGAATTCTCTCTGATCGGTCTTCACTGGATTTGAAAGCCTTCAGGAAACATTTGAGATAATCCAGAAAGATTGAGGAGTACAGATGTACCTCCCAGGATGCGAGGACTAATGCATGTAATAACTGTATTTCTTTAAAATGACTTTCTCAGGCAGAGTTAAAGGCATAGATGTAACTAAGGGACTGGATTCAGGCCAAGCTGTAATGGCCCTGCTGTTTATCTTTTTTTTTTCCCTAGCAGAAAAAGCAGAACAAGCGTTTTACTAAAAGATTTAAGGTTTCCTCTCACTCCCTCTCACACTTAGACCTCCCACCCCAAACATTTTCGGATCACACAAATCAAAAACCAAATTGACTAAACTACAGCAAAAAGAGAGAGCCCGCTGCTCTGGCTTATTTTACTTTCCTTGTCCACTAGGAGGAAAGGGAAAGGGAAGATGAATTAGACAAAGGATTCAATATTTTAGTATTAATATATAAAAGGAGGAAAAATGAAAAATTGTGGGTTATACTGAGTGCAATTTAGGAGTGGACACTCTGTCACCAAGGTGACTGAGATTTGTCTTATATGGAAGTTATTTTCTTAACATACTTATCCAAAGACTACAGAATAGATCCTTAAAACATTCTCTTATATTTTTCCTGCTATTTTTCACACAAGCACAGTGTTACTATATTACATACAAAGCTTAGCTGAAGACACCAATGAAGATGGTGAAAGCATTCAGGATTTTAGTTTTTTCTTAGTTAGCTTGATGTAATCAACATGAGTTCAGCTGGAAATCCTGGGTCCATGCTCTCTGCTGTTTGTCTATACTCATAGGGGGATGAGAAAGGTTTAATCCCTGCTGCCCTACAACTCCTCCTCAATTTACACCTATGTTAGCTGTTAGAAACAGCATAAGGAGCAACTCTTCTACCTGGAGGGCCAATATGAACAGTCAAGCACTTACATGAGCGCAGATGAAATATTTGGGCGTAATTTCTACAGCCTCTCCACCAGAAAAGGCTGTCTGGAAAATACTCTTATGCAGAGGGTATCTTATATCTCACGAGAAGAGTAAACGTGCCTTGGCCGGTAGAAATAAAGCTGTGTGGCTTTCCTGCCTCAGTGTTTTGTACACTTTTAGATGTTGTTAGGCGTTTCATGGCCAGCTAGCAACTTGTCACAGCAACCTAGAGAACACTTTAATTTACAGACACATTCCTAAAGAGACTCAAAAATCTAAGAGAAGCGATCCAATGCCACCTTTCCCATCTCCACTCCTGTCTGCACTAAGAGAGTGCAGTAATAGCTCTTGAGCTTTGGGTAAGAGAATAGACCTTTTTTTTTTTTTTTTTTCCTTAATCTCTTTTTAGCCATGCTATTCTTGCCTATTTTCCTCAGTCTCTCCCTGGGCTAAGTTCTGCCTTTTGAAATCAATCCTGCAGAAAACAAAACTTGGCCTCTTTCCATTCTCTCACAAAGTTATTTTCAAGGTTAACTCCAGGAAAGACAGATGAATTTATGTTGAAACAATCATTTGCAAGGACCTCTTTTCAGGTGCTCTTCCCTATTTGCCCATTTGCTCAGCACGTCCCGTGGTGCTGGAGGACACAGCATGGTATTGAGCATCAAATTGGCCAAAGAATTTAGATTTATGCAGTACAATAATAGCCAGCTTCACAATAAGCCTTACATAGAAAAAATACAGAAGAAAACTCAGCTACATTCCTGCCAAAATCTCTGGAAAACAAAAACAAGCCTATAATGCTATCCTGTTTGTAAAAGTGCTTCAGGGTGCCTATGTTCCAGAGCTGGGAGCATAATAAATTAACCTAAGTACTGGATGCCTAGGACAAAACCCTGTGGGACACCTGAGCCAACCCAACAGGTGGAGAAATTGAAAACAAATTGATAGCCTTGGGACAGAAAGTATTAGAACCAAGCAATTATAATAGCAGACTGTCTAGCATGAAAGGCAAGGAGAGCCAACAGTGATTTGCATTGATATAGCACCATAAGTACTGTGTGTCAGATGATGTCCCAAAGCTTTTCACGGCAGAGGAACAGCATAGGGCATAGCTGCTGAAAGGAAAACTAGAAACAAAAACAAAACAAAACAAACAACAACAAAACCCCCACAACTCCCCAAAACAGCAGCACAGGAGTGTTTTTTGAAACCATCAGAGAATGGTTTCTGACACATGGTGTCAGCCAGCTGATTTGAATACTTGCCTTTATAGTTTCCATGTTCTGACAGAAGGTCAGGTGAAGTTTCATTTCACACAGTTTCCACAACACCCCTGGAAATGAGGGCTAGCACAAGCCCTGATTAATTCCCCAATACAAGCAGTCAAAACAGACAGAAGAAGCCCTGTCCCTCATGCTGCTCCTTTTCCCTCATTTTGTTTTTTCTACTTCAGCACTTTAGCAGCTTGCACAGTATCTGATGCTGCCCTTCTTGTCTCGGAGAGGCAAAAGGGGATCATAAACCTTTCATTTTACTTTCTTGCTCTGCATTTTCTGATGTAAATAGGCACTTGGGCCACTCTACCTCTCCTACAAGCTGCGCCTGGAGTATAGCTGCAGATTTCTTCAGAATCAACTCATCATGGCTTTGAATTGTGACCTTTCATTGAATGCACATCAGCTACGAGTCACTACAAATCTATAATTAATTGAATCTCCAACATCACTGCAGCTCCGCGTTGCTATGTCTCTCAGCTGTTACAACTCTCAGCTTACATGTACATTGTTTGCACTGATAAATGCACAGTGGCCACTGTGCAACTGCCTGCTCAGGGCTCTGTAATTGGAGAGAAAAGTGAACATGTGGCGAGTTTTTCCACTTCACCCTGTAGGCTGGAGCAATCACAGAGCCAGTCCTAGAAACAGTGTGGATGTCACCTTATCTTTGAGCTCCAGGTGCACTGTCCATCCCCACCATGAAGGGAGGATGTGGACCAACACGAGATATGCAAGGAAATGTGATTAGGATGTGCTGTTTCAAGACATGATACATTCTGGTCTCTATCCGACAGAGCCAGGAGCTTGGCACAGGAATTGTGCATCTTAGGTTTTCCCAGGAAAACCTGTTTCATAAAGGCTTTGAGAGGCCTTACTGTTTTGAAAGCGATTATCCAATCCAAAGTGCCAGAGAAGCACTCTTTATAATTACAATTTTACCACTTGAAAAGCTTGGCTATGTCATAGCAGTGGCTCAATTAGGTTGAAATGCTGGACTGCTGCTGATGGCACAAGGGCTGTGAGTAATATCATAAAACATTTGCTCGTCTTCCGGAAACACACCGATTATGGGCACAAAGTATTTTCTTTCTGAGCGCTGAGGCTCAACACATTTACTTACACTTGGACTCAGGACAAGAACTGTCTTTTTTAATACAGCTTTATGTCACTTATGCTTCACATCAAAATAGCTCTGCTGCAGGCAGCACGGGGGTATATGCTTTTGGAAGCCTGTTTACTTCCCAGAACAAAGTCTCAGGTAAAACTGCCGCAGCTCTGTGTGACTGCTGCAAAATTAAAGGCACTTGTCTTTGCGGGACGATGGAGACCGGCATCAAACAGGACTTGTGGAGCTCGGAGCGGTGCTGATTAGACTGCTACTAATTAAAAAGGCCTGGGAGTCAAACGATCCTGCACAAAGAAACTTGCATGCAGACAGCACCTGATTTAACAGATTATTTCTGCAAGCCTTTCAAGACGTTTTACTAGGCAACCTGGTGCAGGAGCGCATGTAAAGACCAGATAAGCAATTCCAGATAGAAATCTAAATGCAAGAGCAATCACCTCGTGTGCTGAGGCAGGTGAATGTGGCAAGGGAACAATTTAAAATCATTGCCCATGATACACGGCTCCTCTTTAGTACAGGGCGGCACTGGGGGGAATTCCTATCTTTTTAAATAGTCCGTCCCCAATTTAAAAGTGCAGAAGAAGAGTATGGGAAGATTAGATTCAACCTTTTATCAGAGCACAAGCCTAAAAGAATGGAAGGAAGTGCTCAGGTACTTGTCCATACAGGTAGCACATTACTCCCTGTCTTCTGATCAACAGTCAATAACGCTGATCAGTGCTTAAAATTTACTCTTCCTTTATTGGATTTCTTCTGGATTTTTAGAGCCTCACCAGATTTTATTCCAAGAAAAAGTAAAACAGGGAATATAACTATGACGAAGAGGGTTAGACGGTTCCTTTGATGGAAGAACAGGTTTCCAGCATGAATAAGGATTATTGCCTCACCATAATGAGCATGGAAAAAGAAAAAATAAGCAAGTAATGTGGACTTTCGGAGAAAGTCTTTAAGAAAATGTTGGCTCCAGCTGATTTCTTTGAATGCCCTCATTTTAACTACATTATTTACCATGCTGTATAGCTGTGATGCTTAGCTATTAGCTCTGTAGGGCTGTCTGCATTTATACTTAATAATATAATAAAATTATATTTAGCATAAAATAGGAACACAGTTACACGAACCGTGCTCTCAACAATGCCCATATTGTTCTTTAGATCAAATACTTGGAGATAATTCCTGCACCTCTGAATCTGGGCTTGCCATTCAGGCGCTACACTTTGTGCAAGGGTATCTGGAGGTTTTATGCACCATGATAAAACATTTCCTAACTCCAGAGAAAGCAGGAAGGACAGAAATCAGTGATATGCTGCTCAGCACTCCCTCTAAGCCAGAATTTCTTTCAGAGATCTGCTTTGTTTGCTGTCCAAGTGCTTGCACTGCATTACGCAGTCCTTTATACACTGAATCCACCAATTCTGACAGTTCCATCAAGCGTCCAAAAACTGAGCTCACATAGGCAGGACCTCATATGAGATCTGCCACTGCACTGTAGTTTAGTTTGGGCATTACCCTTGACTGTACAGAGTGAGAGTACAAAAAATTTGAGAGTAGCCATTGGGTTTAGGTTTGCTGTGACAGAAAGGCCTGGTGAGGGTCATTTTTGCCATTCAGCTGGACAGTGGCCCCTGGGGAAGCATAAGTACACAATAAGCAGTTGTAAGGAGATACGTATCTCCTCTGACTGGATAGCCACTATCTGTTAAGTGGCTGCATAATAGATGTTAATCATTTTGGACCTGAGTCAGGATTAAAAAAAAAAAAAAAAAAGACAGAAAGACAGATGGAAATTCCAAGTCTAAGTTAAGTTGTTATGAAAGGCTGAGAATGCCCCAGTAAATTGGTGGTGGATGGGGGAGGCTGCGAGCAGCCCGGAGCGGCAACGGCACTAACACGCCAACAAGGTTCGAGCGCTTCTTGCTGAAGCGCGCACCTCAGCTCTCTCCAGTTTTGCCTCATGGGTCAGATTTTTGCTCCCTTTCCATTTCTTTGAGTTGCTCCAGCACTATAAAGCTGTCTTTAAGGCAAGTAATGAGCTTTTCAGGGACAAGAGTGTAGGAATAACATGTGGAGGTGAAAATTTGGGCACTGTGGGGCAAGGCCCTCCTACCTCCATCTCCATTCCCACTCCTGGCTGCCTTTTCAGTCCCTCCGCTTGCACACACGGTGGCTCTCCCTTGTTCTCCAAAAAAGACAGAGATGAACGGAAGTAGACAGAGAGCTGGAGAAAGCAGCTAAATCTTTAAACTAGGTCAGACACCCACCGAGCTGTCCATGGAACCGTCCCATGCCTCGCCTTGGCAGCAGGACACGCAAGGCCGCGCGGAGGGGTCCCTGTGGGTCCCTGTCCGCGCTGCTCCCATCCGCGCGCAGCAGTGGTGGCACCGGCTGGACGCGCTGGCCCTGCCTACGGAGCCTCGCTTGGCACCACCTCATTCACACTTTGCTCCTTCTAAAGGGCGCTACGGGAGGATTTTTGTGCTGAGAACTGTGCACAGACGTACAGAGCTGTCATGCTTAACATATGCCATAATCTCGCCTTCTCTTAAAATGGCTGTTCTGACTAAATGCCTATGATCTTTTTGGTTAGGAAGCACAACAAGCACAAATAAGTGAGTCACCATCTGTGGAGTCATTCTCACTTCTCCAGCATTGTCTCTACATGACTCCTTATGTTCAAACATGAAACTCCGTTCACCCTGTTTCCTTTGTTGCCATAATTATTACAAAGTTTTATAAGACACTAAGTGGCTAAGTATCAAAAATCCTTCTTCTCCTGGGCTATTCTGCATATAAAAATGAGATGATGTTTTCCATCACTTCACTATTTATCTTGCTTATGCAATATATATTTGCATTCTGCCTATATAGTTTGACTTATCTACACCACTCCTGGGGTAGACACTTCTTAACCTCATTTGCACGGTGACAATCAGCTAAAATTGGTTAGTCCCAAAACACTATCTCTATCTTAGATCAGTAATTCTACTCTTCTTGGTTACTGGGTTCCTTCATTTCAATTATTTTATAGCATTTATGTATAGTCTATCAAAAAGAAAGTGTGATGCTAATGTGAACTATGTATTCATAAGCACTTCGCTTTAGCTTGGAAGTGACAAATATTCATGGTTCTAACATTCCCTCAAGCCTTCCATAGCATGTGATTTCTTATTTTATATTTTAAAGCCTTAATCTCTGTTCTCTTTTAGCTAAAAATGAATCTCAGTGTATTACACACAGACATGTACACACATAATTGTCAGCCAAAAGCTGGAGGCTAAAATTTTAAATATTATTGATAAGTGGTGCTAACTAAATTTGACATTTGATCAAACTTCTGTTAAAACAATTGGAAGATTTGATACCATTAAACCTAACAAAGATTAAATATCCAGCTTTACAAATTACACTATGCAGCCCAAGCACAGTATCTTCTGCAATAATGACACTGAGACAGACTTTGTATTTATAAACTTCCAACATGGTTTCAGAACGTCGGTTTGTGCCTACACTAACACTACTGCAAACACATCTAAGGGTTGAAAATTCATGCACAGTGCATAAACACCTTGGATAAACACTTATAATCAGCTAAGTCAGTCAAATATACTAATTTTGGAGTCCTACAGCACTGAAAAGTTTTAGACTGGAATCATTCCAGAATTTATATAAGAGCAGGTAGATAAGGAGGTCAAGGACTTCATTAAACTAGCAATTTCTTGCAAAGACTATTAAGAAAACTAAGCATCATAAAGTGCCAGGCAATATAATATTATTTTGCATCAAAGTATATGTTGCAATGTAAACTCATTATAGGCTATGAGTAGGAAACTGGAGTCAGGATACTGTTCATCTATAGCCATACAGTCTGGCAACAGATCAGAGTCCGTTCTACACAGAAGTTCTTCCTAGCTAGAACTGTATCAGATTTTAGGAGATTTTTGCCTGGTAACTTACTTGCATTGCAAGTCGAACATTTTGTCTACAAGTTCTTCTGAACTAGCAATGTTTGGCCTGAGAAAACTAAGACATAAAATGAATGTGATTGAAATCATAAATTCTGCAAGGGATCTGGATTAGTTACAGAGCAGCAGAGGTGCTCACTGGAAAATGGTCTCAGTAGATGTCAAAACAATATGGTGCTGATGTATTTTAGACCTTTAAAGACAAACTTACTAGTGCTGGATGCTATGAGAACTAAGTAGCCCAGAGAAGATGAAGAGGATGGCAAGGAGGTGGGGAGTACTCCCTTGTTACAGTGCACCTGCCAGATGCCAAAATAGGCTTTTTGCAAACAAAATTATGCTCTTTTTCTTCTCTCTAGGCTCCAGTTTCCCCCTCCCCCTTTAACATTTCATATTATAGAGTAAATCTTCATGGAAACAGGTCTCTGTTTTATTGGAATCCATCAACTGCAGTTGCTTATTCCTTGCACAAGCCATAATCTTCGTTTGCCCTCATCTCTGTCTTATGATGGCCAAATGCAGTGTCACAAACTAGAAATTAAGACTTCACATAGAAAACAAACATCTGGACCCAATGAATCCCTAAGGAACTAAGACCCTATCTTCATGCAAATCAGCTCAGTGATAAAAATGAAGGAAAAGACATAAACCCTTTGGAAATTCAGGGTGATCTATGAGCAAAATTCCCTCTAGATAGAGTTGTTGCCATACGTTTCCATGACACATCAACCACTGTATATTTCAAAAGAACAGAACTATTTTCATAAAAGAGTGAAATCCTGCTAAGCATGTATATTAACAGGTAGCCATTTAACACAATTTTGAGCTTTTTCCTTGATTACTTCTGTCAAAAGCTTTCTATCTTATGAGCATCATTGCTGCTGAATTTGAGGGACCCTTGGCATGTTGTGAAATACAGTGAAGTGTTGGATATGCGACTCTTCACAAAATTATTTGTCTCGCTTGTGCCATTTCAGACATATTTGCCACTACAAAAACGCATCAAAATGTTATCAACAGATAGTAGCAACATTCATAATCTTCCCTGGACCAATGGCTTATACGAGCATATGCCAACAAATGAAAATTAATTAATGTACCTGTCTTTTCATAGGTGTATTTGTACACAGTCTTCCAGCTTCGACTAGCCTTGAGACAAATGCTGGGAGTTCAAACAGTGAAAAATCTACTGAGGACAGTTATTTTGAACTGAACTGCTCAGCATCAACAAACCTGAATTTTCCATTCATTTGCAGCGTTACATCTATTGGAGCATCTCCAAAGCTTCCTGCGCTGCCGCTCTAGTTCAGGTAGTGTTCACTACAGTATTCTCAAGCAGAGATTAGTCCAAGTGTTCTCAGTATGCTCCTGACTTACTACAACTATAAAGGGCTAATATCTACTTTTCTGATGAAGGGTCCACTATCAGTTTGAGCTCGATGGCAAACATGGGGAACTGCATGGTGGCAGAATAATACAAATACACACTTCAGGTGGAAAGATGTCCAATTCATCTATGGTAAAAAGGCTGACGGTAAAACAATAATCTGCGTAGCAAGTTTACAAGCTTGTATTCACCATTTATCAGCCCACAAGTATATATAAAGGAGCAAAGTCCTCTATAATCACAGTACGCCGAAGGAATTTGCTCACAACAACGTTCCCTTTTTCTCACTTTGACAATTCTCATTAACAGCTGCCTTCCCTTCATGCTACGATGCGGAAAGGTCTATGTGATCAGCATGCTTACACACAAAGAACATTCACTAGAATCTGCAAAATTTAAATTCAGCACAAATGCTTATGAAGGGAAAGCAGAGGGAAGGAATGGGAGAGGGAAGAGCATTCAAAAAATGCTAAAGAGTGAGGCAAATGAAAGAACCAATCCACGAACCAATTTCTCCAAAGAATATTACAGTGTATTTGTTGAGACTCTCTGCCTATGGAAACCCATCTCCCAGGTTTCTACTATTTTCTACCTCGAACCTTGCCATTTACAAGAAAAGTTTTGACAAGGATTTTTTTTTTGATATGTAATGACCCAAACAAAATCTCTACTGCATTTTTCAGAGATTCTGTAAAATACAGAAGGTCCAGCTCTGCCAAGTGTCATTGCTTGCAGCGTGATGAAGCTCCCCAGATCTCAGTGCCTAAGTTTGGAAAATCTGGCACAGAAGATACAGAACAGGCAGAACCATGACAGTTCAGCTCACATTTTACACTGACTGAGAACTTGGCCTGAATTAAAAATGTTGAATAATTAAAACTCAGACTTGCTTATTTATCAACTTACCCATGCAGCAGAGCACTTATGAACTGAACTGAGCCATAAACAGCTGCTCAGAAAGACAAGAAGACAATTCAGTCAAACATGGAGGTAGAGGTTGCTTTGATTTGACCCAATTTTTTAAGATCCCACTGCAACATCCCGTTTTCAACCAGGCTTTGCAAAATACTGTAATATTTCCAGTATCGTGAAGATTTTTTTCCTGTTTTATGCTCTCAAATTCTACCACCTCCAGTTACTTAGAAGCAGAACTAGAAGACAACCCATGCTAGTGACACCTTCTGGTGTCATGGACCAACATGGTATACGCATAACCGAAAGAGTGCAATATGCCTCTTTAGATATGCTACCGCTGGCTCAGCAGCAGATTTCTCTCACGAGAACTGGTCTAATGGCTCTGTACTAATACTTGGTTTCACTCCAAAATGCAACTCACCCACACAGTTAATACTGTCTATTTCAATCATCCTCTACAACCTGTTTCTTAAATTTGAGTTTGCCTCTTCAGAATGTGAGCTATCGCTAACTTTACTCTTTCTTACTGAGCGTTATAGAAACCGGCTCTTGTTTTCACAATGGTGCTATAGCTAGTGTATACAATTAAACTATCCTTATTTTAAAATATTGGTAGTGTTTCGAGAAAAAAAAAAAAAAAACTCATTAGTTCCCAAGTGCAGACATAAAAGTTGCTGGATGAGCATGTTTGCAGATGTAGCCCTTACTTACCTACATTAATAAGAGGAACTTGAAATTTAACCTAGTCATTGGGATAAATGAGGACTGGCCTTCAGATCAGATCTAGAGGTTGTTGAACCTTGCCCAAGGCAGGAGACTCACACTGTGATGAATTATCATTTAAATTGCTCAGTAAATGTTAAAAGAGGGGCTAAATATAGAAAACAGCTTCAGCAGTCAAGCAAAATGGCATGCTGGTGTCAAATACATAATAAACAGTAGAGTATGCCTTTTCATCTAGAATAGGGATTGTGCAATAAATGATCAACTCGTACCAGGAAGCCAAGAATTTCTCTTAGTTTTTAAAGCAGGCACAGTTCAGATGAAAGAAAGTCTGCTTAGACTCAGGAAGATTACTGCAAAAGAACAGAAACCAAATTACTGTCCCTGCATGCACCGATCTATTAATAATAAATAGTATTGTCCTGAAACAGCCATCTGTTTTTTTTTTTTTTTTTAAGTGCTTATGCTGTATTTATTATTAATAGCACTGAATTTGAATTCAGGCAGAACTTATTATTTGGGAATTTACAGTCTCTATTGACTAAAATAACTTCTTACTGAATAATTGGGTGTGATGCTAAACTTCTCTCTCTCTTTTTCTTTTTTTTTAATTGACTGATTTTTTTTAAATACTTTAGTTTTTCTAAACCAGTGGAAGCAAGTGCACAAGTCTGACAAATCTTAATTTGACAGAAAAATACTGTGTTCTCTCAAGACTGTAACATAGCCACAAACACAGATTGTGTTTGGGAAAACCCTAATCAAACCTCTTATGAGTAAGAACACATCTGTTTTTATTTACAGACATTAGAAGAAATAAGCAAGAGCTCCCAGTCAAAAGTTAGGACCATTAGATTTAATTTACTTTCCTTGCAGGCTGTAGGGAGTTCAAAGGCCACATACAAACTCTTCTTTCCTTTCAGAAAACCTTTGAGTTTCTACAGATATTTGTTATCTCCTTGGCCAACATCTTGTTCTTAACATATTCAGTGACAGCAGATGTAGCTTACTCCTCTGAATGCAGGTTGTTTTACATTTGGAACTGTTTTTTGAATACGTCATTAACGGAGGGGGTTTACACCACAGGGTTAAAGGCTCCTCCAATCATGCTACGGCATTATGGAATTTGAAAATGTAAGGAGAAATTAAGCATACAAGTTATATTTCATTTATAAATGAGAAAATAGTGAGATTCCAAGTTAAAGCTGCTGTTTTTTTGATCAGTGATCAGGCAAAGCAGCAGGATTTGCAAAGGAATGCCTCTGTCCCAGCAACTGGGCACACTAGCTTTGAGTAATGCATACAACACTGACAATAATTCATAAAACTCTGTGTAGCCCCAAATCTGGTGGAAGCACAGAATTTTCCACCATCCCAGCTTAAAGAGAATCTGTGAGCTTTTGTCAGGCTGGAAGCTGCAGAGAGAAGCTAAGCAATTCTCTTTAGACTTAGTAGATAGATGTATCCCCCGAGACAGCCCTGTATAGCTCAGTAGTGCAGTAGGTCACAGCTCCACATGAGACTGACAAGTCAATCACTCAAATTTATTTCAAAGTACATTAATATTTGTGAGACTGGCAGCTATAGAAAAAATATTTACCATAAATAGGATGCAGAATTAAACAGTGAGCATGAAGTGAGTACCAAACCTTGCAGAGCAGGACTGAAAATGCTAAGCAGCTGTTGCAGTAAGTAAAAATTGATAAGAAGACAGCTTCCTAGCATTGTTTTGCTCAACTCTGTTTACAGCAACCATTGTACAGAGCTGAAGGGTCTTACCATCACGCTAGTCCTCCTTGGCATGCATGCACATCCCCATCCCAGCCCAAGGTCAGGGCATTCCCTCCAAACACCTTGTTCTGTTTTTCCAAGTGTGAAACTTACAGCTGGAATCACATCAAGACTCTTTGACAGCACATAACTTTCTGCCTCCTCTCTGAGGAGCACCCCTTCAGAACAAAAATGTAATACAGCTAACAGTGTCACCGGAGCTGTTGTAAAATGCACTTGGGCATTGTGAGGATTCATGCTTAACGCCTTTGTATAATTTGTGGGAATATGCTCAAAGTCTCCACTGCATACTAATGAGGTCTTATGCAGAAGAGCAGGGTTGCATTAGAGTAAAACATTTTTAGATGAAAAAGGGTAAGAATGAATAGCGGAGACTGAAGAAGAGATCATTTCATCCACCTGTGATCACAAAAACATTAATGTATAGTTATGCTCATTTCTTCTCTAACATGAACTCTCCAGGGACTCACAATTCTACTGGGACAGTTCTGGTTTCAAAGATTATTTCATTTTTATGGCAGAAAAAATGATGGGCAGTCACTGTACTCCAACAGAGAAAACACAAGGATTAGGACTGAAAGACCAAATGTGACCTCACACATTTCACGCAACATTTTTATCTAGATTTCTCGGTCTGATAAGACAACAAATTTGACTATATCAGAATCAAATTACAATTTTATATGTTTTTATTCAAGATATTAAGAAAAGTCCTGTTGCTAAGCTTTAATGAAAGACTGAAAACTGTAGCTAACTCCAGTGCAATACAGAATCACACTCAACTATCTGGCTCAGTCCATCTTCTGGACTCAAGAGCAAGTTAAGCAGTCTGGCATTAACTTACACATGTGAGTCAGATACGGCATTCACAGTCTCTTCTTTTGTACTGATAGGTATAAAATGCAAATCCTGCAGGGTATTAGAAAAGGGAAGATCTAGGAAAATACTTTCATTATTATTACAAATATCATCTAAAGTCAGACAGACTAAAGACTATCCGCTAGCATATGAAGGGAGAACCACTACCAGATAAAGCTTATAACAGAAAAGTTTTATTTACTTTTTAGAAACCTTTTGGTTCCTATAAACAGCAAAGTATGATCTCCTAATTATTACTTTATGCTATGCTGACATTTATATTACAATAAAGGTACATACTGAATAGGGAGAAAGCCAGAAAATACCAACTGTTCTCTACAGGGAGGAAATCTCCCAAATTGCACAGAGATCTGTTATGCAAAACAAGCAAACAAACAACAACAAATACACCCTTGCATTGCAAGGTTGGAAGAGTTTTGAGTCCTGAATTCTATATGGAGTAGCATATTGTGTATCAATTTATCATAAAAGTTTAGTAAGGGATAAAGAGATATTATGAAAAACTTAAAATTCAAAGCGTAGATTACATATATTTATTAACTGGAGAAGGGGTAAATGAAAAAAAGTAATAATCAAATTTAGGGTATAACCCTACTCATCCATAAACGTTCTGAGCACTTCCTGGGAAATGTCTGTATGTCCATATAATGGCCCAAAGGGTTTCACTGCCCCTATGTCTGCCTCACTGGACCGAACAGAATCTGTCCATGGAACTGGAAGGTAAGGGAACGTCAGAGACTGGAACTTAATGCAAACCTCTTATATCCCATGAAAGGCCTTCTGACTTCACAGGTCACCAACAGCACTATTTTTATGCAATGTTTAATTTCCACACCCCTACCCCACCCCTCCCCCCAGTTTAGCACCTTTTACCCCTTCCATTGCTCACAACCATGACGTTCAGTAAGGATGGTGAAGGGCTTAGAGCAGCCCTAATTTTTCCAATTCTCACTGAAATGATGAATAGCTCCTATAAAAGGTTAAAACATCATTTATCTTCCCCTCAGAACTGCAGGGCTTCCTCATCTAAGCTGTGTTGTAAGCACTAGGAACACGAAGGAGACAAGGATGAGTAACAATAATTTTTACCTACTAGCAAAAACGCAGTGTTTCTTCTAGTCCATTTGCCTTTCCTTTTCTCCTCCTTTAGCACGACAGTCTGTTTCTCTGCATCTCCCATGCAAAGACAAGACTGAGGAAGGGCAAAGGATGGGGCAAATAAGCTGTGTGCCGTGTCTAAGGTTTGTCCCATCCTTCATCCTCAGCGCAGGAGGTTTGCTAGGGCCACCTGATGAGTAACAAACTTTGCTGGATGTCAGCGGAGGACAGACTCTTCTCTGCATTAGGAAATCAGCAGGCAGCTGAGGTAGGAGGACCGGCTGAGGTGGCCTCTGTCACAGCTTGGTCAGTCTGTGACACAGAGGTGTTTGCTGTTTAGAAGAACGAGATTTAGCAGCCCAGGGAACTGCCTGCTTGGAGAGCAGCAGGGGCGAGGGGGCTCTCTGTGCTTGACCTGCACCAGCCCGTGAAGAGCTGGACTGCGGCACTTTTCCTCGCTGAGTTCATGGGCCAAAGCATCTAGAGAAGACACGATTCTGACACCTATGCTCATGCCACTCGTGCACCTGTGTATCATCTGACACGATCCAGCCCGGTAATGGATGGCAGTTATCTTTAAATTAGAAAGTAATTTCAAAACACAGTGTCTGCATTCAGTCATGCTATGGGGAATACATCAGTGCCTAATTATAGCTAAAATCATAAATTAAGATGTCTCCTCTCCTTTGACTGAAGAGGGAGCAAGAGTTTCCTTCTAAGAGGCTTCAGAGCAGAAGCTTAATTTTGTATGTTCCAAACTGCCTCCGAAGGTGCCTTGCTCCCTTCCCATTGCTCCTCTCCCTGGCAATAGGGAGATTCCCATGCAGTTCCTCGCCTCCGCCTCACGTTATCCATACCAGCATGGCATCAGATTCCCTTGTTCCTCCCCTGTATACTAAATAATAATTAGTTGGAATGGCAGAGCAATAAGTTTTGAAGTTCTGCTGCTTCCACAGGAGCTCAGTCTAGATTAAGACCCTGAGAAAAATGGCTTAGTTTGTCATTTTAAAGGAATATAGAACTCTGTGTGAAAATAGGGATAAATTAATTTTTCCTGAAAATTAAATCCCTAAGTTAACAATAGAGCAAGCACAACTTAACAGGTAAAGATAATTTATGTAATTAAAATACTCATGTACTATTAATAAGCCTAATCTGCATGAGCATTAGGTCATTTTTATGTAATTAGCTGAAGCAGAAGGTTTTTTGTCAATTAAACTAATTGCTTTTCACACTAGGTGTAGATTGAATATTGATCTTTTTATTCAGCTCACTTGCATACACAAATTAGATCTAATTGCATCCTTACCACATTGTTACTCAGTTCCTGTAAATTACAGAAAAAATATTCTCTTGCAAAGTGGTGCTTTCATTGTGGTATTGGTGTTGAAAAGAGGTCATTTAATTTAAGAGCTTAAAATTCCTTTTCCATCTGGCAACATAGTAGACACCACTGGCATAACAGAGTATGGATCATTATTAGTTAGCTTAGCATATTATTACAGATCTACATGGATAGAAGAGATGCCCAGAAGCATAGCTGTTTCTTTTGAAATAAGTTAAAAGAGCTCAAGAGATGGGAGCTGACACATACAAATAATGACTGATGAGCTTTCTAATTTAATAACATATTACTTCCCATTTCCCAGAATGAATTTCTTCTTTAGCTTAGATGGGATCAAAAAAGATGGGGAATTTCTCGTGTGTGTGTGTATTTTATATATATATATATATATAAAATAAGCAAATGAAGACATTGAGGCAGATTGCCCCTCCTCAAAGGAGGCTTTGGCTCCACGGTGGGGATCTGAACCACCCTGCCCCAAGCGTGGTACACGCAGCCCTCCCTCCGCTCTCCTCCACGCTGCTTGTGTGCTCTGCAACAACCACTCTCCTGAAGCTACTATGCTTTTGCTATGGACTTGTGCTACTCCTTTCTCATTTTTCCACTTCCAAATATCTTCGTAGCTTATACCCTGAAGTTACATGGGAGTAAGCCTGAATTGCCAGCACAGCTTAGGAACAGCACTTTGTTCAACACGAATGATTATTTGAGAATGCAGATAGGCCATGACAGCGAGATTCACAAAGAACTGGAGCCACGTGCAGCTCCCGTCTAAGGCCTGTAGCACTTCACTGATCACAAACCGCTCGTGTCTCCCTGCAGCGGCAGCTCCCGGGTACCAGCTGCCTTCTTGCTCCTACCCGTCAAGCACGTAGGAGTTTCCCCCTCTGCCTCCCCATCCGCGTAGTTCTCCCAAACATGACTGGAAGGGAACGGCTGCTGTCCCGCCCACAGGGGCTCTGGACAATGACAAACCTTAGAAGGAGGCTGGAAAGTTCCTGTTTGCCCAGCCAGCCACTGTGATAGAGCCGCATGTTGCCCTATAGGCAGCTACAGGGCCCACTGCTATGGGAATGTAGTGTGGTAGCTATTGTGTCCCACTATTTTGGGTAAGAAAACGGTGTGCGAAGAGGAGAAGGACTTTGCTAGAGGTATTTGCACGAAGCGGCTGTACCCACACAACTCCTCACAGACAGCAGTGGCTGTAAGCACCGAGGAACAGCTTCTGCTCTCGACTGTAAATATCAAGGTACGGCCAAAAGCTTTATAAAAAGTAAACCTGAGTTGTGCGGAGGGAAACCACTGGGGAAAAACAAACAATCAACAACAACAAAAAACCAAAGCTCTTCAAATCAAAGGGCAAGTTTCATACCACGACAGGAACACTACATGCTTCTAAAGGCTGCCACAGCCATCAAACAACACAGGCTTTTTCAGGGACTGCCAAGGGAAAAAGGAAGGGAGCAAATTTTTCAAGAAAAATGATGATGTGTACCCAGTGGCACACCACCTATTTTACATAGCTGCGTACAGACCTGAGCACGGCTGCTGTAATAAACAAGGCAGCTGCTGGCTGAGTTGTTAAAGGCGCTTGCTTGTTCACAAGAAGTTTAGCCTTGCAAGCTGGAACATGGATGACCTAACCCCTACCCAGGTTTGCTATTTCCTATCCATTACTTTCCAGTGTTTTTGCCAATTAGGAAAGAAAAGAAAATGCACTATTAGGCTTTGATGTCTAGAAGAGAACTATTCCCAGGTCACCAAGTACTCTGGGGACCAGACTTCATTATTCAAATATTTTCTTACAGAGAGGACTGATGCAGTTATTGCCCATACAGAGGCACATTATTTTCCTCAGACTATTTGCAGTTTGATTGACTCATCACCATGAAGTGCTCAGCCATAAACCTGCTCTAAGGACAACTTTATATAGCTGTAAAATATTAAGAGACCAGCACAGGAAGAGGAAGACATTGAAACCAGAAAAAAATTGCTTTTTGCATCACGCTCCTGTCCAATCATAGCAAAGGAAAAAAAATAAATAGCATGCATTATATCTTCTATGTAGAATTGCCTTTCCCTTGAGTGTAAAAGAAGTCTCTGCAGAACTCAGCTGGGAAGCATTTCTACATCTGGCTGGCAATCCCCCACTGGAATGGGGTGAAGAGGTTACACATAACCTCCCCACTATTCTGATTTCCATACCCTGTATATAAAATGTACAAAAACCTCAGCTTGCTCATATCATTCTGGATAACAGATACCAAAAAGGTTCATGTATTCTAGCAGCTGCAGCCTGCAGAGGAGTCCAAAGCTCATTAGTGAGAAGTATTTATCCCTGGAAGCATTTACAGCAAGCAAGAAAGGACACCGGCACTAAGGATACCTACCCTGCAATCTCTCATGTGTGTAGTTCACACATGAAAAATCTAGGTTTGGTAGCGCCAGAAGTGTAATTGATAGCAGGCTCCTCAGTATGACTGATAGGCACTCTGGTGTTTGGCCTCTGGTAGTATCTACATCACTGTGTTTAGAATGCAGTAGCCCTGGTCATGATTCGGCATTTATTAAACTGTAGCGTTAATTCATATATTCTATCTTAACATAGAAAAGTCTTTAAAATATATTCAATCTTGTTGTTTCAGCAAAACTCCAAAAATTTTTAAAGCAAGGAAAAAATACTTTTTTTTCTTCTCTAATTTGGGCTATAAGTAATGCTCTTGAATAGGAGTCACTAGGAACAGCAGCGTGTCTTAATATAGTACAAATTGCTTTCCTTAAAAATAAAAAATGAACAGTATTTAGGGTTGATGGATTGTTTGTCCTTTTTGCTTGTTAAGACTCTCTGGTGTTAAAACTGGGACATATGGAGCATAGTTGTTGATGTCAGAGCCCAGATGCCAGCTGCCTACATTCTTACAGCAACTGCATCTGGATGTTTCATCACTCCAGTTTCCAAGTTAAAATAAAAAGTGCTAATTTCCAAAGACAGAAGACTGTTTTTTTTTTCCCCTCTGAAACTCAAGTGACTTCACAGTGCAATAAAGCCTGCACAAAGGCACAGGATTAGACACATTTCTCCCCTGTCTGCTGAGTGGCCATCATTAATCACATGTCCAGTTCTCATCCATTGCAAAGGTGAGGCAAAATACATTCATTTTGGCATTGCCATAGGTGGCTTAGGCCAACGCATTTTATTCTTCATGGGGCAGAGCTATCTGCACTTGTAAATTGGGGATAGCAACTCAGCTGACAACTGATAGCTTGTTAAGCTACTTTAAATCAGTCATGTTCAATCTTATACCAAAAGCCTTTAAACAACAGGGGGGAAAAAAAGAATTAAGAAGAAGCAACTTAACATCAACTAAACTTAGCCATCTTGGCAACTTCTTGGTGAGGAAAGCAGATGTCAAGTGGGTATAATATATCTAGTCAAGTTTCTGAAAAATACCCTCTCTACATCTGAATTTAGGCTCTTGAAATAGACTTGCAGATTGTTATTAAGCATGCAAAGAAAGCACTCTACTTCTGACTAAAACATCTAAAGGCCCATTCAGATATAAGAATAAGAATACAAGGCTAAGCGTGGAGAAATATAGTGCCTCTCTTCAACAGTGAAAGAACTGTCCTCACAACTCATTATGTTAAGAAAGCTGATGTATCTGACAACTTCAGGTTTGCATTAGATTGATTCAGTTTTGTTCACTAATGATGGCACTGACTGCATTGGCTACTACAAATCACCTGCAACAAAATGACTTTTATATTCCACAGGATGATGAAGATGGTTCTTTATCAGCCATGTACAACTGCCCCCACAGGTCATGTTTTTGGAACTCCAATTGAATAATTCATCTTCAAGATATTCTTGGAGCCATTAAGTATCTTAGCTGTCTGTTTTGAGGGACTTATCTGTAGTGAGAATAAGTAGTAAAAACTGCATATTTAGACAGACTTATTTAGCGTCTTATAGGCCACAAGTGAAATTTACTTTATAGCTTACCTTTAAGTAGGTGTTAAAAACCAAACATGCTAATTGTTACTCTCAACTTGACCTTGTTGGCTACTTCCATATATTAAGTATTAGTTTCTAAAACTCAAATATGCATGTCCTATACATAGAAAATGGCAAACATTTCACTAGAGCCAGCATAGACAGTAAGAAAGTTTTGCATGCCAATGAATGGATTTCAGCTTCCTTGTGATTCCTTTGCTCCATAATATTCATGAAAATAGCCGTCTTCAAAACCCACATTGTGACACTCGGGAGAGACTGCACATAGGCAGAAATCACATTACTCATTGACCAATAGTGTCAATTACTTTTCTAAAGATGTCCATCAGATTTGCATTGTGTCTGAGAAGGAGGCTTCCTTTGAAATATTCTCCTTCTATAGAGGACTACAGAAAAAGGCAAATTTGATACCATATGCTTCAACCAGCTTCAATCCAAGCATATGGGAATAGTAAGGATAGACAGGAAGAGGGGACTCTCCAGATGTTAAAAGCAATATATCAAAATAAGTATGATGCATGTTTGGGACTGTGAGTGAACAGCTAATATGAGCCAGAAAGAATCTATATGAAAAATATTTCTAGAAAATCCTGTGGGATATATCTACCACCACAAACAAAATGTAAAACACTACCTTGCACCCTGTGGATGCTATTCGAATATTGGTGTAAATCCGAAGTAGTCTGTTTTTTACTTGTCATATAAATTTAAATGTTCAATGCTATCCTCTGAAAGCTTGAAATCTATATGTCAATCTCAATCTATACTCTCCCAAGTGTCTTCATACAGACCTAGCTAAAGCTAACATGCAAAGCAGTACCAATGGATACTCTCTTAAGATCTTTCTCCCTGAAGTACTTTTATCTACTGTTGAAAGAAGAAAGTGTTGCAACACGGCATATAGTCAAATGTGCAAAGAATAACCTTCTCCCCTCTCCTATCCTTTCCTTTGCACACACAAAGCCGCCTCTTGTACTGAGGGGAGTCCCACCGCAGTCAATTAGAACGAGGCTGCTTGCGGACAGAAAAGACGACCCCTCATGAATCTACTGGCAATTTTCTTTGTTCTGTGAACAAAAGCAGACATGTGAAGGAATGGGGAGGCTGAAAAAGAGCACGATCATTCTTGTTGATAGAGCAGGTTTAAGGTTTCAGCAGGGTGATCTTCTTGAAATGTCAGATTTTGATCAACAGGTAAAATGTTAAAGGAAGTCTTATTTAGTCCTTGCCCTGTCTCACTAACATACAAGTACCCTGTTTCTCAGACGGTTTGGTTAGTATCTTAAAGCACCTAGGATTTTTCAGTCGATTAATATTCTAGTTGACAAGGTTCCCTTGAGGAAACAAGGTAAATGGCAGAACCATGGACTCTCTTGCCTCTCTGATTTAGGGTATATACACGCACTTGTCTTTTGATATATATATACATATATATATATATATATACACACACACACACACATGTATATTTATTATTTCCCCCCTGTGAAATATATGGACAAAATAATGAGTGTCACAGCTAAAAATACAATTTCTTCAGATAAAATAATTCTAGCCATTGCTGTCGATTTAGTTAGCAGAACTAACTAAAATTGCATGAAGTCTGAAAACTTTGATTTGGGCTGATATCAAGCCTTGATTAATTTTTGAAAGCAAAAGGTGGTTGAGAGATCTCCTCTAAAAAGTTCTCACTGTATTCAAAAATACATTTTACAGACGAGTGTTTAGCAAAGAAACTCTTGGCTGACTTCATGCAGAAACTTCGCATATAAAATTATTTTCTTACGGCACACGCCAGTGTCTCTGGATATTCACTGGGCACAATTTCACTGCAAAATCTACACCATGCACTTTCAACACTATGGAAATAACAGAAGGATGATATACAATCAAGAACAAACTATTTTTGACACTGGCAGAAGATGAGAAATGTTAACTTTGAGGCCTGACTTCCAGGTGTTCGAACGTGCACATATGAGCAAGCTTTACCAATTGAAATGCACTCAATTTATATATGACCTTTTCAAAGTAAAGATTCTTAGCGTCTTTCAGTTTAATCCAAAGCCTATTAAAAGCATGCTGCTCACCTTGAATGATGCTTAGCGTTTTTGGAAAGCCTCACCAAGTACCTTCAGCTGCCACTGAAATCACCAGGAGCTGCAAGCACTCAATATTTTATGCTAGACAAGCAACCACCATGATCAGACACCATCTGAAGTAATGTTTGTCTCGCCTGCTGCGACTTGCTCACATTCTGCATCTGGTGTTCTAACCTTTCTGCTAAAAGAAATTTCTCTCAAGGGAACATCCAGGCTCTCTGAACCAACTGACTGGCCTTTTTTTAGTAGTTTCTTAATTTAGGTTCACTCTTTTTTTTTTTTCTTTCCTTCTCTAGAGGAGGAAAATCTCCTCTTTTTGCTTTCTGTGCTATTTTTCTAATGTATGTGTGTGTTGCTACAGTACCTTTCTCTTATCACTATTTTTCTACATACAGATTTTTCCTGGCAGGGAAAAAAAAATGGTGTAAGCTTTAATACAATGATTTAAAAGCTCCTTTGATTTGTGGACAAATTCCCACTCAAGGTGTAAAAACCTTGTGGCATTTTGTCAGAAAACACACCTTTTATTACTCCTCTCTTTTTTCCCTTCCCTATCACAGTTAGACTTGAAGATTCATTAAGTAAAAGTGAAAGAAACCCAGAAAACAGCAAATAGCACAGATAAAGAGAAAAGCTGATGAGCCTTTTTGCCATGTCTTGCTTCCTTTTTTAGTTTTTCAAACACGCAAAATCTCCTGGAATTGTTTCACAGTTGTTATGACTTTTGCAAGGCTTCTTTAATGACTCTTCTTGTTGATAAAAAGTAAAATTAAGAACTAATTTCCCCAGTTAATTTTTTTTTCTCTCCTTGTGGCACTAACATGATCATCTTTGTAATCCAGATTACATTCTCCGTGGGCCATAATTAGCTCCCTAAACAAGAATTTTCTAAATTGTTAGTTTTATGCCTTTTCTCTAAGACTATCTGCAAGAGATTTGTCTGCCTTGCCTCTTAAAGGTTGGAATACTGAAACAGGGATTCCTGACAGTGATTATGACATTAGAAGTGCTTATATTCAAACAACCAAATGTAAGCGCGGACTTGCCCAGCAATCATTCTGGTTTGGAGGTCATGCTCCAGCTCGCACCACCGTGCACTTGGTGTTTGCAGCTGGGCTGCATACAGTCATCAGCCTGCTAACAACCTGCCTCCAAGGACAAAATCATTTTCGGCCTTTATTTTAAGCAAAGATCATCTGTTGCAGACATCAGGAAGTGAGGTCCTCCTCCTACCTCAGGAGCCAAAAAGGAAAGTTGAGAAGACACCTCAGTTACAGAGATGAGAAAGGACGTAAAACTGCTCAGATTTAAGTTAGAGAATGACACGGTCAGGGGAATTCAAAGGTGAAGTAAAAGTCCCTTCAGCCGTCAGTCCAGAGCAAAGTCCCGATAAGGACCAGGAGTATGGTCAAATTTAGATGCCAAATTTTATTTTCCCTCATATTAGATCATGGGGGGAAATGATTGCATTTTCTTTCCTCCTCAAGGCTGGGCAAGTCTTTTGCTTCCTTAGTTGGAGGCTTAGGCTTCCACCCAATTACCATCCTTTGGGTTGTCCTAGGGGAGCTTTATGACACCACTAGGTGCTGCATGAGCTTCTTAGAATAATAAATACCACGTTATTTCAGTGTGTTATACTGACTTTTATCTTTTCTTTCCCAGTACCTTCACCATCTTTCTCATTAGAGTGCCTTTCTTCTCTCTTCACTTCTGACTTTCCTTACACTGTTTGTACTTCTTTATTCTTGTTCCCTATCCATGTATCAAAACTATTCTGTTGAAGAGCAAACGTCTGAGAGTGAAGATTTTTTGGGTATCGAATGTGCCTTTTGATGCTCAAAGTGCAGCACAAAGAATTAAGATTAAAAGAACTGAGTGATACAGTGGAGATTAGAGAGAGCAGGGAATGCTAAAGACACACAAAGGGTGCAGGAAAGCTAAAATCACTTCAAACATTAATATCCGTCTTTGTGCCATATTTTACAAAAAGTGTTCTGTGTTGTTAGCTTGAATCTTTTATTCTTTTTATTTTATTTTATTTCAAGCAGCTCTGTGATAAGATGAACATCCAAACTTTTTAAAAATTCATGTTGTTATATAGGTGTAGATAAAATACATATTTCAGGAATATAATGCACTGTGAGGACTTCTGTTAAACCAACAGTTAGTGCCTGAAAATGATAAATCATAAAAATTCTAGTACATGGGACCATTAGAAGAAAAAAGGTAGAGAAACGTGAGGAGAAGAGAAAG
>NW_010587519.1:154243-197143 GCF_000705375.1 Tinamus guttatus | reverse complement strand
TAGCCTTCTCTAATAGAAGTGGAGAGCAAACAAAGTTTTACACACTACAACCGCTAGTGGATGTTATGACACAGAAGAAGGTTATGTAATGAGAGGAATCTTTATAAAGGGAAGTTTTGGAGTCTAATTAATGTAACAAAGTTTTGAAGATTTCATCTGAGAAGCTTCCTTAGACCTTGTCCAGGTCTGCTTCTACCTATGAGCCATCCATTATGCATACAGTAAGAAAGAGCTTAATAACCAGTGCTTGAACCTCAAACACAACATAAAAGGGCAGGAGAGAAAACTTAACCCAGAATATACTGCGTTCTGCAAAGCAACGGCTTTAAGTTCATAACTTTCTAGATTAGACAATCTTCTACCCAAACAATTCAACTATATAGTCTAAATTCATTAATGTTTTAAAGTGATGGCACAGGGTGGCATCCAGATGGGTTTTGAAGATCTCCAGAGAAGGAGACCCCACAACCTCTCTGGGCAGCCTGTTCCAGGGCCCTGTCACCCTCAGGGCCAGATGTTCAGGGGATGCTGGAGCACACCTGGCTCCTATGGCTTCGTTTCTAAAACTGAGCAGTCCTCTCCATGGAGAGTGTGCGAGGCAGTTGTCCACCTAATCTGCAATACTAGTTTTCAACGTGGACACAGATGGACAGTTTTGTTCATTTGACTCTGTAAATACCTAACCCAGGGCCAGAGTACTGCCCACTACACAGACAAGTTGCATTGAGACCTAAGAAAATTGGCCTAAGAAAATAAGGAGAGGGAGTTTTTTTGCTTTTGCTGTTTTCTTTTAAAAGAAATATCGTGCTGAAAGTGAATGACATTTAAGAAAAATATTCTTGTATTTCCTCAGCCACTCAGGAGTAATTCCTGTAAAAACTGCATTGTCAGAGCAGCTGAACATATCTATGGTGAAAGTCTGGGAATCATCCCTGACTTCAAGAAACACTAGATCAGTGCCAACGCACACAACTGAGTTGTACCGATGACACTCCTGTATCATATGTGGAGGGCTCAACTGAAATAGATATAAATATGTCTTCCAAGTCTGGAAGTAGTCATGCTCTTTGATTATCACAAATGTAACTTTAACAGCCTTTCCAAGAGCTACCAAGCTCCCCCATAACTCACGCCACAGTAGCAATGCAGAGGAAAGCACAGCTGTCACTACCTTTAAGTCACACATCTCTGGGCAGAGCTTCCAAAATCCATATGCAGCATTTCCCATCTGGCTGCCCCTCTCATGACCCGGCTTCCCCAGGAGAAGTTCTATGGAAAAAGAGGAGACTAGCACCGGAGCAGAAATGCATTCTTCAGCAGCCAATGCTCTCCATAAAGGAAGGCCATTAAAGTATCTATCTCAGTTGCAGTTTTTAAAAAGAAGCACTGACACCCAGAGCTATTTTTGAGACTATTTTCCCTCCTTCCTCAAATGCTGTTTATTTGATCAATCCCAGGTAAGCTCCTGTTTTGCCTTTTAAAAAAAAAAAAAGCATCCCTCAGTCATTTACTAGCACAGCAACTGAGGAACAGAGCAACAGAGCACTGTGAAGGTCAGAACAGAAAAACACACTTTTCTTCCAAGCATTTTGTTGTACAGCTCACATTATTACTACTACATCAAAAAGACCTATGATATTAGGAATCCAAGTTGAGTATTAAGTTATTACGAGTAAGATTTTCAGTGGGGAGAAGCATAGAGCAAATTAAAGATTAAACAACCGCATGACTTCTGTCATATCAGATGATACTAAATTTGCTCAGCCCAGAGTCACTAAATCAAAATGTGCAACCTCCAAGTGGACCAGCTGATGCATTGGGTCAAAAAAAATGACAGGTTTGCACAATGCGTGGACCAAAGGTGAATTTAAGGTGGACATTACAACTAAAGCCCTAATGTATTTCTGAAACAGCAAGAGAAATAACCAGTAGAAAGCTATAATTTCCTTTGGGTAGCTGATACTGCATAGCATTTTTCAAGAGACCAGATAAAACAACAACAACAAAATCCCCAAAAGAGAGATGCTTTGCAGGTGAACACTGACCTACAGTGCTTGTGCGTTTTAAATGAATAATTGTAAGTAAATAATGATACCGAGCCTGATGGGATCACGAAGGAACCAAGGAAAAAGCACTCTTCTACCCAAACACATTGCAGCAGGCGGGCTTCCTTCAAGCCAACCTTGTCATTAATCCCACACTGTTCTCATCATAAATACAACCTTGCCACCACGAAGAATTGCTCGCAGATTTCCTGTGCCTCCATACAAAGGAGGACAGCTGTGTGCAGCACGCACATATCAAGGTGGCAGTTTCCCTAGCAACTATTGCTTAAGAACTTTTCCCCCTCAATCATGTAAAATTCGCAGCAATTCAGAAGTGCTGGGTAAAAGACTCGGTCTGAGTGTATTTGTGGAAGAATATGGCTTATACGGTAGCATGAACTCTGCCCATGGTTGTCTTCCTTTACAGTGTCAGGGGGATTAGGATTCACTGAAAGCCCAGTCTGGAGTTTGACTCCTTCTACGAGCTCTTTAAAACAAAGCAAAAACCCCACTCTGGTAAAAAGTTTATCTGAATGTAGAGGCCAGTTACGGCTTGGGTTAGTTTAAATGCCAAACTATATCCACAGTTTTTCTCTCCTATTTTTCCCTAGCTCTAGATCTAAATAATCTGCTTTGGGAAAGGAAGTTTTACATTGTTTAAATGTGGCAACCTCTGCTAAGATCTTTGTGTATTTTATTAAAAACCCTGGGGTATAAAATGTCTGCCTATATCTAAAACTTAAAAGTCTTAAGAGCAGTATAACAGTGCCTTGAAACTGTAGTTTGCAATTAAAACTACACTCTCCCACACCCCATTAAACGTTACCCTCATCCCTATTTTTTTTCAACATCATCTGATGATGTACCTCATTAAGGCAATTACAGCGTATTTAAGAACAGTCTCCGGTCTCTGAGCATGGCTATGGAAAAGTGGCGATGGTAGGAGATCTTATTTTAAGTCTTCCAGAGCTCTTCTTCCTCTCTGTATATTTTTAAAATATTTTAATTAAATCCCTGGGCACAAGTGGATATGATTTAGAAGGCAATTCAGGTCTTTAGGCCTACACAGATGTCACATAAAATCATCTTTGAAGGATGATTTTAGAAACAACTAAAGCACCCTTAACTAGAGTAAATTGGAGGCACATGAGGAACAACCACTATTATTTTGACAGCATTTGAGTTAAACAGAAGCTACAAGGAATGTTGGCCCATTAATGCTGAGCTGAGCAGCAATCAGGAGATTTCATTAGCGTATCAGTCATTTTAAAAAAAATACTTTGGTGAACCAAGAATCTGAATACAATGCAGAATTTGCAAGGAGCAGACAAAACTACAAATTTTTCAAGTACTGAATATGTAGGAAATCAAACAAACTCACAAGCTGGATTTGCATACCGAGATCTTTTCACATGTGACTCTATTCAGTTTTATTGAATTATTTCTGAGATGTATTGGTGGTTCTTTCAAAAATGAATGGTATGAAACTAAGTATAGAGCAAGCTGAAATTCAGCCGTTGTCAGGACTTTTGCAGCCTGAAACCAAATTCAGCAGCATAAGCAGGACAGAATTTTATAGAGTTGCGAGCAAAACTGGACTGTATTTGGAGCAAACACAGACCAACTGACTGCAGGAGACAGCAAGGCTCCTCAGTGCTTGTGCCCAAATCCTGTGCTGGAGCAGCTTCCGAGATGAGGCATCCTGTGTGACGCGCCATGACAGACACAATCTAGATGAATGCTCTGGGTGAAACGCTACATGCTCAGCTCTATTGGCAGCCCCTTTTACTCACCAGAGGATTCAAAATGAGCTCACTTTTTCAGAGCAACGGCAACCTGTCTTCTTGGATCGTCATCTCATGATAAGATCAGAACAGCCTATGAACTCTCCTGGAGGCAAGTGTAAAATCCTTTCTAATCATTTCTGCTTCACACAATGCCACTCATGCCCAGATGCCGCAGGAAAGGGAACAATATGAAATTAAGGCAAGGGTGCAAGTTCTCATGACAAAGCTGACAGACTCAAAGTATTGCTGTTCCCCTTCTTCCACCAAGCAGGGCAAGACAGACAATAAGCTACTTCTAAACAAACTAGTTGTCATAGCATCCAAAATTTGCAGCACACCTACCATGGAAGTATACATCCAAGATGATCACACACAGAAATTCCATAGCCAGTAGTGATCTCTCAGAGTGAGCCCCCTTTAATCAAGCATTCCAAGCTTTCAATATATTCTTTGCGCAGTCTTTTATGCTTATGTCAGCTGACTCAGGTAGTGTCAGCTAGGCACAGGAGCTTCAGATAGAGACCTTAAGGATGCGGAGGGTAGAAGGCAGAGGTGAATCCACATAATTGAGTGCCCAATGCACAAGAATACAATGCACAGTACACAAGAATATAAAACATTTTACAGCATCCAATCTAAAAACAAGTCAAGTAATGCTGAAGTTGAGAGTCATCCTGGAACTGCTCCCCAAAGGTCAGCCCAAAGCGCAGCCAGGCTACTCACCAGTCAAAGCTCTACTCCTCACCAGGAAAGCCAAAATCCTCTGTTTCATGCACAACTCAAGCTGCAAATGAGATCATTCAGGTATTTAAAAAGCAAGATGAGACACCATCATCCACCCTTTTCTCTGACTGTTAATAGGTTTGAACTTTCCCCTTAATTGACAGGTGCACTAACACTCTGTGATGAAGCAGGGGTTTCTTTGCAGGAAGTTGGTTAATCCCCTCTTTCCCCACAGAGAACTTAACCTGCTGTTGCAAATTGGCATGAAGCAAACCTCTGTGCAATTACGCTGCTAGCTTCCTCCCCGCTATCATCATTATTTTTGGAAGCCAAAGGAAAAATTAAGGTCCAAGTTCTCTGCCTGTCTCAAGTTTCTACATTATTTAAGGAAATTTTGTCTGCAAAAGAGCAAGCAGTGGACTTTTTTTTTTTTCTTGAAACTAAAGTAAAAAAGCTCCTTTTTTATTTCCTAATGAAGTCTTAGGCCAGTGCTTGGGAATATACCTTCAGCTGCAGGTGAGAGCTAGGAAGGTAGAAGGTAATAAAGAGGACTGAGCTGCAGGGTGCTGACAGAAATTATAAGGAGAACGGACTCCATATCCAGTGTTCCTCAGGCAGAGCTAGATTAGTGGGCTGGCCAGCAGAAAGCGGTCTTTTATTTTTTTCCAGAGTGCATCCATACCTCCTTTCTCTGCATTCACCCTCAGATCTGAGAACTTGCTGCAAAAATCTCCTTTTTCCTCTGAAAAGAAAGGCAGGGAAGAGCTCCCAGCAGTCCGGCTCTCCCCACCTCCCGGCTGGGGGTTTCATTACGCACAGCCCTTGCAGACCTGTGAGGTGAGCATTCCCCTCAGTGAGGGATGACTTCTCCCTGCTGCCCCACGGTGTGACTGGAAACGGTTACGTGGTGCAAATGCAAGCGGGCAGCGAGTCACTGCCTCAGCTCAGGCCCTGCCGCCTCCTGGAGATCAGTCTTTCCTCCTGGAGATCAGTCTTTCCTCCTGGAGATCAGTCTTTCCATTGCGCACAGCCATATCCAGAGCAAACAATAAATTGTGTGTCCTTGGAAGAAGGAAAACAGCAAGTGCTCCCTTGGCAGCAAGAAATGCTTTACATTATTAGGATAATAACTGGGTTATTAATTAGCATTTCAGTGCTGCATGAAACACGAGGTGTCCTGTGAAGGGGGAGCCTATCGCAAGCCGGGGAGGATGGCGAGGCCTCCTTCCCTGGGAGCACCTCTGGCCAGGCTGGCAGTAGAGCCAGGCCCGCTTGGAGGGGTCTGAAAGAGGTGACACCTGGCAAGCAGCACTGGTGGGTGGCGAGGCCGGGCCTGGGGTCCTGGATGTTTTGTGACAACCTTGTTTTTAATGTGACGTGTTGCAAGTTTTTGCTGCAGCAGATGAGCTGCAGGCCTGCCCCGTGTGTAACCACGTGTTGTCCAAGGGACAGGCAGGTTTTGGAAGGGGGTGGCAGCAAACTCCAGGTTATTTCTGGGCTTGCACCTAGCAGTCTGCCCCAAAAGGGAGCAGTTTTTCAAGTAACCAGAGAAGATGAACTTTTCCCATCCTTTGCTTTTCCCTCTGCGAGCACAGAGCAGGTGTCTCCTTTTAAAGATCACCTTACTCCAACCAACAGGCAGCTGGAGAAGTGGTGGTGCCCAAGGCATTGGGGGAAGTTTGTGTCGGATCCTTCCCTTTCTCTAACAACTTGCATTTCTTTTTCTACTGAATTCTTCACTTTCAGCTTCCCCCACTTTATTTGCTCTAACTTCTTAGGCTCTCATATTCTATGAGGAAGTATGAAAAAATACAATAAAATCCGCTTTTCAGGTTTGCCTAAGCCTTTGGCCAAGCGGGTGACTAGCTGTTAAACAGTCTGTGCTGTATTGTTGGATATCAGAATGGACTTTGGCCTGCAGCTCAGGCACACTTCCAGGGAGGCAGCACAGGTGGGCAAGCATTCTTTTCTGAAGGAAGAAAGAAGAAAATTCCCAGAGGGAAAACTCACAGGCAGAGAGAGAACGGAGGCAGCATCAGGGTTCACAGTTCTCTCCATGGCAAATTTCAGCGGTCTCCCATGAAGGATAGGTCTCCTAGTCACCCTTGGTCAAAACATCACCTTAGTATGTCAGGATGTATGTGATATAACTCATGAATCTAAAATATACTCAGGACCCTAAAAAGAAAAAAAATAAAAATAAAAATCCACACTTAATAAAAGCAATTATTTTGTTCCTAAATCTCTGCAAATCCTATCAAGAAACAGTAAAAACAGACCTTTTAAAAGTCATTCTCTGCACATAAATATCTTAATTTTAATCAGTATATTTTTAACGACATTAAACAAGATTGCCTGCAACTCAGTTGGCAGTTTGTAGAATATATATTTTTCCAATTGCTCTAGCTTTTTATCTGATGGGCAGTTAACAGTTTTACTAGTTCTTATCTCCAAACACTTTCCCAGCCTCTATGTACCAAGTAACTTCTCTGATCACTGAACAGCAAACATTTCAAGAGCGAAATCCAGACAGAGTTTAATAGTTCCTACCACCACATCCTATCACGATTCAATGTAAAAATAGCTTTCCCAGGAGAAACTGCAAGGCAAATTTAGACAGAAAGCAAAGGCTTAAAGAAATGGGGCCCATGACCAAGGTTAATAACTCACAGCAACTACAGTTTGGGCAAGTCAAGAACACAACTAAATATTTCATTGCTACAAGAATTTAGAAGTTGTTTTCATGCTCAACTCTTATTAAAAGGAGCTTTATTGTCTGCACTGCACTGAGGGAACATCTTATTTGATGCTTCCCAGCCTCGTTTGACCCAAAGTGTTTATCCTGGGTGACAATACCAGTAAAGGCCGATCAGTGCTAAATGAAAGCATGACAGCAAATCTCCTTAGGAAGCTGCTATGGTGAGACTGTTCAAAGTGAAAGGAAAAAAAAAACAGGCAGAGAAGTATTTTTTTCCAGAGTTTCTCAAGCTGTATGTCTCCATTTTTCAAAATACGCAAGTGTTATAGAGTTGGATGTGGATAGAAAGCAGGAGTTCTATCACCAGCAGCTTCAAAATGCACCTTGATTTGCAATGGAATGAGAAATTCCTTTGAAAATAGTTTTAAAAGATGTGAAAGAAAAAAAATTGAATAGAGTCCTATGTCAGCAAAGCCTCTAAGCCAAAGTTGCTCTTCCTCTCTCTCAGCCTAAATGCACATAGGACTTTTTTTCACTTTGTCTAAAATATTACAATTCAGTGGTCTGAAAACCCTTTTTTTTCTTACCTGTAATACAGAGAATGCCAGGTCATTCTCTTCAGCATTCTCTGCAGCAATGCCCATATTTGAACCTAGTTGTTCCATAACCTTTTGTTTCTGAATATTTGGGGATCCATCTCCTTTGACCAGCAGCTCCACTCCACAGGAATAAACATCCAGAAAATTAGCTGCAATAGAAGAGTAGTCTTCCTTCAGAAATAGTGTTCACACTATACTTCCCTTTACTTCTCATTGCCTCTAACAAGGTGAAAAAGAGATAACAAAAGTTTAAATATCTGAAGATCAGCCTCTGATGTTCACATTTTATTTTCACAATATTCTTTGATTGAAAAAAAAAGGTGAATAAAGGAGTGGAAAAACTTCAGCTATCTCAGCTCTTCCTATTTCATGCTCTAATAGAAGCACAGAAGAAAACTTTTCATTTTCAGAAAAATACAAATTCAAATCTTTTATTTTCTTTGTAGGGACAAAAGAAGTGACAGTTTGTTGGTTACAAATGTAAATAGGTACAATGAATTGTTTGAATTCATGATGAGCTTGAGAGTAAGTGCTACTCACATTGAACCTTCAACAGTGTATTATTAAAAAAAAAAAAAAAAACGCACTTTGGCTAGCAAAAGAAGATATTTTTTCCTTCATATGTAAACACTCTGCCTTTGTTCCTGGCTGACAGACTAATACTGTCTATTGGGAGGGGTGGGTAAAAACTCCACTCAGACCCACGGTGTTGAGATAGGAAGAATAGGGCTCTCTTAGAAACTTGTATATTAAATTCACAGGTCTAAAGACAAGCATGCCTTTAACGTCAGACTGAGTGAAACGTGCTTTTTCTGCATTGGCATTTATCACACATTTGACAGTGAAGGAACAACTGAATCACAATTAGGGATGAGAAAATTTCCCAAGGTCCAGACATTGGAAGCTTTTTCAAATTCAATGCTTATTCAAACTTTATTAGGGACTTGAGGTAGGAGTTTTCCTATAAAATGGGTTAGAGAATGCCTGAAAGTCTGAAAACCTCTTGGTACCAGGATACCAAAGGTTAGAGCCAAGTCTTTTCATTTATTTCCCTGAGCATTTCTGTTGTCCCCTAATCATAAACCTGTCATTCAACAGAGAGATATTAGAGTATGGAAAAACTGAAGGTAAAGGTTAGATTTAGCAGATAAAAGGTCTGCTAGAAAGGTGCATGTGTAGAATTTGATTCCTTCTTACATGTCATGATGTGGATTAGTCGTAAACCCCTGGAAACCGAGGGAGTAAGACTAATCCACTGCTGATGTCGGTAGGATTTGGTTTCAGGGTCTTTCTCAGTGCATGGACGCAGGATCACTCTGCACAATGTGAAGTTAAAATCAGCAGACTAATTTATTATTCAACAAAACGCAAACACTAAGTCCTACCTAAAAGCTTTAATCTTTCTCTAAGAGCCTCTTTGTAGGGCTTTCATCATTCAGCTACACACATCTACTATCAATTACAAAACATACCCGTTCTCCCCAGTGGCTAAAGCAGTACCTTTAACATGTTCCATGTAGACCTGTGATACCACGATTGGTAATGTTTCTAGAATGGGACCTTACAAAGACTGTAGATTTCATCCCCTGCTGCATATACTACTTCTCAAATTGAGCAAAAAAAAAGAAACACTTTTCTCAAATCGGTGAGATCTCTGCTTCATATCATCTTGTGTTTATGGCATTCTGCCAGAAATGTATCTGCAACTGGGTGATGGAAACAGCTGACCTAATAGAAACTGAAATTCTGAGTTTCCCTCAAAATTACAGCATTCTAGTGCTGGAACAGTCCTGGGGGTGAAGACTGATGGGTTCAGAATCATTTAACCTGACTTGAGGCATGTACAAATCTGCAGCTTAACCTGCTCGGTTTCAGCGCCGCCTCCGCAGCCAGGGGAGAAGCCCTCCCTCCTGCTGAGGACGGGGGCAGTCCCTGCAGGACGATTCCTTCCGCCCGGAACGAGGATCCGTGCATTGGAAGCGCTTGTCTCTGCCTGCTGAATGGGGCAGGGCTTTGACAGGAGGCCCCATCTGCAGAGCTTAAAGTGTTAGGCCTTTCCACAGTGATTTATAGTGGAACTGGGTTCTTCTTTTGCCTTCCTTGACATAAACCCAGAGAAAAACCATTTCAATCACTGGCATAAAAGCAATCACTAGAATTGAGTATTAACTATTGGTAGACTTTTCAAAAGGAAAATACCTTCCATGGTATCTGAACCCAGCACAAGAAAACATTAGATGTTGAATATTTGTTTTTTGGCCAAAAAATAGAATGTTTTAGTTAAGTTTCAGAGGTATGTTTAAAATATGCAAATATTGTTTAGAGCTGATTTCCATTCTGCAGGGAATAAGGAAATGATAGTATTTTTTTCACATTCTTCACTTTCCTGTACCTACAACTGAAGCTCCAGCCTATTTCCACAGATGCCACATTTTTATTAAGAATTTAATTAACAGTTTTAATTAAGCCACTGTTTGGCTAACTGCACATGAAAGGGCTGGAGCGACAAAAAATGACACGAATGGTTTTAAACCTCAGTAAAATCTTTCAGGAATCTGCACTACCTAATTTATAAAAGATCTCTGTAATCAGGTAACTGTTTTTCAATACTTTCTGGTGGTTGCTATTATACATGCTCATATGTACCTTTTTCATAAAGAGCACGATCTACAAAAAAAAAGTTTGAAAAATCAACAAGGTACAATATTTAGAGGACAACAGCAGCAATATCATGAATAGATTGTAAAGGGCATTTAGCCATAGCTTTACAACTTCCTGGAAGTCTTCCTGGAAGTGTTTTTTTCCAGTTATATTCTCATTGCACCAAACTCTGTGCATAAAATTCTTTTTCCAATAATATATGTAGTGTGGTTTCAGCAAAGAGAAAAGGAACTTTAATTGCGGTTGTTTGAATCACGTATTCATCTCACTTTCTATGTTTTTGAAATCATGCCCTCACCAGATTATTAATATCTATTTTACATTATACATAGTCTATAGTTTTCTCAATGAAACATGACCTACTTTCTTCCACTTGTGCATCCCAGCCCATCCATCTAGCAGCTGTGAGTTATGTTTGTTGTGACAGTTAGTGCACTTCAGAGCTGTCAGTCATGGGCGTTGTGGTAGAAAGAATTTTGGAGAAATGACTTCACCTGCATTTACCAGCAGTAAAACTTAAAGTGCTTATGAAAACACAAGCAGAGCTGGGTCGTGCTATTTCCTTTGGGCCCAGTTATTCACAGACAGCAGAAACATTCCTCTGCAAGAAGCTCCTGTGAGGTGAAATTAGATCTTTTAATACCAATATTAGAAGCTTGAATGTAACCCTTTCTTCTGAGAAAGCACAAGGGAGTAAAGGATAGAAATTTCTCTCTTCCATAGACGTGCACCTTCCAGAATTGAAAGAAAAGCCTTGTTTGGCAGCTACTACCCTTAGTGTCCAAAGATGGGAAGTGACCAGTGGGATAAGAGGTGAAGAAAGGTGGTGAGATCTCTAGTGTTCATGACTCCTTGAATATCTCTGAATTCAGGGGATATATTTCGGAATAGCATATTTCAATTTCAACATTTCCATTTTATGTATTTTGAATCAATTTGCCTAAGATTTTCAAGGTTTTTGTCAGCTTAAGGTTAAAAACCTGCTGTTTTTAGATGGTTCGGAATTGTCCCATCTGCTATCTCCAGCGTGTGCTGCAGACGCTATCTAATAGTGTGGACAGAGTGAGGAAAATAAACTGGCAGTGTGAAACACTCCAAGGGAGTGAAAATTAGCATATCCTGCAGGTCTAATATCTTCTATTATGCCAGTAAAGCGTGTGCTATTGCAAACCCTACTTGATTAGAGCTGGCAGTCTGCAGTTGCTGTAATGCTGCAACACTGGTTTTGTTCCAGTTAAGAGCAGCCTGGGGCTCTGCGAGAGGGTCTGCGGCTGAACGGGTGGCATCTGGGATCCCAGCGGCGAGAGGGGCCTTGGAGACAGCGGGCAGCCCGGCCCGGAGCAACGTGCGAGCTACTCTCGAGGGAAAGGAGAAGACAAGACACCTCTGTGAGTTAAGAGCAATTCACGCAAAAACGGCCCTGTACGAAAAAGTTTGAATTTTCAACAATAAAAAAGTTTGTTCCCAAAAAAGCATTTTGTCAAAATCTCTCCAACTCACTATATTTGTACTGTTCTTTATTCCCCGGTAAAGAATTTGCACTCTAAACACGCTTGTCTACATGATGACACAGGCTGATACACAAATGTAGGACATATTTAACAGCATTTGTAATGGATCTTGAAGAGCTTTCATGGTAAAAAGAAAGTATTGAAATCTGAAGATCTTCAGAATGTACCCTGAGACCAGATCTAAATTTAGCAGTATCGATTTGAGAAAAATTATTATGAAAAGTTACCTGTATTTTTGTTTCAAAGTGTATTTGTTTTGCTAATGTAAATGAATCCCTGGTGTACAGTTCCTTGGGAAACATATTCTCCTGAGTTACTGAATTCTGCCTACCTCTCCAAATAGTTGTTTTTTTTTCTTTTCTATAGTGAATAAATAATATACATCATCAAAGTAAATTGCCTTCTCAATTGGAAAAGGATACTGAATCATCAAAATGATGTGCCATAATGATGAGTTTTCGTTAAATAAAAATTATTGGCAGGCAAGGTCAAAGAAAATATTTCATATTAAAATTCAGCTGCCTTCATGGTATTTTTGAAGCTACATTTCATATTGAGTCAGGCAATGTGACTTGTATCTTAGATTTCATGAGAGAATATTTGGACTGCTGGGAAATGCAGGAGTGTTTCTAAGTAAGAGAAGGGATAGGAAATATATGGAGGTACCTCCCCTTCCCATGAGGTTTATTTCTGCACGTCCTGGAATGCAACCCTCACTGATATAATACAGATGCCACATGGTAGCTATGCCTACTGTGTTCTCCTTGACATCCTATTTCTAATGAGATAATGTGTTTTTTTCACAAAAGCTACATCTGTTTAGCTTCCAAATATATTTGATCTGCACTAATGGTTAAAGTATATTACCACCATTAGTCACCACATTACAAGACTCTGAAAGGACAGCAGAGGTTCTTTATGAAGAAGAATTTCCAATGGGACAATTGTGTCCTTGCTTTAAACACGGATATGGATAGTCATATGAAGTAGAAATACATGCTCATATTCCCTTAATTACAATGCTGAAGTGGTGTTTATTCCATTTTCCTTCCAGTGCTGCTCTCTGCCCTATCTTAATTCTGATTTCAGTCTGGAAATATATTTCTCTGTTCACATATACATGTGGGTATCTTCCCACACTCGTGTAAAAGACAACTAATTGATTCAGTAAATGTTTGCATGGAGCAAAGGACTCGTGTCAAATGATAATCAAATTGGTGTTTGGAGTTTAAAGTTGAATTGCAATTAAAAACTGGTGTGTCGATAAGTGTTCAATTTTCACATAATGTTTGAAAAGAAATGGTAGCAAAATAATGAGGGCTTGGGGAGGAAGAAGGTTTGCTGCTTATTAACTGGATTCAAAATGAATAAGAGTAGTAATAATTATATTCTCTTTTGACCACTGTTCAATTTGGTAATTTATCAAAAGCACAGACAATATAACCAGACTTCTTCACAGACTTATATATACGAATATGACATAAGTTTGTTTACACACACGTGGGCAGTGTGTGACCCTAATGCAACTGGGATAACAACACGCGCTCTCAAAAGGCAATTCTTAATATTTGAAGTTAAGTCTGAAAACTATGTTTTGCTATCTCTCTGAAGCAAGTGGCATTTGCTCAGGAAAAACTCTGTTATGAGAAGTAATTTTGAAAATGTATCTTCATTGATTAGTAATGGGAATTTATTATGCAAGAATCTCTGTATGCTTTCTTGATCCTGCACATTTATATCAAGACATCAAGGCAAATCTAAAGGTGATTAAAGACTTTGACTAGAAACAATACTAGTAGCCCTTCTTGAAAATGATGCTGTATTACTACAGATTAATCATATCAGAACAGAGGTGACTTACAAGAAATCTTGACATAAAAAGTAACGTTATTCTGCACATTTCTTTATAAAGAAAGAATAGAGATCAAGCAATACAATTAACTCTCTTGTGAATGCAATTATCTCCTTTGATTGAGCTGGTGGTAGAATCCTCCTCTCTGTCCTGCAAGATCAATAGTTAACAGCAAGCCCAGCCACCAGTATGACTTGAAAAGATTATGCATAAAACAAGGTTATCTTCTAGGTACTGGTGAACACTTAAAAAAAAGGTCAAGACATAGTCTTATGCTTCATGTTTATACATGTTTAAAACAACAATGAAACAGATTGTAGACCTGGGTCTTCAAAATAAGGCAAGGATATTTATAAGCTATGAAGTAGCTGGTGTGGACTCACTCAAGGAGGTGCCAAAGTAAAGAAATTCTTTTTTAGAGTCAGCCGATTTTATACTTGAGAATTTTAAAAACTTATCAGAGCAAAAAATTCTGGGTACAAGAGGGGAACGAACAGTCCTGAAGTGAGGAACCTGTCGCAAACTGAATTTGTCACCTTAACAAAGCTACTCATTGTCATTCGAGATGACAGCTGCAATAATCTACTACTTTTTGATACCAAGTTGTGAATCTGAATTTTGTAGTGGCCAAAGATTATTGACAGAGAGGGCCCTGCTCGCCCTTCCTCTTCAGGTCTGGCCTGGCAGCCTCCTGAGATTCATTCCCTCCACTGCCATCAGTACTGGATTTTCAAACTGGAGCTGTGAGATGTTGAACCAGCTCGGATGGAATTGCTGACATTTGGCTGTTCCCATCCTTTTAAAAACACAAACGTAAAACTCTCTGTTGAATTTGGCACAGGAGAGACTTTCTGATTTATTAATGTAAATGACAGGCTAATGTTCATGAGGCAAGACAAAGCTTGGGCGTTCCTGGTGTTCTGCATTTTAATGGGGTATGATATGGTCTGATTCCCCACAGGAAGACAGAAACGAGTACTGAGAACATACAGAATTAATCTGAATTTTTGTATCATCAATCACTCTGTAGATATTAGTGTTTTTAGTTCTGCTTTTATTGGATTTCTTTTCCCCCAAATAGACATTTGTATGTATGAAATGTGCATGAACTGTGGTATTTACTATTATGTGGTATTTATTTCATTTATTTGCATTCAATTAATATGATCTTAATAATTAATTACTATTTGGATAACATTGGCTAAACCCTGGTCCTGAAATCTTAGCAGGGCCTAACAGGACCTAAATCAGAAGTCAATGATCACATGCAGAAGCTATTCAGATCACTCCTAATTTTCAGTTACATCACTTGGGTATCCATCTCAAGTACCAGGCTTTCAACCTCTCCTCCCTATTACTTCACACCTTGTCTCCATTGCTTTCATGTTTTACTAATTAAATTAAATTAAATACAAGCTCAATATCTGAATACTTGTGCATTAGCTACAAAATGGGGCATCAGCTATGAAAAAAATGCTACAACATAGTTTTAAATTTTGTTTTAACTTTTAAAACTCCAGGTAAACATACCTAAGTCAGTCATAGTGGTCATATGCTTAAAATTAAGCATATACTCTTGGCTTTGTGGCATTGTAGCTTCATTTTATCCTATTTCTCATCACTATGTCCAGTAAAACAGAAGCAGAACACAGTTCAATATATAGATAGAGATATAACTTGATTTTTTAAATATATATCATTTTGCCTCTTGTTTCCTGTTGTTAAATAAAAGAATGTTATAATAATGTACCATATGATTAGTAGGCTGTGGGTTTTTTTTTAACTTGAAATTTCATGAAATCATCAATTTATGGCCACTATTTTCTCTTATTTTGCTGAGACCTTGCATAGCCATGCTGGGAAATAAATGCTGTATCTTCTTAATCCATACAACAATGGATGTCTGATAGAGACTAGCTTGGTAAATCAGAACATAAGCAAAAGCAACTTTGTGCACTGTCAAAGTCAGAATGAGGCATATATTTCATTCTTCTTTTAGAAACTGAAGAGAAGGGTCAAATTCTAAACTTGCTTAAATCTCCAAAGTCTGCAGGAAATTCTTGGCAATCTCACATCTAAGGTAACACTTAGGTCTTTGCATTCTTTGTAAAATCCCCTTTTGTCATTTTCCAGGTCTTGAGAATTACCAGCAAATAATGATGCAAACCTCAGTCACTTTCTCATTTCCTTTGCTGCTGAAACACTAATGCTCAGTTTTGATACCAAGGATGTTTTCTCTTTTAAGCTTTCACATGTCTCAAGTTGAAGGATTCATTTACTGAATCTTTCATCAGATAGCACTGATCAATATATGCCTATTGTCATTTTTCATTGATTATGACAAGTTCTGCTTTGCTATTCCCATTGACATCTCTGGATGAGCCACAGGAGATTTTTTGTCTCCTTGCCAATACCCCAGAATTTCTCACAAATATTAAGTGGTCCCATGCAGCTCCAAGACAGCTCTCATGTAAATTCCTACAGACACCCTGCCCTCATTGCCCGCTCTGCACAGGTCAGACAAGACAAGTCTTTAGCACTGAGGCCATAAACGCAAATGAAAAAAAAAAATCCATGTATACATTAAAACAAAACAAAGCAAAACAAAATAAAGCTTTTTGACAGGCTGCTCAGAGAGGCTGTGGCCAACAGCTTGCACCGAGGGAACCCAGTGCCCTTCCACCAGCCCCGTGTCCCTGTGCTGCCGACGCCGGGGTTCTCGTAAACATCCCCATAGGGCTGGGGCCTCCTTTCCACATTCACAACATGTTTGCTCATCCCTGCAGTTGGGGGATGTGAGCAGGACTGAGTCTTAATTAGTAAGAATGAAACTTGTATGGTGTAAGTGTAATTTTCTGATAGCCTAGAACAAGAGAGCTTTTCCCTCACGGTGTTTGTTTGCTACCCCAGTTACAAGGCAAAATGGAACATTTCCCCACCATTTATTTCTTAAAAAGTGAAATTATAGAATTTTATCATCTACTTTTCCTCTGCTCAGTTTTTCCTCCAGGTCATGTCTACTGCTTGTTTATTTTATGTATTTTTAATATCTTCTTTCATTTGCCATCACAAAGATAGACCAGTATATATGGTATATTAATCAGAATAAACAAACAGAAAATAGTACCCAGGCTCATCTCTGTTTGCTCACTGAAATACAGACTGTCGAGGACTGGCTGTGACTGGGATTTGCCTGTTGATCTAAGAGCAGCGACAAAAAAGGGACAACAAAAGAATTTGCTGCATGTGCAAAAAGAGTCGCCGGGGTGAACCGCAGAGGCTGGATCTGACTGCACCTGAGATTTTATGTCACAATGTTTGATCGCTTGATTTCTGGGCTTTCTTTTTCTTCAAGGATTTCCACAGAAGGCAAAACAAAACTCTAAAATTTGCCAAAGGCCATTTTCTTTTATTATTCATAAGTGGTAGATATTACTAACGATAGCTTCATAAACTGAAAAAAACTTTTCTTGGTCCCATCTGCATAGTAACATTTTATGAGAGATATATTACACACATTTATCCGGTATTGAGAAAACGGAAACATAACTTTAAAATTCACTTATCAGTGAGGGAAAAAGCCATAATAAGCAGCATTTGGGAGAGAGGGAAAAGGGGAGTTGGGAAAGAAATGTATAAACAGCCCTGTCCAGGGGATACTTGTTACACACACGCTCCATCTTAATTCAAGTCATCTAGCACAACACCATCACATATATCCACAAGGACCAAGAAATACATATTCTGCTCTCCTTGGTTTATATCCAGAACAAATCTATTTCACAGAGCTAAGTGTTCCTGGCTGGTTTGGGAATATTTGTTAAATGGCTGTAATGTGATACAGTTAAGTTATTTACTACTTGTGACTTGTGAGAAAATTGAGGCTTTTCATAACATTATATTTCTGCAGAAAAAATACATTTATGAAAATGAATCATTTATATCTTCTTTGACATTCTTTATTTTTCACTAACAAAAAAAAAAGTATTAATGTGCTTTTAATGTCATCTAGCAGGGTATGGCTGCAGCTCTTCACGTGGGCTGGCTAAGCAAATGAGGACACATGCTAACGACCCGAAACGCCATTAACACTCTGAGCATCGATATTGTACACTGAAATTTTCCAGAAGTTTCAGACAACCTGCTTGTTCATGTAGTTCATAACAAAATGTTTTATTTTCCCTTCAACTAATTTGCCGCCTCTCCCCAGCATCTGATCCAATCTTTAATGCAAAATCTTCCTTCAGCTTCCCGGTTTCTTAAAATAGGTTCAAAATTTCACCAGAAAAAGGCGACAAACAGAAACCAGAGTGAAGATCCCTGGAGACAAGAGGGCTAAATGGCACAGTATTATTTCACAATATTGTCAGACTCTAAGCATTAACTTCATACAATCATGAACATTTAATATGGTTTTAACACACCGCCTTTCAAGATAGTAGTATTTTCAGGCCTGATACATACTTAACGCTTTAGTGGCATTATTATGCCAATAGAGGCATGCATCAATACATCAGTGCCTGCTTATGCCTTGCCATACATTTTTATCGTTACTCAATGTCTACTTGCTTCAGTTAACCAGATCAGAATAGGCTGTTGCAGTTCAGGCACTTCTCTAACAAAATAGTTTCATCTATATGTAAGCTGTGGCTTCTGCAGCAGTGCTGCTATAGTCATGCAGCTAAACCCAGCCAACCATTAGGCCATTTTATGCAAATGTTAAAAGAATCAAAATCCCACAGCCATCATGCTATGCTGCAAAACTGCAATCTTTTTTTAATAAAAACTTTTAAAACAATGAATAAGTTCTCTTATTTACCTGATACCCCAAATATTATAAGCAAGGGGAATGAATTAGGGATGAGGCATAAGAAGTAACGACAGTTGCCTCGTTTGGTTCTTGTGGGACAGCACAGCTCATACCTCTTGGTAATCACAAAGTGTTTTATACCATACCGTATATACCGTATATACATACCGTTTATACCATCCAGACCTTGCTGTCACCTTCTGGGGAGGGGACTGAAAACCGACTGTGGTGACTGGTTGCAGCTGTAAAACATTCAGACTCTGTCACCCTGCAGGAGCAGACAGGTATATAGCGGTGTGCAAAGCGGAGACTTTCAAGGAAGAAATCACAGTTTTCACGTTTTGAGAAAAAATATTTAGAGCAGCAGCAGGCTTGGAACATGATGTTAGCTGTTATGGAGAAATAAAGCTAAGTAACACTTTATAGAAGTTACTGGCTTTTTTGATATAGATCTCCTAGCTTGGTTTGCTCTTGTAAAACTACATGTGATGACTTCACACGAGTTGTCCAGAGCAGGAGAGTAAAAGTCAGAAACTGAAGGAATAAAACAGGTCAAGTGCTCATGCCTTTGACTGAAAAATAGGGCTTTAATGAGAGAGAACTTTACCAAAGCTCCAGTTTTCTCTGTCTGACACTGAAAACAACAGCAGCCTGGCAGCTTGAAAAAAGCTTTGAGAGCCAAGTGGAGAAAGCTTAAGGGTCATTTCAAGTTTTCTCTGTGGGGAGTGCCAAGGGAATGATTGAATCGCATTACTGGCTGAGCTGAAATGAAAGACGGCTCTTTTGATGAGGAATGCTTTCTGTTGGTTCCCCTATGGGTGACTTGCCCTGAAGAAATAAGTTGTGCATCTCCCATCCTCAGCTGAAAGTCATTGACATAAAAATTCAGTTCTATATCACTGATATTGAGCACAAATTCCTTACACAAATGGGTGAAACATTTAGGAGAAATTGCAGAAAAAAAAGCTATTTTTTTTTTGCTCCCAAAAGGCAAGAAATAGGATCCCTAATAAGCTCTAAAAATCACACATTTCTTATATTTTTAAGTAATCTACAAGTGAGCAAATTCTGAAGTTTCCTTATGCCAGGAATCTGTTTGATCAGCTGAAGACTAGGATTTTCTTTTATCCATTTTGCAATTTACCTTGTCTTGAGTCTGCACTGTGCGAGATTTTAGCCAGTTTGGCAGTGAAGACAGAGAGGTGCAGGAGTAACTCCCCTACAGCTACAGTGAATGTGCAGCTAGTCTGATGTGCTATGATGAAAAACAGGTGAGTTGAAATCACTGTTGCAAGTTGATGACTCGTGATTGTCTAATCAAACCCCAAGATTTTAGAAGTGCATTGGCTTGGCTAACAACATGCATTCAAACTTCCTGTGTAATAAAAATGAATCGAAATATAGAAATAGTGATAGCAGGCTGAAAACATCTCCGATTTAATGATGTATTATATTTAAAGCTGGAAAAACATTTCTATTTATCTCCATAAACTACGCACCACAGGTTTCTTTTGAAAGTTAATGTTGTTGTCTTAAATTAGCTTTGGTTACGTGAAACAACTGAAATGCTCCTGTGGTGGAGCTCAGGCACCGAAGGGAGGAAAGAACAGGCTCATTGAAGGATCTGGAAATGAAAAGCTGAGGCATGGCAACCTGGAGCAAGCATTTGGTTTTTCGTAGTATCTTTTTTTCTCTTGCTCCAAAACGCAATCCCAGCTGTGCGGTAAAGGTGACTGTTGCTGATCGCGCTTCAGTCTGATTTCCTGGTAAAGTCAGAGGAAATAAAGATTAGGCAGAGGATTTTAGGAGGAGGAAAGTGGTTCCTGGGAGGACGGCAGATGAATGAGCGCAGAGTAACTGTGTGATGCTAAGTAAATCACTGAAACTAAGTTTTGAAAGATGGCCTCTGATTACATATTCTATATTGCATGTGTTCCCAGCCTGATCTCTCAGGTCATATTTCAGAGGAGCAGAGCAATGAAGCAGATGAAAATTATACCTGCAGCACAAGGAAGTGCTAAGCAATCTGAAAAACCCTGCCCTAGACCTTTCACACTGGCAATCTGAGAGTCGATTTTTGCCATCAATGCCAAAATGCTGTGCCTCAGTTTCTGAACTATGCAGTGGAATAACACCACCTCCAGCAGTGCTGTATCTTTCACCTGGAAGAGTAGGGAGAGTGTTGTTTGTGCTGCACCAAGCTGCTGTAAAGCAGTCAGAAGAATGATGAAAAATGAACAGTTTTGCATTTCAAATCACGCTGCAACCTACATAATGTCTGGAGCCACTGATTGAAGCTGCTAATTGGATGCTCTTGGCCCCTCCTGTTCAGCACACGAAGCAGAATCCCAGCACGAACCGCACAAGTGCTGAGCACTGGCTGCTGGCAGTAATGCCAGTGGGAGACTCTCAAAATTTCTCAGGCTCCGAATGTCTCTCTGAAGAATTACACTTCTTTATAATATATTAATACATAACATACCACAAGGAATTTATAAGAACACTGGGGACTTCAAATTTTTCTTTCAATAAGGATGTTGGCTTAAGTCAAACATAGCTAGTCATATTTGCTTTGCCCTTTCTATGTAAGATTGGGTCGCTAAACCTTGCTTAATACTAACTGACTGAGCAGTAACTCCCAGGTTAACGCTGACAGACTGAGCTGACAGCAGCTTTATTAGGACTGAGGACTTTTTAGGGCAGCTGCAGATTTAAGTATAAACCCGACCCCGCCAGCCCCTCTCCCCCTGCCCCCCGTGCGGGGGCTTCGCTGTGCGACGAGCAGGCCCGATGCCACTAGAGGGTGCAGCAGCCACGGGAAGCAGCTGAAGTACCCACGAAGCTCAGGGCAAGTTGGATAAATAGTTTTTCTTTTCAATACATATCCTTTAGGCCCTCCTCTTATTATCTTTGCTTTTTCTATGGCTCTCTGCTAAGGTAACAATAACGTATTATACCTTTTCTTTTTCTATCAGAAAGCACAAAACACTGAAAGCTGGTGCTGATAATCCTATTACTGGCTTCTGTGTTTATTACCTGTAATTAAATGTTGCCATTTAAAGTAATAAAGTATATGAGACAATAAAAGATTTAGTAACTGGTTAAATCCTGTGTTAAACCTACAGCCTTTGACGAGAGGGAAAGCATTTTCCCTCTCTCTGTGCATTTCAAACCCATGAACATAAGGTTCTTCAACAGATTTAACAAAGCTTAACACAAAAACATGCAGTAAAGCACTGGGTTCCCAGCCAACCAGAAATGGAAGATGATTTGCTTTGTGTTTCCTTCACAACAACATCAACTTAGATCCAGACAACACAACCAGAGACCACAGCTATCAGGAGGAATTCCTCAGCATCCATATTGGCTCACACGGTCCCAGTTTGCAGATTGCTCATTAGCTTTGCTGACATAAACACAGTGGCCGTGATTTTATTTTTCTTTTTTAAGTGAATAGCCAACGGAAAAACAATGATATAATTAAAATAAAGCAGGACACGAATGTGTTGTAAACAAAAGGATTGGTGATCTTCACACATATCTTCACTGAGCTGCCATCTGTTCCTTCTAATAAGCTTGTATTTCTTGAGTATTCTCTGTCATTTTAATTTTTGTGTAACACTAAATAAAATGATGAGAAAATATTTTCTGCATGCTCACGAAATTTTTTCCTCACAGAACAAATACACTTTTAATCCCATCCTGCCCATCTCCTTCACCAGAAAGCTGTAGGCTCAAACCATCTCGGAGCCAGAGCGGCCCCCATCCCTTCTACTCAGCAGAACCTGATTAACGTGCTCAGCATCAGCACTGGGGCAAAATCCTGTCTCAAATGGGATTCCTCACCCTTCCTGACAAGTGTTCTGGCCTTGGCCCTCTCTGTAGTCCCAGTCTGATTTTAGAGGGGCTTTCACTGAGCTCTAACTGCAGTCTTCAATCCTAAGCACAACACGAAGAAGTTGTCTTCTATCCTGGGAACATTAGTCTGCTGGAAACAGCCTGGATTCAGCTCTTGCTGTAGGCATGGTTCACAATTCAACCCTAAATATGATGACTATCTGATGACAATCTCACCATAAATCTGAAGTTATGTATTCTTTCCTTAACTTGGACCACCAATTCCTCCAAATCCAAACTATATGAAGGAGTTGCATTAAATCAAGCTTGCAGGCAAAACTAAATCTTGGTTGAGTAGCCAAGTTGTCAACTGTTTCATCCTATTTTGGTTCCATGTGTAGATGTTTTTCTTATCCTAATATCATCATCACCACCACTAACTGTCATCTCAGTCCAGCTCAAGACTAAATCTTCATTCTTAACACTGCCCAGATTTGATCACCCAGAAACCTCATCTAACCCTGACCTAGATTCTAATCTGCATCACCGACTCGAAATTCCAACTCTAGCTACCAGCTATCAAGGCTGACCAATAACCATCCTGCAACCAACTGTTTTTATCATCATTACTTGCACGTTACCACAGCCTGAGTTGCATCTTGGGTCATAGCCAGTATTGCTTTAATTACCCTGTAATCTCTGTACTTCTCTGACCTCAGTTACTTTCAGATATTAAACTATATAAAATAAGAAGCAATTCTGTCTTCTGGTTCATGATCTCTGACTGCAGCAGGTGGGAGACCAGGGTCTGAATCTTTCTTCATATCTTCCGTGAAACAGCTAGATTCTTTTTATATCAGAGGGAGTTATTAATAGACATAATTACTGTATTATGTTTCTAAAACGGAATTACGCCCATATTTTCTCTAGGTTACTATTGGACTGGTCAGCTGCTGAGATCTCTCTTACTCTATAGAAAAAAAAATCCAGGCTGATATTAGAATAATCTTATTTAAAATCTATTTTGCTTTTAAAGACAAATTTGAGATACAATTAAATATATGCAAATGATTTTTGTCAAGGCAAGTAGTGCATGACAGCCTTGAACGCAAATTGGAAATTTACTAATAAATACATAATTAAAATAAGAATTCCTTCAAGATCAGGTTAAAACTACTCTTGATGTTAACTTTTCAAAATTAAACTGAACAAGTCTATTGCATTTTACTGCAAGAGTTAAAACAACGACACAGAAGAAGAATGTAGGATCCTGTGTATAGCTGAGTCCAATATCAGAGAAAGACCAGAGAATAAATGCAAGGCAATTGCTGCATAACAAAGAGGAAGAACCCTATTCCTCTTGTTTCAGGGTCATTCTTTCTACTCCAGCTGAAGCAAAAAATATTATATGGAAAGGTTCCCCTGGGCAGCATGTCACCACTGCAGGCTTGTTTTTGCTCTCAGTAGCCCAGAAAAAAAAAAAAAAAAAAAAAGGGTTCCTTTGATGTTTCTGGAAGCCAAGCAGGCAGAAAACCTGCTGCCCGAGGTCTCCTTCCTTCCACAGGCACTGAATAACCTTTTGGATACCTACAGCAGCGTGAGTCATGTTTGAAGTAACAAATTATGCACCTGCCATCCCTCTGGAAGTTTATTTTGCATTTAGTCACTTGCTCAGCTGTATAGTGAGTATCTTACTGCGATGCTTTGCCAGGTTGATGAGAAGGACTTAGAAGGAACCAGCCTCCTGTGACCCCTCCTCAGAGGTTCTGGTTTTAGGCTGTTTTCAAAGGGCTGAAAGGATGGGAACTGTTCTTGGCAATTCAGAAGATAATAAGTAAAACCAAAAATCACTGAGGAATCAGACTATTTTCTGTGAACTAAAATCTCTTTGAGAATCTTGGAAAATGAGGGAAAACCTGGCTCAGAGAATTTTCCCCTCCTGCATATGGTCAGTTCAGCAAATTTCCAAAATAGGCGTTGGTCTATTGGCCGTGTGGCTGAGGCAGCTGCAGGGAGATTTGCTTAGCAGCAAACCTGATGCCTTGCTGCCTGATTTCCTTCTGTGAAACCAGCTCACAGTTCAGTTCCTATGGACCATCAGACAATAGAGTTTACACCCTGCTTTTCCCGCAAATCTCTGGAGGTTGGGAAAGCTGCCTGGGCAGGAGCCAGCACCTGAACCCCATCTCTGTTAGCGCAGGTTTCCCAGCCGCGCTCCTGCCGTGCCCGGACGGCACACGTGCTTGCAGAAGTATTTCTCACTGTAAAAACTCAGAGAGCTTTGCTTGCAGAATGACAATCCAGGGAGACATTCTTTTCTTAATTTTTTAAACAAGGTAGTCTCCTTCTTGAACAAAGTAACCATGGGATATATAACAGAGCTGACAAGTGACGGGAAAAGCACAGATGGGCAAGTGCAAAAGGTGACTGATTCTTTCAGGAACAAGATGCACCAACTCTGACAATGCAGCCTGTCTGAAAAAAATGAAGAAAAAGAGGCTTCACACTCTCAACAAATCATCCAATTTGATGCCCATGGTAAAGGGCACACTATAAACTGCTGGTTAATAGAAGAGTCAGCCTCTCGAAGAGCATGCCTAGAAGCACAAATCCTTGCTAAACACATGCCATGAAGAACACTGTGTGTTAAGCTTAGTGCAGGCGCTTAGATGGTGCAATGTAATATTTCCCATTCAGCAAATGTGATTCTAAAAGTTTCCTCCCTCCACAGTGAAAATGGGAAGACGACACTATTGGGCTCTGCTTAAGCTGAGGGCATGTCCTGATTTCTCTGGACAGCCTAGATTCCAGGCCAGCTGTGGATCTGCATCTGCTAAAAGTCTTGGTAAAAGTTATCCATAAAATGGAGAAGGGGTTTCCTGCCCTCCTGGGGGTTATTCTGCTTGAAACTAGCCAAGGAGTGTGACAGGGTACCCCAAAGAGAGGGCACATGTAAATCACCTAGTAAATGCACTGACAGCAGAAAACATTCTGCCAGGGCTGTTTGTCACTTAGCATTCGATGTAATTACAGTTAAAGGTTTAATTATAATTCTTCCGTTATTGTGCTATCTAGTTTCTTCTCTTCTTATATTTTCTTACTTGACTGATCGTTTTGTTGTTGCATTGATGTTCTCTTTATACTCTGGATTTCAAACAGCTCCATGCCCTGGGGATGACAAATACTTTTAGGCTTGATTACATGTAATGATGGATGCCCACACTGCAGGTAAAAGGGGTTGGAGGAGGATCTCTTGTTGTGCCTGCTCCCCTCCGCTGCCAAGCAGGTTTCTTAGAGGCAGCTGCCTGAGTGGCACTCTCACCTACCTGATCCTTGAACAGAGAAATGTTATTAATTAATGACTTGTTTTCTGATGGTGACTTGTACCATATATTTTGCACACCACAGAGATCTGGCAAGGGTGGAATAACTATCATTTCAGCAGAGACCTGAGTGCCATCTGTTTTTCTTGGCACCAGTGTTACTTGGGAGGTTACAAAGGTTGAGTACCAAATATTTTCTGGTTGACTTTTAGCTAAATGATTGTCAAAGAAAAAATGGTAAGTTTTGAAACACTCTGCCTTCTTCTTTCTCTTTTAGAGTACACACACAGAGGTTATATGGACCTCTCCAGAATTTGATCTTATGTTTTTTTTTTTCTGTTGCCTGACAAAATCCATATGTTCCAGACTCAGGCCATCTGTCACTCTTGATTCTTTTGCACAAAAAAAAGATGTATTTCTGTCATGATTGATTTCTTCTGTAATTTCACACAGGGATGTTTGATGGAAGGAATTTTCAAAACATACTCTCACACCCCATGGTAATCTGCATACACAGGCCTCTTCAGTGACAAAAGACTGGATGAATTAACAATAATATTTTAACGAGTCCTCAGTTCCTAAGCAGAGCTGACATGAATTTTTCCAAAACAGCAAAGCAGAGCACTGCTGCAAAATAGCACAGTAGTGAAAGAATGGTCTGAAACAATTCAGGAATGGCAATTCCTTGCCAAAGTCAAGGAGACTCACGGAAAATTAAGATGCTTGGCCCTCGGGAAGTATAGTCTCCCCAGAGAATTGGACTCTGAACACCCAGGAAAATGCAAACCCAAACTAGCTTTCCCCCTACAAAAAAAAAAAAAAAAAAAAAAAAAAAAAAAAAAAAAAAAAAATCCAGGAATCAAGATCCATGTTATCCAGCCAGCAACTCTGGTTATAATCCTCATAAGCTCCTCAGAGCTTCAGAAGGGCTAAGCCTCAAGTGGGAGAGTGTCCTAAATACAGCAGGTGTGGGAGACCTTTCAAGACAGAGCTGTGGCATGCACGTTCGCAGAAGCTTTAAGCACCAAGCAGTCGAGTGTTGGCTCTCATTCCTGCAACATGGCTTTGCAAATGACTTACTAATTTCTAGAGAGCTAACACTGGAAAAGGACGTTTACAGTTCATTTCAAATGGGAAAAAAACGTGGTTTTTTTGGAATTTTAGTTCATAATATTTATATTTGTAAATGACTATTTCAAATTCTGTTGGTTGGCAAGAAATACAAAGGTGTCCAACTCTCTGAATTAACTGATTGCGTTAAAAGCAACACTTTCCTGAGTTGCTCCAATCACTCGCTTTCCCTGCCACATTAGGGCATGAGGGCATTTCCTTCTGCCATAGACGATCCCCTCTACGTTCTAAAGGTTAGAGGGTTTGCATTTTAATTTCCTTTTTTTTTTTTTTCTGTGTAGAGCACAACAATGACAATCAAATCACTGTTGATCTTTTTGCAAAAACTCGAAACTCATGAGTGTCCATTCCCTTTCTGCAAAGTACTAGTAAAAGCCAAATCCTGCCCTCAATTCTATAAAAATACACTGATGTCATTGTCAGTGGTTTCAAATCCTGTGACCAAACCAAAGAATTGTTCTGCCAGAAAAAGTCTCAGCTGGTCACCATAGATCCTAAATTGACCCCCTAAAACTAAAGCCTTTTGAAGTTAGATGTGCTTTCAGAAAAGAAAATTAAAATCCATTGAAGATCAAATCCACATTCAAAATCAAACTTTTCTAAAGTCAGACCTCAAAGCCCACCTGTAGGTCCACTACACAGCAGTAGCAGGTGAAGCCAAGATGTAGAAATCTGTCAGAAATTCACTGAAATACAAGACATAAGCATGAACAGATGCATCTGGCGTTTCCATGCAGGCCTACCTCTAGTTTTCACAGGTAGCAATTTTGAAGCCTCATGTGATGGAGAGCCTGATTGCAGCTCTCCTGAGCAATTGCTGCTAAGAGCAATTGAGTGAACCCCACTATCTCCACATTCATGTATTTTGCTCTGATTTGCTGAAACTGCGCTGTAAAAAGGGTGTCAGTAACCTCTGAAAAGGCTGGGCTGTGTGCGCAGCGCTTGCCAATACTGTCTGACAGTTACTGTTCACAGCTCTTCAAATAAACAATGCTACATATCTGGAATTCTTGACAGCCTGCTCTCGTGTCTTGTAGAAAAAGTTAGTCTTTTTTCTCTTGACTGCAAAAAGAAGAACTATACCATAAACAACTAATTCCCTTATGTATTCTGCTTCACATTATTCAATAGTGTTAGTCACTTTAACAGATAAGACATTTTGAGATAATCCAGTTCTGTAGTCCTGTATTTGTTTTCTTGAGCTGTAGTTTTCTCAGTGTGTCTAACTAAAATGGATTTGGGGCATCTATGGGAGGAATCAGTATTCAGCATTGCTGGACACGTATCCTAGGTAAGGTAAAGCACAACATTTTGTTCCATTTTGCTCTCTTCCTACTAGGACATTTAAACAGAGGGTTTGTTTTGATTTTCTGACAAGTGTTTCTCAAATACTTGCAGCACAGCAGCTATAATCCCCCTGGATAAACATATTTTTGGGAAAATTTAGGGTCAGGCATTGGGTCAAGCAGTAGGGAAGTAACTGCTCTACTGAATGTTTGAAAATCCTAATAGCCTTCTACTTTTCTTTCACCAAGTTTTGTTTTCTTGCCAAATTCCTTTTGGGTTGCTCACAGCATTTAACATGTGCTGCTTGTAGAGTTTTTCAGCACATTAAGAACATGAGGTCATTATATGTGACAGTGTCCTCAACAGCACATTTTGTTTTACCAGCCTTTTGACAGCTTTTTTATTTTAATTATTATTATCATTAATAAACATGCTTAGCTTTCATTTCAAGAAGAAATCCAGTCACCTGTTCCGCGGGCTCCTCCTGGCCTTGGCTCTTTTGCCTTATTGCCTGGCTCAGTCTGTAGCCGGGACCATTCGATCCTCACTGCGGATACTGCAGCACAGAGGCACAGTATGAACTGTGCCTGGGGGCACTTTGGAAAGAGAAAGTCTGTGAGGACCTCCCGACAGAAGGAATGCAAGTCAAAAGATTTTTATCTGTTTTTTTGTTGATCTCCTCAAGTACAACACACTTAAATAGAGACTCTTGCCATCACTTTGCCCTAGGCCTGCCTTTATATTCTTTCTCAAAGATTCTGAGAAGTCATCATTTTACTGAAGTCAGTGAGAGTTGTAGTTTTCAACTTTTTTTTTAATCAGTCCTTAGCTTATCAAACTTATTATTATTATGACAAGTTCTGAACAGTTGTATTCCAGGGATCTTATGTACAGGGCTTTATACAGAGCAAGGAAATCTTTCCTTACATATAGTTTCTGATAATACCAGAGATCTTCTGTGTTGTCCTGGACAAACCACTTGGAACAGATTTCATGAGTTATTAGGCATGTTAAGATGCTGCTAAGTGCCTAATAGGATTTTTGAAGGAATCCATGCGAGAAGAATATATCCTGCCATGGTCTAGTTTCCTTATTTTTCAATGTAAGGAAAAAAGAGGGTACAAGTACAATGGTGTTGCTTAATATTTCTGTGCAAGTTTTACTGTGTCTTTCTGAGGTGTTTTAATACTGATAAGTGAGAAATCACAGTGAACTTTCAGTGCGTTGCTCACCTAGTTTTTAACTTTTTTTTTTTTTTTTTTTTTTTTTACCAGATGAGCCTTGGACTTTTCTTGTAGCTGACTAAATCTGCAGGGGGTTTTTCATGCAGTAACCATAATTAAATGATAGCTTTTTGTGAAATAAACTATGATGTATTTGTGCCTTACTCATATTAGATTCAGACTCTGCAGAAGTAAGAGAAATTCTTGTCTCTGAAAGATGATCTCCAGAAAGAATTAATTCTCTCCTTATTTTTTTTATTTGGACCTTCTAGCTCTGATTTTTGGTAATAAAGGATGTGTGATATGAACCCAGCATAAGCTTTCCCAGGTGAAAAAAAATAACACATGACTAATTAAGAAACACTAAAGATGATGCTAGTAACACTTAGAATTACAGTCCATTAATTTCTGCTACAGAGTAGAATTACATATTTTCACATTAATAATAAATGAAGTTGTCATAATTAACATTATTTCAGTGCAAGAGGACTTACAATATATCATGCATGATTATATGTCTGATTAGTTTTGTGTGACATTAGCAGTCCAGCGAATAATTTGTTATATTCCCTATCAAAGAAAAACTAAACTAGTGTATGCAATGGATTGCTGAAAGTAAACTCATGATCTGAATTTGAAATAATCTAAATTATTTATTGGGAATAATGAAAGCAGGAATTAAGATTTGGTTGTTTCTGTACCAGCAGTTGGATTGCCTTTGGTTTGTCTCCTTGTTCTTTGATAAAGATGTTTTTTTCTCTCTCTCATACCAATTTATGCCTTCTAAATACTCTGATCTATCCCAGTGATATTCTGTTCATTTTAATAAAGGCGAATCCTTTCTCTCATCTGTTGTCCCTCTCACCCAATTTGCTTTATATTCGCTTGTGCCCCATCTGAGAGTCTAACGAATTTTCTAATGTGGACAGATCTTCTATTTAAGTTGCTAGCACTGATTCATCTTCTCTTATATTCAGCTCTATTAAAATGAAGAAAAATGGTTAAACATCATCACATGTGGGCTTTGGCCTTGCAGCTCTTAGGAGAGCTAATAGGCTTTGCACTGTTTTGATCTCCCTTTAGTAATAGTCAAACAGGCATATTTAAACAAATTAATTAACAAAATGGGATGCTTCCTTTTGGGCTGACAAAGCCGATGGCTTTTTCTCACCAATGTCCACGTATGAGCAGTGGCAAGAATCCCTCCCTGGCGAAGGCCTGCGGGGTGCGGGTGGCAGCAGCACAGGGCAGGCTGAGCGGGGCTGCGTGGGGCGCTCCGCGCACCCTCCTACCGCCGACCGCTCATCTCCCGTCGCCAGCAGGCACCCGCACGGGTACCTTTCAAATAACACCAGCATTTGTCTTAAAAGTTTACCAACTGTATCTGTCAAACATTTCTATGAAAAGCACTACATGAATCTCTCTCACATTTGTATTCTCTTATCAGAGACAGTACTCAAGAGAAGGCATGGACTTTGCTGAAGACAAAGCAAGGCATTTTTGCTTTTTGGTAAACAGCATATTCTGTTATTTTCTTTCATTCTGGTTTGTGACTTATCAGGCTAGCCACACACAAACACAAAAAAAAAAAAAAAGGAGGATGGAGACTACACCTTCCCTTAATATTTGTCCAAAAGATTATACTGATACCCTTACTATTTTATGAGAACTGGCAAGGGAAAAAGGAAAACAAATCTGTGTTTAAAGTATCACATACCAAATCTTTGTTCTCAAAAGACTTCGATAAGGTGACCTGCACTGGTAGTGCTGGGTTTTTAACACACAACGCAGAGATTTACCTCTTGTGACTTGCCAGTTGCTCACAAAATGGCTGCACAGCGAGAGTCACCCAAGCGGGAGAGGGAAAAGGGAAAAGAGGAACCACAGCAGCGTTTGCTGTCAAACTGCTCTCTCATTTCCAGCTCCTGGGCATAAAGCTCTTGCCAATGACACAAGTTATGTCCAAACGCTAGCAGGGTAATGGACATATGATCTCTCTGTTGACTTCCATACTGTACCAGGTGGTGCTAGTAACACATCCATGGTGCACGGCCTCTGTGTCATTACTTCCCCTGAAGCAGGCCGATATACCCAAGCATCTCCATCTTCAGATTAGTGTATTAATTCCTAGCAAATAATGAAATGTCTCCTACTGCTTTTTTTCCTACTTTGAACCTTTAATTAGATCTATGCAGGTGATGAACACTTCCAAAGTCCATCTGGCAAAGAAAGGTGAGACAGACCACGAATCCAAGTTAAAAGTGCCAGGTAATTCTCACATTAAAGCCTATATACTGTATATTGTATATTGTAAATACCCAATGAGGATTTTTCCAAGTATTTTCCCTTATCTGCATCTGACATTGCACATGCATAACAAAGTCTGCTGATCACCTTTTAACACAAACCCTTGCCATAGCTTAAGCTTTTGTTACACTCTACCAACCAATAAGCAAGAAAATAATGGTCCAGCAGCTCTTTTAGATTCTCTCCACACCTAGAGAGACTTAATAGCAACATTTCCTTAAAAACATACTTTAAAAGGCCAAAACACAAAGAGAAGGACGCATTTTGTAAGAATCACAAGCTGCAGCACATGAAACACATCTGCAGCTTGCTCATGAGTACGGGAGCCCCCTGTGAGAGACACCATATAGATACATAAAAAATCTGTTCCCTGGTCTGATCCACAGCGCTCACCCTCTAGGCACAAAAGCAGGCACAAAACAAGAGAGCAGCAGCCAGGTGGGAAGAGGAGGCGAGCGGGAACGGATGCCGACTGCAGCCTCCAGCAGAACTCGCTGCGCCCCAGCTGCCTCCCCATCGCCACGAGCCGGCAGGCCCAGCCGCTGTCTGCTCCTTCCTGTTCCACTCCTCTGCTAGAAGCTGCGCAAGGAGGCTCTAATCTTTCCTTTTTTAACAAAGAAAATGATAAACTGAACATCTCTGATCTTCTTTAAAGCCCATCTCCCTTCATCTACATTTTTACAGTGTAAATCTACATTTTTATGTTAGGAAACAGTCATTATTACTTAACCACATTTTTAAAGAAACCCTTAAAACTGAGATAGGCATGATCACCTAAATGTGGAATGAATGACTTTTCATCATTTTGCAAAATTATTTTCTATGGCATCAAATTCTGTTGACCCCATTGAACCGACTTTTTTAGTATGTTCTCCCCATGTGGAGTTACACCCAAGGGAGAGCAGCAGGGGACTTCAGAGGAGAGAGCTGAAACTACCCAAAGAAGGGCTCTGTTTTTCTTACTATTTTTATCCACTAACATTTTGCAGATTCCTTCAGCAAGTTGCAGGCTGAAGGGGTTTAAACACCCTCGAGGGGGTTCTGTAGTAAGCGGTGAATTTAACAGTGACATACCAGAGACCTTTCTATTTCCATTTTAAAAGCATATAATTTGTAACATGCAAACAAAAGGAACTGTACATTAGTCTGAACATCTATGAAAAAAAACTGAGATGCTGTTTCTGTGTTAAAAGTTTCTTTTGCTACAGGTGTGGACATTTCTACTCAGATTTCTCCCTTTCATTATGCTTCAGTTTTAAGCTCTAATTTTCTAGTGGATATTAAATCAGATGATTCAGCTTTGCAATTTATATCCTGAATTGCTGAATACTCAAAGATTATCCACACCTGCATTTTTTTAAGAGGTATTTATTCTAGGATTCATGAGCTATCTTTTTTAGCCCTGTTTCTACCTGTTTAACAAATTGTCCCTTTGGCCGAAAAAAAGAAAAAAAAAAAAAAGGGATATTTTGCGATGTCTGTCTTGTACTTGTTCTGTGTGATGACTCCTTTCCAGCAGTCATGCGCAAGCTCAGAGCACCTGAAAACCCGAAACCCCAAAGCTTTTCCCAAAACACACACACCGCACGCCTTCTCCATACAGGTGCACTTTTTCTTTTCTTTTTCTATAGCACGAGATTGCTCTTTGTGAAGATATTATATCAGCAACTGCTGTTCATGATTTCCTGAAATGCTCTACCTGATGTTCTACAAGGGAAAGCAGACACAAAGCACAAGCAGAATTCCACCTTAAGATGACGAACTGGGAGTATGGAGAATAATGGAATATGATAAATACTTAACAATCCCTACATGCATAAGGAGTCTGTGCTTTCAAGTAACATTCATTACATAATGGTTCTACGAGAAGAGCAAAGCATCTACAAGGCTTGAAACTGCAAACGCACGAGAAAAAGATTTTAACCTAAAAGTGTACACATTTCTCTCAGCAGGAAGAAGAAATAATTTATGTTTACAATCACTCAGTTTGATTAAAAAGTCATACTTCAACAACTCTAAAGATGCCTTTTCTGAACATCCTCCTTTCCATTCAATTAATTCCAAATGATATTTGCCCAGAAAATGTAGAGCATGTTTAACGGCAGTAGAGATAATGCTAAAGCAAGCAATCCCTGGTTAAAACTTAGACTCACTTCTGTCAGCATTCTTGCAAGAACATTACACCTTGGTTTCCTCATTAATATTGTTCCACATTAGCCTAATGTACAGCTAAGTAATGGGTCAGGCAACAGAAATGAGCATGCAGACATAAAGCATTTTACATATGGTAGATTTTAAATGACCTTCTCCATTTCACTTACCATAAAATCAGTAATTTTCAGCACTGCAACTGGGACTTTGCTATGTTCTTAAACGGTGAGCACCTTTTAGAAAAACGACTGTTCCTCGAGTCACGATACATTAGGGATAGGAACTGTGGCTGAGATTTAGGCCACTGGTTCTATTTTTAGTTGTGCCACTGATTCATTTCATGGGTAAGTCGTGTCAAAACAGACATGACTGACATGACTTGAAATGTTGCAAGTAATGCTATGGGAACAGGTATGGATTGCTTCTTTGTCTCTATTTCCCAGGCTGTCAAATAGAGGAAATGATACTTATATTTTATTATCTTAAAAAATGAAGTGTCAAAAAATCATTAAATTTTACATAAAGTTACTGAGACTTCAGGTATAAGTACCACAACAGTGTGGCCAAAGAGTCAACTGAGTACATTGAGAATATTTATTCCCATGCCTCACTGTCATTAGAAAGGGTCTCTTGACAGCCTGCAGCATATCATCATTCCAGTATTTCCAGGATTTAGCAAAAAATACAGTCTCATAAAAAATACCCATGATTTTATATTTAAAATATTTGCATCTTCGAGCCTTTTTCCTCTGTGAAGGCTAAGAAGTACTTTCATTGCCCACATGATGGGTTTCAAAGTCTCCTGCAAGGATGCTAAAAATCATGTGAATAATTAACTGATGCAATTGAGCATTTAACACCACACCTGCAAAGTTTGTTGGCCATGAAGATTTATAGTTTAATAATGTAATATGGGTTCACTTTGATGTGTAAAATACAGCACCGCAATGGAAACAACTGTAAATTTTCATGGCCAACAAACTTTGCAGGTGTGGTGCTTCATGCTCAGTTGCACCAGTTAATTATTTCTCTGAGAGCTGGGATCCCAATAGGAGATGCAACGGACCATCTTTGACAGTAAAAGTATTTTAGAGAATTCGTTTCCTCCCCTCATAAAAGCTTTAATAGGCAACTTCAAGCACTCATTTCATAGCTAGTGCTGTATTCTATTATAAGAAATTTCAGTAGAACCAAAATATATTTATTTCAGATTTAGGTGTCAAAAAAAGTATATGAATTCATGTTAGGAAGGAAACTGGTGAAAGAGGAAAAAGGAGACTTGGTGCTCAGCCCTGTATACATGGTTCCAGTTACCCACCACACCACCTGCATTATTTACCTTAGCCTTTCCCTTTTCCAGTGTTGGTGAAATCTCTCATTTTGATGTGGGGGTTTTAGCTGGAGCCCATCCTCTGCTGAGCCCCAGACACACCGGCTTGTTGTAAAGTAGGATACGTGTGAAAGAAAGATTGATTCAAAGGCCACTGAAATCAATATAAGTCTTTCCATTGCTTTGAATCATTTTTGGACCAGGCCCGACGATTTGCAGGAGCAGAAGCTTGTTTCTTCCACAGTGAAAACATTTATCAGAGAACAATTTTTCATCTCTGTGCTCAAATGGTGAATCGTCGCGAATCTGAACTTTGATATCTGCTCTGACAGAAGACCAAGTCGTGTCAACACCTTTAGTTTACAAATCACTGTCAAACTGTCAAACCAATCAGGAATTCAAAACACCTAAGACCTTTTTAAATGTTGCTTGTATTCTGTCATAAAATAAATATTATGAAATCTTCAGTTTCAGTGTCTTTTTTTCTAAAGAAAAGTGATACGAAAATTTCTAATAAGTCCATTTCATTATTTTTCATTTATTGAAACTACAAAACCCACCATCTTCTTGGCCAAATTATCCATTATTCAGATCTCATTTAGAAAAGAAATACTTTTACTTTGATGAGCATCACATCAGTTTTCAGTCCTTTAGATAATGTTTGATATCAGGACTTTCCCTCAGAAATAAAACACTAACTAATGTTCTCAAATCTGTCCTTAAAATGGATGAGAGGGTATTAGTATGTCACAAAAACGTATCTGCCAGTATATCTAAGGATAAATACAGTAGAAGGGAAACCCTTAAAGCTCAGGATGAAGGATCCTGGTAAAGTGACTTTTGCACTGATCCAGACAATCTATGTAAAGCTGCTCTACCCCTGTACTCCTTAAAGCTGTTTGAAGGATTGCGAAACTTCTAACAGTGACCAGCAACACCTACAGAGGACAGAAAGTTCTCCTAGTTCTCCTTTTTCCCTGCATATTTCTTCTTCAAACACCAGAAGAGCCCTGGCCGCCGTAGCAGTTACTCTGTCTCGATCCTCCTCCCGGGAAGCAACCCGACATTACAGAGATCCCTGCGACCCCAGCGCAGGAGCTCCGCCAGGCACAGCCCTCCGAGCACATTCAGCTACAGCTACAGCTTCAAAACAGGTACCGAAGGCTTCACACCTTTCTCAAAGCACATACAGAAGCAAACAAAAAAAAATTGTGGAGAGTTTTCTCACGTTGAGCATCTGCATGCAACCATGGTATTGCATTAAAACACCTGCAGAGGGTGGTCAAGAACTAGGGGGACAACATGTGTGATGAGCCAAGGATGGCAAGGTGCTAAGACAGTACTCGCACATATGCAAAAGAAAAAAACAGAAAAAGGGTGATTAGAAACTGTGATACTAATGACCATGAAGACATTTGTTAGATTTAATAAGGAGTCAGCAAAACACCATCTAAAGCGGAACCATGAAGAAGTAAAGGACTTGTTAAATGACACATAACACTTATCTGGCACACCAGCTTTCATAAAAACAAAATTCAGACCAAATTCTATTACAAATAAATATAGTTGGCTAGTTTACGCACATTATAACTTGTTTCACTTGGAAAACAAACACTTGGATAACTTAAGCAAATGCAGCATCTCATTTAATACAAATATCTTATGATGAAACTGAAATACTGATTTGAATTTTACCTCTAGTTTGTCAAAAACTGTCAGCATTTCTGAAACTGTCAAAATCAGTTTCAGCATTTCAGCAAATATTTTTATGAGAAACACCTAAGCAAAAGCCAGCAGGAGCAAAGGAAATAATAGAAAATAAAACAAACTGCTCTGGCAAAGTCAAGGTGAATGTTTCCCGTTTATAGCTCTTCACTATAGCCTCCATGTCTAAAATATTGTATAGTTTTAGCGGTTATATTTGCTGCCACATTCAGCTCCGACGGTAATTGCATTTTGGGCTTTGGTGACAGAGTGTGATCCCATCGTGTACAGGATTATAGATGGAACACAGGGTAGCGGAGCACTCAGGTATGTGCTTAAGTTTTACACGTGGAAGTTGTTTCAGCAGGTTGTTAGGCTCTAGTTTGCAACTGTATATAGCATTTGTTAGTGCAATTGTATATAGCTTTTGGAAGGTCTGCAGAAAGCATGAGAGAGAAAAAAGCAAGGTTAACACGTCTGGGAGAAAATGGCACCACTGAAGTTGTCAGGAGTTTTGCAATTGGCTATAGGAGGAAGATTTCACCCTGACTCTTTTATGGTTTTGAAGCAATCATAAATAAGGGTATTATAAGATATTATGAAAACAGATTATGAAAGTAACAACATTATTATCCATGTCGACTAAATCTTTCCTCTGGAAATTTCTCTATTGATTCTGAAATGATAAATCTTAACAAACATAGGAAAAGCAGCAATTTCCAGCAGAAATGTTTTGATGTGTCCTTGCCAAACTTCAAAGTAACAAAGGACATGAAAAATCTGTGCGCAGTGATCCATGCTGATGGCATTTTTCCAAGGGATGTCAGAGGTCACCCTTTCACCAAATCAGTTGCAGTCACCCAAGATTTTATGGGGATTGTATTTTTTTAAGAACATGAAAAAAGGAACATGAAAAAAACACAAAAAAGATTGCTCAGTTTTTCTCATTCTCTCCCCTCACTCCAAACTTTGGAGGTTCTAATGACACAAAATCTGTAGCTCTTATCAGTTCAGTTAGTACGGGTGATTTCTGCGAAGCCGCTACAACAGCCGGACAGCAGCGCGGTGCTGCCATGGTGCTTCACGCTGGAATTAAAGGGAGGCCTTGCAAGCCTCCATACACTGTCCTTACAGCAGCAAGGCTGCCACTGCTTTCTGCTTGAGAAAGAAACACAAGTCTCATTGTCACGGCTATTTCAGTTAAGGCTAAGACTATAGAGAAAGACTTTTCCTCTGATTTGTTAAAGAGTTTTGTTGGTACCCTGAAGAGCATCTCCAACCATCCGTGTTAAAATAAAGGAATTATTCTGTTCACTCTCGTTCAGGGATTAAAATAAGGATAATTTTTTTTGAAACCCATCCAAACATTCAGTTGTCCAAAATTGCATGAGATAAAATAAGCCATCCTATTCATTTTTATTTCCTGAATCCCAGTCTGTAAGTTTTTATTCCGTTAACAATTCCGTTATCTCCTACTGGCCAGACCTCCCGATGTCTGCGGTGCTTTACTCCTACTGGAGATTTTCTTCAGAATAGAAAAAAAAAATCAAAAATGCAAAACTTTTGCAGAAATGCAGTATTTTTACTGGAGAAGATTTTGCCTTTACCACCAAAGTAGCAGCAGAGAGAAAGAGCTCACCTGAACTAGTCACAGTCATGTTTTCTACCTAATGGACAACATTATTTGGAAACTTTCCTTTGCTGGGCTTTACTTGGAGCAAATATTTTTCAAGTGTGGCAAAAACATTGTCAGAAAATTGTCTTAAAAACCCTTTAAGCCGTTTCTTTGATTTTGCTAATTTCCATCAGTTTTCCCAATTTGTGACAGCTGGAGTCCTCATGCTGCATGAGCTGCTCCGTGTCCAGGCAAAGCCATTTCCTCTGCAATGACATGTCAGATGTGACACAACTGTCAGCAGCTCTTTATTTCCTTTTTTAATTCACTTATTTCTCTTTTCAAATCAGCTCCTCTCAGCTGTATCACAATGAGAAGTTTGACATGACCATTTGATCTGAGAAAAATACGGTAAGCACTCAGTGAATTAATTAGAGAAGCAATTGTTTCCAACATCCTTGTATTAGCCTTTAACCTGTCCTCTGTCTGTCAGCTTTATCTGATCCCCTGCTACGGACAGGGACTACTGATCTTACTTTGAGATAGACTTTGCAGAATGTCAAGCTGCTTAATTTTAATAAATAAAGAAGCCATCATTGCTTTTCCAGTGTGGTAGGGTGTATGAAAAAGAATGAAAAAAGAAACAGAGCTGACAAGATCTAAACTGGATATTGTAATCTGTGGGTTACTCAGTTTACTCCAGCCAGTACAGATCTACTTTTGAATGCAACTTCAGCACACTTAAAAGCGTTTTTGAAGAAAAGATTGCACTAGTATGAGTTTATTCTTAAATTACTACTTTCCATGAGAAAAAAAATCTAAATAAAATATGTTTAAACAAAAAGTTAGTTATCAGTTTTAGCTGCTGTGTCAAATAGCAGTGAACTGAACTCAGTGATTTTATTTGGAGATATTAGTGAATCAGTTTTATATTATGTGATCATGTCTACATCTGTCATGCATTATTTTAATACTGAAAAATCCTGAGAAACAAGGCCCTGGAGAGTCTAATTATAAATGAACCCAGTTCTTCAATGCCCTATACTGATTCATTGGAAGCTGCCTTTCTGCAGGAGCAGAGTTCACAGCCCAGGGATGACAGTTCCTCCTAATGAAACTGGATGTGCTGGCTGCGAGGCTGCCTGCTGCTGGGCGAGAGAACAAGGACGTGATCAGGCACAGAGCATCTCTGCGCCCATTTGCAACGTGCCACGGGCATTTCCAGCTAGGATAAGGGGTGTATCATAAAGAAAAATGTCTGGGGGGACTATCGATTTCCAGTTTGCGTGGACGCAGCTAGGATAAGGGGTGTATCATAAAGCCCCCCCATGTCTGGGGGGACTACCGATTTCCAGTTTGCGTGGACAAGTATGCGTGTATCCTATCCATTTCTTACTAAGTCTTGGCAAAGGTATTCTTAATGCAGAATTAAAAAGGTTAGCAATAACTAGGAAGAAGGCACAGATTTTCTTTTGCAAATACTGCCTAGATTAAAGAGGGGGGTTATTTGCTTTAGATTAATAGCATGAGTCATTGTCCTTCTTAGCTATTCAGTTTTGCCTCCTCTTGCAGATTGGAGGTCAACTGAGGCTGCTGGTGATCAGCAAGCAAAGCTTCTCAACCGCCTCTGTCTATGTAATAATTAATCTGAAAAGTGACAACGCAGGATAACAGGTTTACAAAATAAGGACAGTTCAATTTCCTAAAATATTTTTAAGTGGGACTCATTCACAAAGCACCTAAAAATGCATCTAAAAATAACGCACACTAGGGATTTCACGCCGCGCCATGTGCAGGAGCTGCTGCCCACGGGTTCCTGAGGGCGCCGCAGCCGTGTCGGCGAGCGGGGCCGCAGGTCCCTGCCGGGCCGGTCGCAGCAGCAGCTTCCTGGGCAGGGAGGACGCGCAGGGCTGCTGCCGTGCGCAGCACCACCCCGCACACCCACTCATGGGGAACCCTCAGGAGAAACGTTTGGATACTGGATTCCCTTAATTCTTTCACAGGCCAATCCTGGCCAATCGCGCAGCCTTCATGTGTCGGCTTGCTCGAAGGCAAGGTGGGTTTGGGCTAGAAGCAGTAGCTGCTTTGGCAAAGATGATGGGGACGTTAAAGGCACCCCAAACCAACAACATGCTAAAAACAGAACATCACCCTCTGCAAATCAATTTTGCATCCACCGTATACTATGTGAAACATCACTGTGGCGGAGCTAAGCAAATCAAATGGTGTATTTTGTTTTAAAGAACAGAAATACATAAAGAAATACATGGCACATTATATTATCCATTTTCATCTTTCATAGTTAAACACCTTAATTGTCAAAATTATAGAAGCAGCTTCCTGCAGGAGGCAGTGAGCAAGAGCTAGATTTACGGTGGCTTTCATACAGCATTTAACTTGGTTGTAATGAGCAGCATAGGCAGTTTTGGCAGCAAAGCACCTTCCACCCTTAAAAGTCACACTTAATCAGCTACTTAAATATCACTGCATCTCAGATGAAATGAAGTCTGTTCTCAACAAGCGTAAAGCAACACAACAATTTACAGTCCACCTCTACAACAGACACACACCTAAATAAAACAAACGGGATCTGCAAGAGTGTGGCCCAGGCTTCTCAAGGTGATTTGGAGGTCTCAGAGCTTCTGTTAGTGTATTTTAATATGAATTATTTGTGAAAGAAAACACAGACGTATTTATCCATATGCAGCTAAACAAATGAGATGGGGACAGATATATTATTAATTAGACAACATGCAGAAAGGTAGAAATTGCTCAGATCACATTCCATTGGGATTTTATATTGCTCTAGCTTTATCAGGGTAACTATGTCAGTGTAAGATTACATTTGTCTCCAGTCATATAAAGAAGTTCATATCCATTGAACCTGGTGAAGAAATTGTAATCTCTGGAATATCAAGTGTGCCTTAGAGATGTTGCACATAAGAAAAGATAGACCTATAGTCTAACTTGCTTGGCAAATGTGTAAGTATTAGAGACACTTCCCTGCAGGAGCCCCAGCTCTGGTGGGCATCCTTCTGGTGCAGCCTTTGGGAGCACATGGCACAGAGGAAGGCAGAGAGGGGACAGTGCCATCTGGCAGGTGTGCTGTGGCAGAGGACACAGCAGCTGACCAAAACCTTTCCATTTAAATCCAAAGTCAAGATCCCTACGGGATCCGACACTTTTACAAGGTTACATTTTTCATGCCCAACTGCTCGGAATTTCCTGAGTAGTTCTTTCTTGTGTTCTTCTTCTTTAACCAAAGCCATCCACTACTCATGGGCTGATTCAGAACTCCAGTGCCGTGCTGTGATTTCTGCAAGGTGAGAAAACCCACAGAATTATGCAATGGAAATCAGCCATCATGAAAAAATAGGTGAAATTCCTGTCTCCTTCTGGCATAGACAACCACAACAGAGAGTAAATCTGGAAAAAAAAAAAAAAAAGATGTTGGGGCAAAGTGAAAATAAAATAATTTCTTAAAGTGCCTCGGCTTCAAGTGGATGATGTCCTTAAGGATTGTTCCCATTTATATGAGATGAGCACCACTAGGCTCTGAAGGCAGCATCTGCCAAGGCAAAGGCAGGAGCAGAGCTTGGACCCGCCCTGGGCAGCACATTCTTTTAAAACACAGAACAAAACCACAACATCCAAAGACCCACACCCCCAAGGGGGGATCACAGAGTGGTTCTTCCTGAGCACCCAGCCTTGTTCCTCACGGTTCTGCTGGCCCCTTTCCCTCCCCCCGCAACTCTTTTGGGCAAATCATTTAACCTAATTGTGGGAGTATTAATCAAACGCTATTTACTACACCTAATAGCATTAATTAATGTTTGCAACAGTTTTATTGATATTTGAAATAAAATGGATAATGAAGGCAAAAGTTTCATTTACCAGGATTTTATGATTACTAAACGTTAAAAGACAAGATGGATTAGAGACCAAATTAGCTGTTAGCATTTGATAGGGCCTGTCTGAGGACATCTCCTGCTCGGGTAATAGAGTCTTAAATTGCTAGCACTTTTTTCCACCAGGATCTGAGCAATTATGTAGAAGAATTAGAGCTCTTTTTGTGATTGCCAGCAAAATTGCCTCCAGACTGATGGAAGGAGCTCGGCTCCCTGGCAGCAGTGAGGCAGGTAGGCGCAGAGGCAGGCGCAGGGGCAGGCGCAGGGGCCTGCTGGCCCCTAGGTGTGACCAGACTGCGTGAGGAAGCCGCAGAGGGGACAGTTAACGCCTCATCAAACTTCCTAACAACCCTTTACAGTAGCTGTTTATTAAACACCTTTGAAGAGCCTGACCTTCA
>NW_010587519.1:119910-154175 GCF_000705375.1 Tinamus guttatus | reverse complement strand
CCAGGGCACTGAGTCCTCCTGCAGCTGTATCCACACTCCAGCACTACGCAGTGCCTACAGCCCAAGCCCTGCCATTGCCACGAGGAATGCATGGCTGGGCCTGGGCAGTCTCCAGGAGAACCTGCTGACTTACTGTGTGGGTCATGCTGGGGACGAAACCTGTGCTGCAATGTCCTAAAGTCCTGGACCTATTTTGAGAGTCATATCTAGGGAAGGAAGCTGCTCCCAACATGTCCTGTGTGGCTCGTGATCGTGGTGGGATCCCTGCCATCCTTCTCCCGCACAGATGCCTCTGTTGAGGCCTGTTCCATCTGCCCGTAGGATGTGACCTTCACCAAGAGCAACTGGAAAATAAACAATGCAAAACTTGGACTGCCTGTCACCCCCAAATTTCCAGGGGTCAGATTGACATCTAACAAAACGGTGAAGCTCCACTGCAACTGTCTTTACCTCCTCCAGAGCAGGGTGGCAGGCAGCAGAAACACACCTTACCCAGAGGGTAAAAAAAGTCTGGCTAAATATGCATCTTATCTCTCTAGAGCAGCTGCGGTCTCTTTATCTCTGCTTGCACAGTGTTCAGCGTAACAGGGCCCCTTCCTGATCAGGACCTTGAAACACAGCAGCAGTATTCTAGGTGTAGGACAAGATGTAAAGAATATATACAAGCAAGAGTGACTTTTGGGTCTGGGGATGACAGATACATGTGATGAATATTTGGTGTAAAGAAAAAGAGAAACTGTGGGTCAGAGAAATCCTATATGTCTAAATAAAGCCCATGCATTTTCATAGAAAGTACAATGAGAGATAAAATGCCTTCTTTTCAGGTAGCACCAAAGACATCAGAATTCATTTGCTCAAATTATATTGCGCACAGAGTAAGGTTTAGTGATGCATCAGATGCGCAGAAGGCACCAAATTGTTAGTAACACTGACCCCATTGCCACCAACTGCTGCACTTGCCTTTGAAAAGGAAGAGACCGCATTTCCCCTTCAAGAGATTATGGCTCTTTAAATGGCTGCTAAATTATGTGGCCAGGTCAGACAATATGCTAAAATGTTTAATTTAGCAGTTATCTCACAGCATATTAATTATGGCTTTCGGTCAGTTTTTCTCCCCTTATGAGCCTGAATTGTAAGACAGGTAAAAATTATGTCCCTTGTGAAACTCAAATTTCACTGACCTTTCCTTAAAAATCTACCAGCTGATGTTACTGAAGGCCTGCTAGGTCTTCAGTGAGAGCAAATAATGAATAATAGTTCCCGACCTTCTTGATTGTATGATCAAAACATTAGTGTGGCCACAGTCTGCAAGCTCTACGTTACGGACCTCAGAGAGCAGCGACTGGTTATGGACAGTTCAGAGGCTGGGGACAGTTGCTATCTGATGGACCAGCCCAGGCTAGCCATTTAGCTGGTATCACAGAAACATAATTTCCTCCTTGGCCAGGCTACCTACTCTCCTAGCCAGAAATACAGATTATCTGACTGCTCCCAAGCAACACAGTTAGACTTGAAAGGGGCTTGAGTCCATGTGATCCCAGAGGGCTTTTGTTTTGTTTTGTTTTGTTTTGTTTTACCAGTTAAAAGTCCGGTCTGTGTGTGCTCCCCAACTAGCAGCTGCTAGGCACCACAGTACCAAAGGACAGGGAGTGGCAAGAGAAAAATGACAATATAGAGCTAGTTTTAGGTCTGTTTTTTTCTCTTTTTTTTTTTCTTGCTAAGTCTCACTTGTCTAGCTGTACTGCATGAATCATTTATGAGTACAGTCTTGGAGCTCTGCAAACTACTCAAGCAATATTCAAATCCCGCTTAGTCTGCTGCAAACTTCAAAACCAGCAGAGGGATGGGGAGAGGCCCAGTGAGGTTCGCTGGCCTTTAGCACAACCTGCAGCTACAGCTTTAACTTGAAACTTTGAGGATCCTTCAGCTACTAAAGTAGAGAATGCAAAGCAGGGATGGGGTATTCTGACATAGAATAAATCAAAACTGGGCATATTTGCTTTGAATTTCAGGTTCATTAAAGGCTCTTAGTCTATTGGAATGCATGGAAGTTTTACATAAATCCCTGTGATTTGAACCTGCTTTTCTTTTCCTCTAGGATAAAGTTAGTCTTTTTTGCATCTACGATGGATTACCTATGAAGACACGTAGCCTATTCTGTGGTGTCAGATTTGAGCAGCAGGACGAGCGGCCTTGCCCTGCCTGGGCCCCGGGAACCTGGTCCGCCTGCAGGAGCCACACGTGGAGTCTTGGAAGCCCCACGGGGAAGCAGCACATGGCAGCACTCGGTGCCAGCACTGAGCGGGCAGACCTGCTTAAAAGACTTCTCCCTCCCTTTGTTTCTCTTTTTAAAAATTGACTGCAATATTTTTTGCTGGCTCTGCCCTGCTCCCAAGCGTGCCCTGGGCTCGCTGGTGCTCCATTTGTCGTCCCACGAGGAGGTGGGCAAATGAGGTCTGTTAATTGCTGCTATTAATACCCTTCGTTGCAGTGCCTTGTATCATCATAGGAACCCTGTATTGTGTCTGCTCGTTTGAGCTGAAGGCAGAGCACAAACCAACCCCAGCCAGACCCGCAGCGTGGGAGTGCAAAGCGCCCCTGCCTCTTGCAGGGTCACCGTTCTCTATCCTGTCTGTTTCCAGGTTACAGCTGACAGACTTTGACTCAATAGCTTTTAAGCAAATGCTTCCATACCTTTACAAATGAGTTTTATGAGAGGTGATTGCCATTGGAGGTATCTGAATTCACACTAGCTTTGTGGGATGTTGTACTAGTCTATCATAGACAGTACCAACAAGTTCTTTCTGCATCTCCTGTATGCAACAAATGGAGTCCTGCAGACTATGTTTCACAGTCCTGCATTAATATTTTCAGGTTATCTGTTACTGGAGTGGAGTCTGGGTAAGAGAACAACAGCAGCTAATTCCCCTTGATTTGCTCTGCGGTGGCTGAAGCTGCTCATCCATAAAGGGCTGAGCCAGGGCGCATGGATTTGCAATCAGGGACTACCTGGGTAGAACAGAGGTTAAAAATGTTGTGAATCCAAAATCCAGTAAATAGATGAAGCTCTTAAATACGTAAGATTTCTGTATTCTTTAGGTTGATTTTGATAGACTTGTCTATATGGAGCATTTATTTCTGTAACAAGAAATCTGCCTGTGATTTTCCTAAGGTAGCAGAATTTGTCCCTGACTCATCTGTACTTCAGTTTTGGAGATCCCCTACTCACTGCAAGAGGATCCCTGGGTCCCCATCAAAGCTGATTAATTACCCCACACTGGGGAGAGGGCAGTGATAAGCTTTTTTGATGAGGAGTCTTAATACAATTCTTTGGTTTCAACTACTCTTACTCAGCCTTGGTCACTAAATTAATCTGCATTAAACACTCTCTGCTATAGTCACAATTCCATCATCCATTTAAACAAAAAGAACCCTAAAAACAAAGCTGTTAATCCTATAGCTCTTTACCTCTGGAGGTCTCCCCCAGACAATTCCAGCAGAATCCTTATTAGTGCTATATGCATCTGTTGGGAGATGTTTAATTTACATATCTGCTCTGCCACACGGAGTGATTTAACTCCTAGGGTCTCTCTCCCTCCCCAGGACGACTCTACAGGAGGAAGCTATAAATAATAGTGCAGGAAAGAATTCCCTTCTCTTCTGTTGTTCTTGTCTACTTTATTGCTGCAATGAGAATCTCTGCCTGCTGTATGGACAAATCAAATTTTTAAAATACGAAAAAAAGCCAGACTCTTCACTTTAAGCCTCTGTGGTGATTCTTTGGAATATTTTTCCATGCAATCATTAGCTCTAACAAAAGGGATTTGAGCCCCGAGCAATGCTGAAAGCATCTCTCTGTGGCAGACTGTGTGCTACAGGCTGCACTAAGGATTAGGCAAAATGGGGTCTTTGGGTGTGATTACCATCACCTCTTTGCCTCTAGAGTGGCAACTTAAACATCCTTTCATTTGAGAATGATGCTCTATGGGACCCTGCCATTGTCAGAATAGCTCGTGCTGTACTTCTAAGAAAGGAAAGTTCAATTTTGGTTTTGGTATGGAAGGTTTCAATTCATAAGACAGTTGTTGGCTTATAAACTGCTAAATGTTCCTAAAATGTGGAAAAATAAATGTAAACCAGAGCAGAAACTTATCCAAGACTGGCAGGTTATGTCTGCAGCTAACAAGCCTTTTTACCTCAATGTTTCTACAATTTTATACATTCAAAAATGCAAAAAGGAAAATCAAGTTAAGCATTGTAGTTGGTTTCCAAAATGTTTAAATCCTGGACTGAGCCTACTTCAGTGAATGAAAAAAAAAAACAGATTTCATAATCAACTTTGAATGCAAATGGTAGAGAATGAATAAAATAAACTTATTAAAGAAGTTAAAATCCCCTATTTAACCTCCACGGAGTTAGGAGCTGGTGTACGTGGAACACCTGACTCTTCTTGCATGCACTAGCTGATGGGCTCCTTCTCTTTTCTTAAATGCAAATAGATACCCTGTCTTAACTTCTGCAAATGTAAGCACATATCTGGAACACTTTTTACACCCTTTTAGATATCTACCAGATCATTTTGACAATGAAAATCATGATGAAGATGATACTCTTCTCTGTAAAGCTTTTAGTCTAGCTAGTTCAGTGCCTGTGCTCTGGCTATTCATCTGAATCTCCCTTGCCTCGCTGTTACAAGTATCTGAAGCACTAACTTAGTTCAGCAAATTGTACTGGTGGGTGCAAAGCAGAGTAGGGTCGTATGTCTGCCTTCTGCTCTAAAGCACAGTTTTTTGAAAACAGTTGTGTCCTCTATCCAGGGTATTCATACGGTAGAAATATCCCATTTTGTGAAGTCTAAATCTAGACATTATATTTAAAGTATGTCAGGAAATCATCCTCTGAACTGAGTAGACAATATAGGGACATTGATTTTTGGGTATACACTTAACTGCTCTTTATCTGGAAGAGTTTTTTGGCCATGAATTGTTTTCTCTGGGAAAGACTGGTTGTTTTGAATGCAATCTTGATTACATTGTGGCTCTGAAAGTGACTACTACACAGAAATAAAATTTAATGAATGACAAAAATATCTAATATAATCAATAATTTATATCAACAGATTTGCAATATTAGCGTAAATATCAAGTGACCAAACACTGCATGTGCTTTCTTTCTCCTTCATACCCCGTAAGATGGCTGAAGAGCTTAACCTGTGTCAAAGTGTCTACAGCAAGTTCATTTGAGGCAATCTCTTCTTGGGGGATGGAAGGAAGCCTAATTCCTGTTCAGCTTATTCCCCTTTTATCTAGTGCACGTACTGTACAAATTCAGCCTGCTGGAAAGGCACACTGTATATAATCTTAGTCGGCATTGCTTCACAAACAGCTCTGTATGCAAAACTGTAATGCTCTTTTGATGATGGCAGCTGCTGCTGGCTATGGGCCAAATTGCAGTGTACTCTTAAATTGATTTGAGGGCTGGATAATACATCAGTCAGTCTGCATTCCTCCTGCGAGATTGACATCCAAGATACAGCACCTTTCATCCCCAAATGCTTTACAAACTTCAGTTGATACATACTGATCACTTCATCTCATAGGTACCACCTCCGCAGTGGTAAAAGAGACTTAATATCCACCTTTTCCCCTATCAGGTAGTTGTCCTACTCACAAAGTGACAGGACGTGTGTTTTTCTCTCCTGCTTTTCCATCCAATTTTTTTATGGATGTAGCTCCATTTTTGTTTCATCCAATGCCAAAGTACAACAGCTTTTGGGGAGGATATGATAGCAATCCAAAGTGTACAACATGGTGCAACAGTTTAGTAAAAGAAATGAATCCAGCTGGATCTGTCAACAGCTGAGAATTCATGCAAACTAGGTTCATACGCAGGTTTCAGACCACATGAGATTTAGGAATTGTATATTGGAAACATACATTTTCCAGTATTATTTCTTTTTGTGGATTAGGTGAATCAGGAGCTGTGATTCCAGTGACCCCTATTTCTTTTACCTAGACTGGCAGGGGAGCAGCTCCAAGAGTGTCTTGGTACAGTGTGAGTGCTGAGGGCATCTGGCATTTCGATATATCTGTTATTCACAGAGCTATAACTGTCCCCTGGCAATACAAAGAAGGAAGAGGTGCCCTCTTGCTATTTTCAGGGTTTTTCTCCATCCATTAAGGTATCTGTTCACATGCACTGTTATAAGACCACGGAGAAGGGAAGACCTGAAAACGAGCAGCACCCCAGAGCTGAGAGTCCGTCACTCGGCAGGTCACCCAGAAGAGTCAGGGTACATCTGTGCTTCAGTGACTGTTACCTATGGACAAACTGAGGCAGATTAAACCATCTAATTTGCGAGGTGTGAAGCTCCATGCACTGAACGTGGCAAGCATTAGAGAACCTGTTCCCTGAGCCACCTTCATCTCCCTTCATGGCACATGGGAAGCAGCAAAGCATCGCGGGAGCCCGTGCGCGGCCCCGCTGCCGTGGCCACGGGGTGCCAGCGTCTCGGGCGCTCGGCGCGGGCTCAGGCTCTCAAGGCCCCACTGATACCGTGGTGAGCACAGACTGGCCATGTGCTGTGTTCCTGTGGTCGATAAGAACGAACAGCAGAGCTTTAGCTTTTCCCTCCCAGCTGACAGTTGATTTGGGCTCAAATACACAGCATGACCTTTTAAAAACTGATATTATCTGACACATTTAAGGGGAAGGGGAAGGAGACAAATGTTATTTGCACAGTAAGGAATCAAAGAACTCAAATTCTTGTATGTTTGATTTTGCTCAGGTTTTCCCCAACTTATTTTCTCGCAAAAGGAAGCAATCTGTCCTGTCTGCAAACGAGAGAAAAAATTCCTTGTGCTGCTACCTGCCTCCATAGCAACACGGGTAGAGAGAAGCAGAAACCCTACAGCTGGGGCAAACAACGTTCTCTTATCCCTGAAAGATAAACGTGTAATATGAAGTAAAATATATGTCCAACATATATGGTTTCATTCATTTTTAGGGACTTCAGGTATGTAAGCGAGTAAGGAAAGAGGTAAAATTAGTTCTAACTTCCTTGCAGAATATTTAACTACCCACTTGCAGTGTTCCCTGTCTTTTGCTGAATAGGTGAAATGAAATACAACCCTTGATTCAGCATTTTCTTTGATCCCATACTACACAGTGATGGATCATAGCAATTTCTTTCACATGAACAGAACCCTTTAGATAAAATTGTTTCAGACACATAGGGCTATAAATGTATGACAGACACCAATCTAATATTTTGCTCGTAGTGCTTAAACTCATATTCAATAGGGTTCAAAACACTGTATAAAAATAAGCAAACTCTTTTGAAACACTTGATTTAAGTAGTTTTGGAGGAAGAGTCTTGTGCAGGTATGCTGTAGTTACACAAGAATATTTCACTACACATAACATTACAAATCTTATAAATGTAGGGCAGGAAGAAAGAGATTAAGCATAAAAAGCCCAATGCAGGTGGCCTATAAAAGTGTGTGTTTACATACACAGAGAGACATCCAATAAACATCATGGAACACAACCCAGACATTGCTTTGCATTCATCTTGTTTTCTTCCCAAGATGTAAAAATACCAAGTTTTACCTGGACATACCATCTTTCCTGTACCATAGCTAAATTTCCTGATGTAGCTAAAAAGTTATAGATGTATTATTACTTTCATTATATATTTTATACTTTATTCAAAATATGCTATCAAGCACTTCAGTTATTTGGCAATTATCAGCATCCCCAATAAGACAAAACTCCTTAGCCTATCCAGAAGCAAATTTCATTATATCCAGGAAAATGCAGGTATATCCTCCCCCTAGTAAGGGGAGAGATCTTTGGTCTGAATTGTGAACTGGAGATTCTCAAAGAGGTGCAGATCTGCTAGTGAATCATAATTTAGACTTCATTTTGATTTCATTATGCTGATTCCTTTCATGAGAAAAAGTATGAAAAGTCTGATCTAAACTTTTAATGGAAAGAGTCGCAGGAAAACAGTGGGCAATAAGAAGTACATAGGGAATGGAGAAGGAATCTAAATTCAGAGCTATTTTTTGCCATAAGCTTTCCTATTTTTTTTTCTATCTTTAGCTTATCTTCTAGCATTTTCATTAAAAATATCATGTGAATGTCGATTGCGGTGCTCTCATGATGGGCATGAAATCATTACAATTTCTCTTGAGTTTGCATTAGATTACAAATTAAAACCTCAGGCCACTTTCTTTGAAAAACTCACAGAGGTTCCAAAATCTCCGGGCTGAACTGGGGTTACCTTACTGTTTACTACTGTTTCCTATTGTGGAGGTGCAAACAATAGTATTTTTCAACAGTTTTTAGACGTGTGTGCACGTCTATGGAAACAAGGAGCCTCAGGAGATCTCTGAGTTTATGATTTCACCTTCTAAGACCTCAGAGCAATACATTTAGCCTATAGTTGCATTCGGTTTGTTAACATTTCTCATATCTTTGGTCCTGATGGCAACATTTGACAAGAAACTAGATTAATGGACCAGGATATGGAAATTTCATGATCCCTTAGCTTTGGTTTAGCTTCGGTTTAGCATGAAAGGCAGTGTAGCACTAGTGACAACTGTCCTCTGAGTGGTGGACAAACAGAATAGTATCTATTATCTTCTCTGTATTGCCTCCACTCTCAACCATGAAGTAGATACACGTAATGGTCTCTCAGATATTCTTTTTCCTGAGGAGATAAAATGCAGGATAGTCTAAGAGCAAATCTACACCTGATGTCAGCCAGCATTTGCTGTTGATTCCAGGTACACTGTGCCAGCAAGGATGCAGCCCTTCTCCAAGCTGTCTCGTCTGAGGGGTCTCTCTTAGTTGGCCAGGGCTCTCGTCTGTGTCTTGGCCTCTGAGATGGAGGAATCAGTCCATCTGCAGGAGATGCCCCGGCTAATGGCCTGGCAAAGTTTGCTTACTTGTCTGATTAGATGATTCATTTGCCAATATGGTTGTCTCTGGAGTGCCTACAAACGAGCTTGAGCAAATGTAGTTGCTTTATGAAGAAACACAAACTAATCCAATCTTAAAATAAAACAACATTTTGAAATCATGCTCATTTATTGTGTAAACACTGACCAGAATTAACTAGGCATTCCTTACTTTGGGGAAATGCAGAGTTATGAATAGATGGGGAGATATTTTGCTGGTTCAATGGTTTCAGGCAAGCATCATGGTGCTAAGTAACTTTCATTTTTGCAGTGATACTGAATTAGTGTCCTTTAGAGAACTGCTGGAGAAATTTAAATTAGAAAATAATCAAGAGCCTTGGTAATGTGTACATATGGTAATATATAATGTGTTACACAATTAAGTCAATGTTAGTTCAAGGAAAATCTTTGAAAATCATTCACTGGTAATTCAGTGCCAGACCGTAGTACCACATAACCCCCGGTTCAGCCATGGACCTTAATGGCACAATATTAATTTGAACTAGCACAGCTGGTGCTAGATGTAAAAGGGGACAACTTTCTTTCCCCCTTCCTTCCTCTTCCCGCCAAATGCTAAAATTTTTAATACACTTTCTTAACCAGCCACAGTTATAAACTCCTCACCCCTCAGCTGAATAGTTTAACGAAAGCCAGAGTAACCCCAGTACGTGTGGAGGGCAACCTCCCAGTGCCTGTAAGAGCCTCTGTTGGCACAAGCCCTCAGTATTCCCCACCAGGTAAGGACAGGCAGCAGAGAGACACAGGGAGTGAAAAGAACAACACCTCAGGTCTGCATCTCCCTTCTTAACTGCCCAGTGCACCTAGAAAGTTGAAGAGTAAAATAACACATTTTGGGGATGAAAAGACAACTTTACAAGAAAGGCTGAGAACTGAATCTCTGAGAGAACATTCTTCTGCGGAATGCAGTATAGCATGGCCTTCCCATGGGCCATGGGCAACTGTTCTATCTTATCTTAACATTTCTCCAGATTCATTTGGATAAAGCAATTTTTATTCCAGAACGGTGTTCTTTTTTTTTTCCTCTTTTAACTGCAGGGGTTTTGTGGTTGATACTAACCTTGAAGATACAAAACAAAATATGTGCTAATGATATTCCTATCTCCCAGCTGGTGACAGAAACTCTTTTACTGCTCGGCAGGACAAGTGTAAGTACAAATGCAAGTACCAGAACCTTGTTGAGAGTAGAGTGTCCTACATTTCAGTCTAAGCATTTGACTTCAAGACATGTAATAAAGCAGTTTCTCCTCTGAATGAATAATTGAGCTCTTTCTGTGGGGCGGCCTCTAAAGAGCCAAGTGACTGAATGTTTTTTAAGCCACTTATGAAAGCTATCCCACCTGGAAACCATCCCACACACAGAGACCACGTTGCTCTTCCTCTCAGCTTGGTTTAATTGCTCGTTCCATGTCTTTGCCTAACCTGAATGGTGAAGAAATGTAGGAAACTACATGAAATGCTGTGATTATTATTAATATAAAGCAAGATTTTCAAAATCATGGGACTCCATAAATATCATGAAGCTCTTTCCTTTTTTATTGAAGATCCCTCCCATATACTTTATTTTATATATACATAATCCACATATATATATATATAATTTATTATATGAAAGGAAATATATGGAATTATATTTCTTCCATATAATTTATTATTTATATTGCAAAAAATGTTCAAGTGTACCAAAAGGGATTTAAGAACATTTAGCACTTGGATCTTGAAATAATTATGTGGTATATAAAAACTTCACTATCAACGCGATGTTTGCCACCAATATCACAATACTGTTTGAACTTTTATTAGTGGTACATTAGATAGTTTGAATAACATATCATAGCATCATAGAATCATAGAATGCTTAAGGTTGGAAGGGGCCTCTAGAGGTCACCTAGTCCAACCCCCCTGCACACGCAGGGACACCTAGAGCACGTGGCACAGGACTGCGTCCAAGCGGGTTTGGAAGATCTCCAGAGAAGGAGACTCCACAACCTCTCTGGGCAGCCTGTTCCAGTGCTCTGTCACCCTCACTGTTAAGAAATATTTCCTTAAGTTCCTGTGGAACTTCTGATGCTTCAGTTTGTGGCCGTTTCCTCTAGTTCCCCCTCTTCCCACTTCAGCAGCTAAGCTGGGAGTAAGATCCAGTCTATCTACCACTGAGCCTTATTTTTGCTGAAGCTCTCTAATTAGATTCAAAAGGGCAAGCTAAGTTCCTGTGAAAGCCTCCAAATGAGCTTTCTTTTCTGAAGTACAGGTACTTAGATTAGGTAGACAGGAATCTTTCACTCTATCCTTGGAAGACACCTCTTTAGAGATTTTGTATGGCTGTTTAGGAACAAAAAACATAAATAACATAATTCTGAACTAAACAAATGCTAGAAATGGAACAAAACATCTACTAAGATTCAGCTGTTGTGCCTCAGGAAGATACTTCCTAATCTTTATTCCTGTAGGTATCCTCATGTGTTTTTGACATAATTTGTGTAGAGGCAACCTCCAAAGAAGTTTTGAAAGGAATGTTACTCTCTTGTACAGAAAATGCTGATTTGTTGGATCTGTGCACCATATATCAGGACCTTATCTTCTGAGAATGATGCTAACTCGCAGCAGGGTGGAAGGATCCTTGAATTACTGTGATGCTTGCGGTTATTTGAGAATACAATAACTATCCATCAAGGAAATATGAACCATTTTTGAACTAAAAAGGAAACCAAATATTCCTAGGAACAACACAGGAATTGAATACCCTCTTCCTCATTTTCAGTGCTGTCATTAATTCAGATAAAGCAGTTTCTTCTTTTCTTTACAGCTCACAGGATATTACATAATCTTTCCCCTTGTAAAATTCATGTTGAGCTTTTTCTTATTTCAGTTTGATCCGAAGTTCAGGGGATTCAGTAGAGAATCTTTCCATTAGTTTCAATAGTCCTGTAGCAAACTCTTAGGTCTTTATTTGGTGTTTAAGCATCTACTGTTTAAAAAGCTACACAAGCCTCCTACATTTTTTAAAAATCATAATTCACCAGAAAACATGATAGAGTTTTCTTCCATTTGATTGAAGTTACTAACTCAGAGGCTGTTGAATTTGGGGATACAAAATTAGTTACAACGATGTTGTACAAACTGTCAGATTGCTTTTATTGATGGCCTTAGTCATTACGTAACTGAAGTTTCTTCCTATCTATTCTAGTACTGTTTACTCACAGTGCAAGATGCAAGGTTTCATTATGTCCTAACGCAGGGAAATTAGAGATGTTCCTGAATCTACCACTGCAGTTTCTAAAACATGTTTTGAGCAAGATTAGAGAACAGATCAAACTAATCCTGTGACCCTACAGAAAATCGCTACGTTGCTATATAGGAATTTTGAGTTGAATGAATATTACAGGCAAGGAATGCGAGCAGTAGAACGGCAGCATATTAACAGAGTGCTGGAAAAAAATGTAATTCATTATTTATTTTTAAAGTGTTGTCCCTTTTTTAGTTAACAAATTGCCCATGAACAGATCACATTTTTTTTTCCTAATGAATGTATACATCTCTGTGATGTATCATCTGCAGCTAATTCATGAAGTTTATTTGAATAGAAAATTGGACAAGTTTTACTGCGAACACAGTAAGCAGATCCTTCACTGAATAAAGATGTCAAAGATTCCTATCCTGGCAGAAATCTGAGGTCTTTGGAAATTATGTGGCAAATACGAAAGTTTTATGACAGTTTGCTACTCAGATAAGTACTTTTTGTTAGACATTAGATTGCCTATTGAAAAAAAAAAAGGAAGACAAAATGGGCCCAGGATTATTCAAGCTAAATTCATTTGCAATTTGAAGAAATATTTATAAAGTCTTTCTTCATTCAGCACCCACTGAGCAGTCCGAACCATATTGTTCATAGGGGCTTTTTGCTTCATATGAACTTCATCTCAATTCTTGGTAAGATTCCTTCCTAAATAGAAGATGGATTCCCTGCATGTAAAGATGCAAGGAAATATACTGAAAATACTTCAGGCAGGCCAAAATTATGTCAGTGACAGATTTCTATTCTCAGAGAGCTCTAGGTGAATGCACAGAGCATGTGTTTTTGATTTCCTTTCTCATCTTTAATTATCCTTTAGCCTGGAAGAGTGATAAACTCTCTGGTTAACAGTACATTTCTCATCTCACACTGTGACATGATTTGACATATGTTTTTGAATTCAGCATTATTTCTTTTTTATTCGTGAAGAAAAGGCTGAAGACACTACACTCTAAAGTCCTTCCATTCGCCAAGCATAGAGAGAAGCACCGTGCATAAGGGAGATGATACACGGATATCCAGGAATCACGATATAACATTGTTGCCAAAGAAAAATCACATTGAATGGCATGTTTTATAGGGGATCTTATTCTATTAAAACAAATAGAAGTTTCAGTTGATTGCAGTGTGAGGAACAGAAATATTCAGTTTGCCAAGGATCTGTAGTAGATAATTGAAACAGAAAAGAGATTTTATGAGCTACACAGAAATGTAGAGGGTTTCCAGAAGTCCTCTGGCAATTTTTTTTTGTGTGTGTTTTATTCTTTTTGTAAAAGCAAAGCTCCAAGTGATTTGCATGGAGCTGGGCCTGTTCAGCCTGGAGAAGAGAAGGCTGAGAGGAGACCTGATCGGTGTCTATTAGTACCTCAGGGGAGGCAGTGAGGAGGATGGTGCTGGCCTCTTTTCGGTGGTGGCCGTTGACAGAACTAGAAGAAACAGCCACAAACTGAAGCATCAAAAGTTCCACAAGAACTTAAAGAAAAATTTCTTAACAGTGAGGGTGACAGAGCACTGGAACAGGCTGCCCAGAGAGGTTGTGGAGTCTCCTTCTCTGGAGATCTTCCAAACCCGCTTGGATGCAGTCCTGTGCCACGTGCTCTAGGTGACCCTGCGTGTGCAGGGGGGTTGGACTAGGTGACCTCTAGACTAGAGGTCCCTTCCAACCTTAAACATTCTACGATCCTATGATCTCTTACATCCACCGAGGCTTGCACTATTACTTTTGATTAGCTGCATTTTGTTCTGTGATCCCATATACTCTAAATTACCCTTTCAGTAGCACCATACTTTGCAGGTAGATCCTTCAGTGAGGCCTCATACTGAGTATGATGCTTCTCAATGCAAATAGAGGTACTACAATTTGCCCTGTTCTACTCTAAAAGTAAAGTAACTCATTCTGCCGACACTGTAGTAAGTTAATAATTCATTTATATAGGAGAAATGTAGATCTGTAACTGTGGAAACATATGCCACAAAGTCTGCATTAAAAAAAAAAAACAGTATGAGAAAAGCCTACTTCTTAATAAGCATACTGTGTAGGCTTCTTTCCTCCAGCACTGACACAGAAACAATAAAGATCTCATGTCTTGTTAATAGTTCTGCCTTTAGGGGAGTGAAAAGAAAATTACCTAGAGAAGAATAAGCCTCATGGCAAGTTCCTTTCAGGTTTATGGAGTCTAGAGATTGAAATGTTTCTTCCCTCAAATATTTTCTCAAGTATTTACATGAAGAGTTGTCAGATCAGCACTATATAGCTTCTTTTACAGGCAAATGGAATGTATCGATGATGCCACCAGCAATAACACTCTGCACTGCTGGAGCATGCAGCCCCTTCAGAGCCCCTTCGCTTTTGCTACTGAATCCACCTACTATATCTTTCTTTTTATTTACCTGTCTTCTCAGCACTTTTAGTTGGACAATATAATACATCTGTTTATTATCACTACTCTAGATGTCTTAAACCATACACAAGGATATGTGTTCTCATAATAAACGAATAAATGTATTAGGCTAACATGATTCAATAGGCCCAAGTCTTATCTCCCAAGCAGTCTGGAGAAAACACAAGCCTTTACTAAGCTAGCACAGACGATACTGTCAGGTCTGTTTTGCAAGTGGCTGACAAAGCGGCACACTGTGAAGGCTGGAATACAGGCAGGCTTTGTGTACCTCTGGGAATGATTCCTTTCTTTTACTAATGAACATAGGGGTATTGACACGAATGACTGGGGATATATTTCTAAAACCGTGCACTTACATTGCTGAGGTGGCCTTTATGAGAAAAGGTCTCTCTGCTGTCAATTTGCACACTGGAACTAACCTGGATATAGCACCACGTTGCCTTTGGCAGGTCTTTCTAGCCCCACTAACCATGGGGCTCTGGACTTTCTCTCTCATAACCCTAACCCTAGCGCCTGTTGCCAGCCAAATCTCAGGGGCTCCGGAGGCCGAAGCCTCGTGTTGGCTCCAATGTAAATGCTGTCCCAGAACCTGCACAGATCTAGCACTGTCCAGCTTTTTCATGTCCTTTCCGAGCCCCACTCTTCCTGGTGCTCCGGTCTCTGCAGGTCTCCTCACTCAAACCTAGCCTCAATTCCAGGCAGATGTTTTTATGTCCCATAAAGTACCAAATCACGGACACTGATACGTGATGCAAAGGGCATTATCACTTCATTTCAAGAGGTATACCATCTTGTGCAGGAGTAAACAGGCACTTTTTCCCACATTTTGCTTTTAATGAAACATCAAAGTATTTCTGTGTTAAGAATGTGATAAATTAATGGCAAAGGAAAATAATTTTTGTATTACATGAGGTATATATAAAAAAGAAGCAAATAATCCCTTAGAGCAAATAACATTTTAAACTGTGAAGCTAAGGGATAAAATGTGAGATTTTCAGAGGAAACTTAAGGAAGAAACTGAAGCACTTGGCTTTTGCAGCTGATCTGATACTGGGAGAAGGATGAAAACATGGAGCGAGTATTTGCTGATTGTCAGGAAATGATGTAAAGAAGGGACCATTCCCTGCTCTGGGGTCTCAGGCCCTGTGTGGCATGACCGTGTCACTCAGCTCTCTGGTGCATCCACTCCCCATGTTACCAATTTAACATGGTGCTGCAAAACAAATGACAGATTTAGGAAGTGCTGAAATGCTTAGGTAACAGAGACCACATAAGCATCTATCTTACATAAAAGAGAAATACAACTTGTCCCTGCTGGCATTTTGCTTCTGTGTGGGAGTATATGAAGAGCAAAGATACATCTTTAAACAGATGTATCCCTGTGCTCACTCTTTGGAGCTGTTTGCTGGCTGTGCATAGCTTATCACCCCGCCTAACTCTAGGGTGCTTCTATCAATCACCATTGCTAAACGATGGAAATTTGCCTTCCACCCAAAATCGTGTCACATATGGCGACTTCCTCAATCAAACCGTAGACCACCAGCCACAAAGTGCTCAACTTTTTGCCACCCTGCTTGCAGGAAGGATACGATTCCCCATGCAGGTGATGGTGAACGCAAAGCACTGGCAGGTTCTGTGCTTCCGCCTCTCAGCTGCCCGCTCTGCCCAGTCGCAGCTGGGTGCAATATCTCTCTGTGCTGTGATATTCTATGTCCTGTATTACTGCTGCCTAAAAGATGCAGTGCGCACCTGGCCTTCAGATGACTAATTTTCCCCATGTATAAAGGGGAAAGCCTGCACATTGCCTTTTGTGGTCTTCCCTAAAGCAGAGGTACCCGAAAGGAAGGAGTGACAATAGTTGACGTTTATCCATCTAAATCTTGTATCAGATGTAGCCCAATTTACAAACATGTGTTTTCATATGCCCATTAGTCAACCATTTCACAAAATGTGTAATCCAATTACTTTATTTTCCCATTTGATTTCCTTCAGTAAAAATGCACACATGCATCTGTCTATCAAATGCTAAAGAGCGCTTATTAGGATCCATCATAAGAAATCTATATACTCCCGGCAAAAGAAATCCTATTTTCAGATTTCTAGCTACATAATTTGCTCTTCCACTCAGCAATCCAAACTGCAACCATGAAAGCCTTTGATCCTCAAGGATGACAAAGGGGCACAAACTCTTATCTCACACATTAGTCCAGGGGGAAATATGAGGAGATGACACCAGAGGTCTTTACAGCCTCAAACAGATAGGCATAAAACTTCTGACCCACTGTAAAGAGTGGGAATGAAATTGAAATTGTTGGAAAACAGCCATTCCTTCTTGTCAAATGCTTTTTCAGCACCTAAGGATTATAGTGCCTTAACCTCAGGAATCTCCGCCAGCAAATGCATACAGATGTTATCTAGGGGGATTTTTTTTTCTTTAAGTAGCCTATCTAATGGAGAAGTATTAGCAGTATATTTTTTATATTGCTACAAGTAAAGCAATTAGCAATCTGAACTCCAGTTGGATCATGGTTTCTGCAATGTAATGGAATTTGCATCTTACTGCATTAGAAAATGGTTATTTCATTTTTATTTTTCAGGAGGAAAGTGAGAATACATTCCTAACCTGCATGTAAATTTTGATCAACCTTGAGTGTAATGCCTGCCTACAAAACCAGTGTCCCTGCTGAAAATCTGGCCTTCCAGTTAAAATATATTTACTTATTTGTTTAGGAAAGGGTTTTCCAGCAGTTCAAGCAAGATGTTGCTGCAAATATTTGCAAATGTAGACTCCTACCTAGGCTAATATAAAAAGAAATACTTGGATGTAAATTCAATGCATTATTTAGCACACTTAGTCTAACCCCATTTAGTAAAGAAAAAGATGTTTATTCCTTCTAATTTGATATCTAAAGCTCAGCTAAAAATCGCTGAGGTTCTAAAATATGCCAAATACTTATTTTTACATTTTTGCCAGAACTGGGTTAGAGCCCTAGAGCAGGGATGTTAGTTCCAGTCAGGTCTGAACGACAATGTCGTGATCCTAAACCCAGCCATTAGTCTGGGCCCAAGACCTTTGCTGCACAAAACCGAGTTTACAGGTCTCAATACGAACTACCAAGTTTTCTTTGCAGACTGAGAGCAATGCGAGACCAGTATTTTAATCAAACACTTTTACTTTTAATTATTATTTAATAAAGCTCTTCTAGCATAGCTTCTAGATAGAGCAGAAAACAGTTCATCTTTGGTCTAGACAAAACTAGTGGTTTAAATTGTCTGAAATATTAAGACCATTATTTCTTATTCAGCAATCATTTATAAACATATTGTGATCTCCTTGCATGGATTGCTTTTGTGTGAACTCAGATTACTTTCACATACAAACATTTTTTTCAGATGCTTCATCTGAAACCTTTCTGTTTTTCACCTGGATGTAGTTAAGCTGGATCACAGAGCTTTGCTTTCTTAGCTTCTTTCTACCTTACTCTTTACAGCAATTTTACGTATTTTTCTCAAAAGTTTAATTGTATCTACACATAACTGGACCTTGAGTTACTGCAAATTTCCAAGAGGATTCATCCAAACTGCCTCTTGTGAAAGAACTCGTCCCACATTTTCCCAGCACCTGGAGATCACGGTTTTGTTCAGCTCTTATTCAAATGAAGGCACCTACATGCAGAAGGCTGATCCGCTCTGCACAGGAATTGGGAATTGGGAATTGGGAGTGCGGCTCCTCCTCTGGGAGGTGGGTTTTGATCCTATGTCTCCAGGGACTTTTTTGAGGTGGGAGATGCTGTGAGGCCCCAGAACAGGGGCTGAGACGGTAAAGTCTCCGTCCCATCCCAAGGGCAACGAGGTGGCACCATTCACCTTGCTAGTCCTGGGAATCTGGCTGTGCCTGCCCTCAGTTAGATTGCAGCTCTCTGCAGCCAGCACCCAGGCTTACGGGGCTTCTTTCAGACACAATTCTAATTTACACCCTTTCCTGCTCCTTGTAGTAAAATCAAAGTTGAAAGATGCTGCCTCAAGTAAATTATAATCTTCTAAAATATCTACATAAAAATAAATACTAGGTGTATTTCCCTAAATATTGTTCTTTCTTACACTCAGGCTGGGATTCTTCCGGGAACCTGGTTAAGAGCCTGGCCACCCAGGATGCGTGGCTGGAGGGAAACCTCCTTTCCTCAGGAATGCTGCAATGCACCGCTTGACTATTCTTTGAAAGTTAAGTTCAAATCAGATCCATTTTGCAAATTAACTGAAAACTCTTATCAGACTTCCCGACTACATCAAGGCAAACCTTTATCTTCTGTGTTTTACGCTGTTATTCAACAATGTCTCCACAGTTGAGAGACTTCAATGGAAAATGCATAAAGAAATTGTTTTATGCTTTCAGATTGTTTCAAACAAGTTTAAAGAGAGTCATAATGCATTGTAATAGTAACAAAATTTGTCCTTGCTACCATAAGAACATTTGCTTTTAATTCTGGGTTAACTTTTCTGGCAGATAATTTCGAGTGAGCTCGCAAATCCTGACTTATTTCGGAGCATTTGCAGAGCTAGCCAGAAGCATTTCATTTGCTTTTCTACCTGCTGACTGGATCTGCAAAGGGGATTTCCAATCTACCCGTTTCCACTTCAAGCAAGAGCAAATGTCACACATGCCTTCATTTATGACAGTTTACTTATTTAGGAACAAATATGGAGCATCTGTTCACAGTGACCAATACTTTATTTTGTGAGCAGGTTCTGCTGGAACTGGTAGGCCTATTTTCAGCCTGTGATTGTAATAGCAACAAAACTTGTCCTTTTCCTTCAGCAAAGGGATGAGAATTAAGCTTCCTTAGTGCCATACCATAGGGCAAATTTACACTGCCTCTTCTTTTAACCAAAAAGAGTAATTGTATGTAAAGCTCTGGGGAAGATTTTGCAGTTTATTTTCAATTTAAAAAGAACTCAGTCAATATAGCATAAAAAATTGTCTAAGTTTTTGACAGATTTAAAAACAGTAACTAAACATTCTGAGTCGAACAAAATGTTCAATTCAAACCCCAAATCAAATGCCTTTTTTCAACATTAGAGCTTACTTAAACATCTTTCCAAACAAGACAAAAATACATTTAGACAGCAAACATTGAAGATAACAATTAATAAAAAACCATGATGAAGATACTGAAGAAAAAGTATGGACACATTAAGTGTTTTAGGATTTTTCAGTGATCAATCTGACGAAGAGCAATGGAATTGAATAAAAGTTTCAATTTTTTTCAAAAATTTTCAAAAGTGAGATTTTTTTAAGCAGTCTGCAAAAAAGATTATATTGATCATCAAGCCAGAGAACTTAACACAAAAGACTTCAAAGATTTCAAAGAATGCCACTACAAAATAGAAAATGGTAGATAAAATCTTGCATATTGGATCCATACTGGATCCTTTATTATTTGTACCCGAAGTATCCAGCAAAAGGGGGTTCCATTCTATCATGCTAATGCCTGCTGGGCTTTTGTAGCCAGAAAGCATAAAAGTCACCATCTTTTCAATATATCTACGTGCCACTCATTCATTACATGATGTAAGAAGTAAATAAACTAGGGGCAAAAAATGAAGCCACCTGAATCCCTCAGCCAGGAAGGTAACACAGTCCAGAACTGGAAGGGAAGATTATAGCACTTCTGTATTTTATTGAAAGCAAGTAGTTCTGAAGAGATATTGAAGACAGAAAAATCCTCTGTTTGTTACAGGTGACAGGTTTAGAGGCATTAGAAATAGGCAGTACATTACAGCTGGATTACAAGGAAAACTGCAAACTGCAAGACAAAGTCACTCTGAAATTTAAAGAAAAAAAATCCACTGAACCTCTTCCAGAAGCCGGGAAAAGCGGCTTTTCTCTGCAAGAAAATATCTGCCAAGTGAGAGCATTGATCACTGTGATGCAGAGCTACATAATATAGCGAAGTCATGTGAATTTGAACAGTTAACAGCTGGACTAATTAGAGAGCACAGTATTATTGGTATAACTGATAACCAGGACTAAGCAAGGTTATTTTGCAAGTAATAGATTTGACTTTGCAAAGAACAGTGGATATTTGCAGAGCTAATGAAAACTGTGCTTTCCAAATTAAAGCGTTAGCAAGCAGCGAAAGAGCTGGAGTGCATCTAATTAAAAATGCATAGCAAGGCAGGAAGACGGAATACAAGGGTAAACAAATGGCAGAGACCAGATTTGTTTGCAATAAATATGGGAGGAATCACAACGTGACTCCAAGGTGTCCAGCCGGAGGGACACGATGCCGCGCGTGCAGCCGGGGGAACCATTTTGCACCGCGGCTGATACTGCCGCATCTCCTCTCTGAGTAAACAGTCCTGGAGACTTTAGGGCTGTCAGCCCAGCATCTTTTACAGAAACCAAACACATTACTCGTGTCTCCGAGAGGTTATTGTATAGCTTACAAAGCTAATACTTAAAGAGTTTGCATGGCTGCATGCAAATAAGCTTTGATTTAAACTCATTAGCATTTCTGCTTCTAAGCTCTAGGTTGAGCTATTCTTAGACTCCTTTCTCTTGAAAGAATTATGACTTATTTATCTGACAGAGTGCCTACTATCTCCCATCTCATTTTCCTAATCTAACATAACCTTCACAATTCTCAGCAGCTTTGTTTGACAGCTACCTACAAGGAGGAATATGTCACCCGCACAGCTGTGCGGAATCTGGTTTCCCCACCGGGGAGTTTGCCTGAACCTTCCCGTTGTGTCGCTCCGGTCACTGTGTGCGTCAGCCCCGCTCTAGCACCAGCTCGAGCGAAAACGTGGAAGGGCTCCCAGCCCCAGGCTGCGCATGGCTCGGCTGAGGGTCCTGCTTCAGGCTCCCCACATCAAGCTCAAACCATGGTGCTCTGACTCTCACGAGTTTTTACTACAGTTATTTTTCTAGGAGAGTATCCTTCCTCATCTCTCATATTTACCTACAGAATTTTACAACAAAGAGAACACCTCACACATCTGGCATTAGAGCACCTATTTAAGAATTATGAATGAAGATGGAGTGGGATGGCTTCCCAGACTGGCATGTTGCAGACATCTACTCACTCCCAGAGCATATGGTGCTGGCTCCTTGTCAAAGAAAAGATGTGGAAATGAAAGTCTATAGGTCTGAAGCCAGTGACTTTTCTACACCTAAACAAAAGATGACTACGTCCTCATAGCAAACGTTGTGTCCTAATACTTGCTGTTTATCACATGTGCAAAGCAACGCACAAATGTCTCTTTAAATCCTGACACTGATCAGGATTTAATCTCACTGATTTCAGGTTACAATCAGCTGCCAAGAAAAAAATTGGTTATGTTTTGCCAGTTTTTATGTTAAAGCAGTAAGGGACAAATTACATTTTTAAGGAACTTCTAAGTTCACTCCAAGAGGTTCAGCCAAGCATCAGGTTAGTCAGGGAGTGGTGGCATCCAGTCCTGAAAAACAGCTCCGTGCTGCTGGGGTCGGAGCACTTACTGATACTTGTGGGTTACTAATACCTGTTTCCTGCAGGATTGACTGATAATACTAATGTCCGTGTACCCAAACTGCTGTAAAATCATTAAGCATATCTTGTTTTACTTAACCTAAACTCATTTAAATTGTAAGACTTCTGGAAAGCGTTAGTGAGACTAGAATTCCCTGGTGTGTTGGGGAAGACTTTAATGAAAAAATTAAGTCTTATCATATTAAGCACAATTTTTATCATATCAGTGACTTAACAGATTAATAAATGTTGTTTTATGAAAATTATAAGACAGCTTCTGATATGAAATTGGATTATGTCAGTTCATTTTTTCCATCCACTTTGTAATACGGCAAAAAGCGAGGGCTTGATATTAACATACTGACGTCACTAAAATTTCTCATGTAATTAGACTTGATCTACCTGTTACTGACATATAATATTGGTTTCTCTCTTAGAGGAATCACTCTTGAGTTTTAGATATTTACAGAATGAAGCACATGTGGAAGCTAAATGGTGACTGCGGCCCTATTGACGTCTCCTTTCTTAGCGGCTAAACACAACCCCCGGAGCTCCCGATCCCGCAGCAGCCCCCGCGCTGCCCGGCAGCACGCGGAGCCCAGCAACCAGCCAGCCAATCAGCGAGGTGATCCGCGCCGCCCACGCGCCAGACCGCCCAATGAGCTGCCTGGTCACGCGCGGGCCGCGTGGCTGCAGCTGCCGCCTCTCCTGCTCAGCCCCCCGCTGCTGAGGAGGCGCTCGCGTCACCGGCCCCGGGCTGACCGCAACAAGTGAACATTTCTAAATTCTGTTTACTCGTGTGTTTACAGAGAAACATGTATTTTTGAATATTTGCCAGGGGCATCTTAAATTTTTCTAGGTATTTCCCATACTCTTTTCCATGCCTTGATCTGAAGGGGTTATGGTCACTTTTGTAAATAGCTTCATGGAGGCATGACAGTACTTAAACACTTGTCCAGTTCCATAAAACTAATGTCAAGACTGTTTTCCCCTTTCCTCATTTCAGCCCCCCCAAATTTATCTCTCATTTGCTAGGCAGACAGTGTTGCATGTGTCACATCTAATCCCCTGAAAATCAAATCTCACCACCTGAAATACAAGTTTTTCTATTACTCCTTCTGCTATTAGTAACAGAAACACAGTATTATTATTTCAAAATTATCAGAATGTGATTACAATAAATCCAGGAATAATCAATGATGGAAATTTATATGCAGGAAAATCTCTGACAGCTGTACTCACACAGTATAAAATTTAGGCATCAGACCTACATTTTAGTTCTCCTATAATTTGTTCTCATCTACTAATGGTAATATTTTGAATAATTACTTTCAACTGAGCTTGCACGTCTCAATTTGCATTTAACTAGCAAATTCTTACAAGCAGCTCATTTTATCAGTTCAATATGTCACAACATTGTTTAATTGGGCAAGACAATGCATAGGGGAATTTCAAAATATTTTTAATTGACGATGTAAATATTTTACTTTCTAAATTTCTCTGCCATATATGTTGTCCAAGTCTTTCAATCTGGACTTTCCAAAATAGTAGCACATTAAAGCAACATCCGAAAGGCCCTTAGTCACTGCTGAGCAGGGCTGTATGCCTGAACAAGATCCATGGACGCAGGTCCAGAACTAACCGGAAACACTTCGTGACACCTTAGCCTGTTGCACGTTGTGCAGCACAGCTTAAGCACAGACCAGGCTTGTTTCTGTCACATACGCAACCGCAGGAGCGGTGTGGAGCTGTCCATGACAAAAATGTCCATGTTAAAAGTGCAGATTTTTGTGGCACATTGCTGACATTTGGAGTACACCTTATGTTTGATCTGAAAGGGGAAATACCCAAACTGCTTGACAGAAACTTTTTTATGAACAGCTCATTTTGGGGGTCACTTACCTTATGTGAGAGTTTTAAACTATGGCCCTACCATTGTGTCCTTAAGATTCTTTCTCACAAGGTAACTACGCACCTGGAGAGATTTCATGGCGCATCTGGCATCAGTGTAACTACGTACAGAAAACCAGACTTTTTGTCAGGCACCTGACAATTGCTGCATCAGTCTAACAAGGGGTCTCTTTTCAGAGAGACACAACAAGAGTGTCTTAACAAAACATGCTTCTCATTCTGTGGTAAATTCCAGGCAGCAATTGCTCACATAGCTGAACTACTTGCATTATTTCAGACCTGACTGTGTAGCTGCAGCTCCCCAAAACACTAAATTTTGCCACAGCTTTGCCTGCTAAACTGAAGAGCTCTCCACTGACAGGAATTTTCTGTGCATTTAGATAGTCATATACCATCTGGATAAAAAGATAAATTAGGAAGCCAGGAAGTCTCATAGGTACATTGATGAACCATAATTGTATATATAATTGTGTATATATGTAAATGTATATACATATATTCACAGGAAAGAGTAGATACCATACATGCTCCCCTCTCCCTGAATTACAATATAGGTGTCTTGTTATCAGTGGGAACCAGTCCTTGAGTTCAGAAGCATAATTAAGGAAAATAATCATTCTTTACTGCATCTTTCAATTCTCCACTCCTTGTTCTGGTTTTACTATTCCATGGAGAGCTTCTTTTTACTGCTAACAGTACCTTGTCTGGAAGGCTTCATAAATCACCTTGTGAAGAATCAAGGAATTACCTGTCACTGCTCCCATTTTGTACCTTGTGCAGCAGTTCCTTCCTAGCAGTACTAGGCCATTCAATGATTATGGCTCAGATACAAACTAGAAAGTAGAATTAAAGCAAGTAATCAAAATATTCTGTAATATCATCAGCTAGTTCATTTGGAAGCCAGTTTTAAATATTAGTAATAGTTTCAGCAGAAGAAATGTCTTATTTCTGATACCAAGAACATAAGAAGTGCCATAGCTGGTCAGATTCAAGATGCACTAAACAAGCTTCTGCTCTATGACACTGATGATTACGGAAGAATTTAATGACCGTAGATGAAGAATACTCTCTCTGTCCTTGAAAATCATCATTAGAAAATTTTATAATTTTGACTGCAACAGGAAAAGTCCTAAAACTATGACACAAGAGACTCAAAGTTAATTCTTGTGACTACCATAATTCCCTCTACTCTCTCTGCACTTACTTCTGTGTTTACATCTGCAGAAAGGTGATAACAACACTTCTTGTATAGCACTTTTTCTATTTCCAAACCCTCTTCTCAGGATATAGAAATTTCATTTGAATGGAGACTACTTCATTCAGTTGATCTTAAGTCATAGCCACATACTGGTCTTATCACAACACAGCCAAAGAAGAGCAATAATAACAGTGATAACTCTTTAAAAAGAGAAATGAACTGGTAAGATTTTGGGGGAAACTATTGTCCTTCCTTCTTCATCCCTACTCTGTTTCTTTTTGCTTGCTCCCTCTTTTTCCTTCCCTCCCTTCCATCATGAAATGGATTTTCCCATTACAAATGTGAGCCTTTGCCAGAGGATATTGTCTCTGCATAATGCTCTGATTTCAAGGGCCTGGCAGGTACTGTAAGACAGAAATGAGAAACTGAGTGAATTCCAGACGTAATATTACATGCCTACAGCACATCATATGGTTAATAAAATGGAAAAATTGAAGCACAAGTCCCATAAGTTTTCACTTTTAAAGCACTGACACCTTTAGTTTATGAATTAGTAAGCCTTTTTCATTTTATAGTCCATAGAGAATTGCTGTTCTCTGCCCTGTTCCTTGTGGTTTTACTGTGCTTTCTTCTAACTTTTGTTTTAACCTCCAGTTTCCTTTCATTGAATTTGAAGAAAAATCGGCCAGAGAAAAAGTACAATAATAGATAGCAGTTAGTTTTGGAAAAGACAGAAACAACATTAAAATTTGTTATTTTGCGGTTCTAACATACCTGACTTTTAATATTTACACCTTGCTATATACCTCCTACAGTATGTGAAAAAGATGTAGGCAACTCAGTATTTCTCCTGATCTCCTCCTTCTCCCTTTATTTTGCCTACACAGAGGCCCAGAGAGGAACAGCATCTCTGCTTTTGTTCTGTTTGTTATTTGGGAAAACTGTGGTGGAAATTCGGTATGTAGTTCTTACTGGATTTAAAAGAAATGAGGATTTTGACAGTAAAATAGTACCAAGAAGCTAGAAATATATATATTTAAGCCCTTTAAAAATGACAAGTAGGTAAAAATTGCCTTTTAATCTAACAGGGAAATACGAATAGCCCATATCTGCATCAGTAGCCAACCTCGACCAGAGTGAGAATGAATGTTGTAATATGAAGAGCATATACCCAGCAATACACATATACCCAGCTATACACATATACCCATATACCCACATACACAGCTATACCGAGGGTGAATCTGCATGCATACCATGTACTGTGAATACAATCACTGAGGCAAAACCTGTCATCCAAAGTGTTGACAAATTTTGCTGAATAGTAAAGGTTTTACAGAGCAAAGCAATGCAAACTCTTTCCACCCCACACTTTTATGTCTGAGTAAAGGGCTGGATAAGTAGTATCTCCAATCATTCTAGTAAGAGGTTTTATCAGTACTTTCAGAATGACTACTCGCATTTAACTCTCAGATTTTATTTATAAATGTTTTCCACTTAATACATTGTATAGTTGATTTTATTAACTTATTGCAAGCTTGTGTAGCACAAAAATGTTACTTAGGATGCGATAAAACAATATTCTTAGGAATACTTCAAGCAAATGTAGAGGCTTGGCTAATGATAGAAAACATGGGCTTTATTTACACAATTCTGATTTTCAGGATTCTTTTTGTTTGTTTGTTTGTTTTTAGGGAAATAGTATTAAATATTTCTTAGTTCATTATTAAAATGCATTTTTGACTTTGGGTATTTTAGATGCTAACCACATTCACAATTCACTAAGCAAATGAGACTTAATGTCTCCATTCTGATCTGAACTGTGGAAAGAAGCACCTAGCTGCTAAAGCAGGTAAGATGTTTAACATGTGCCACGTCACTCTGCCAGCGGAGCTCCCTGTTCATGTCCCCTCTTAACGTCTGTTTCTTATCTCTGACAATTAACTGTGCTGAAATCACCTTGTGTGTTTTATCATCATGGAAGGAAGACAGTCTGGCACTCAGGGCATTGTCTGTAATCTTGATTTCTGCCTCTAGGATGCAACATCTTTTATTAACTGTCGTTAATACAAAAAGCTTGTATATGACAAAAAGCTTGTATTTGAACATAAAAAAGCTTCTATGTTCAGACTTTTCTACCTTAAGATTTTTTATGTAAAAACAGTTTTTTTTTTTTCTCCAGAATGTGCTTAGCGACAGTGCTGATGGCCTGGGCAAGCATAACTTGTATATGATTTTGTTACATATGACTTATAAAGTTCATCGATCTCCTAGGTGTCCTTCAGAATTAAACAGACTATATAGATGGAAAAAAATACTAAATCTATTTTTACTAAGGACTAGGTTATTCAGTACTTCAGGAAATTGAGAGGAGTAATCATCTCATAAGAAGAAAACCCAACTAAAACGAGGAATAAAAAAGTAATGCTTTCATTAAGTTAGCAGTAATGGCTTTGTTAACAAGCCATGGCCATTTTTCATCCTAATTATTTTTTTCCTGTCTTTCACACTTGCTTTTCATGTCAAATTGTGACAGTTGCCCTACCTGCACCAGCTCTGCTGGAATGATGTGCATTTGGGATTTGGAGTAGCTCGTTTTTACATGAGATGTGTGCGAAAGATCTTACATCTTTGAATCAAAAGTACCTTGAAAGGAAAAGCAAACAACAAAATCTATGTATATCAGATCATTTATAATCATTCTGATTTTCTGAGTTCTCTTGGTAAAAAATGAATAACTCGATTGAAAACTTCAATATAATTGTGATGTTGGTTTCCAGATTCCTCCCAGTTTCTGCATTATACAAATATGCTACATTTTCTATAGGGTGCTCTCTTGGTTTGTTCTTCCCCAGATAGACCACAGCAATGCATAGTTTTAGATTTAAACTTTTTCACTCTGCTTAGGTTAGAAGGTTTTATTCTGAAGCAGCCATTATCTTGAGAGAATAGATTAGTCTTTAAGACCTTGCTCATTAACACCTGCCTATTAAAGCATATATTATACAACAGATATTAATACAGAGACACGACAGAGCTCACTGTTTGTTTTTCCTTTCCTTAAAAGTACATTATATCAGAGGTGTTTACAGTTTCGTGCTTTCAACTCCTGCAGGTTTCTGTAATATATGCAGCCCTGGAGGACTCTTCAGAAGAAGAACCTTCAGTGGAACCGGAGAAGGCAACGATGAGCACAACATTAAACTGTGCTTAGGCTACATGACTCTTTGGACGTATATCTCCATCCATACATCCATGCATAAGTGAACAGACAGCCATCCATGTGGACGTGTGTATGTCCATGCGTATATACCCATATACATGCACAAATACATACAATCAGTTACATCATTCAGAACTGCTAAGCCTTAAGGTCCTAAACCAGTCTATATTTGTTAAACACACAGCAAAATTTCCCTCAAGCTGAAGTGGAAATTCACCTGGGAAAGGCAGGCAAAGATTAAGCACCATTGAAGCCAGAGGAAAAAAAATCTACACTCCCATCCTGTCACCTTCACAGATTTCAGCCCCACTAACCACTGTAGACAGTATTACAACGTAATGTCCTTAATACAGAGATTACCATCTTTTAATAGATTTGCTTTAGTTTAAGCATTACTTCCAAACAATGAGTATGCATGTTTTTTTTTCAAAGGAGTTCTGAGAAAGATGAATATGATGAGGCTGAAAGAAAAACTTTGTCCTGAGGGCAGGGGCTGCCGAAGAAAGGCCTCTGCTGAAAAGGAGACGGCTGAGGGGAGAGGGGACGTACTTTGTTTTGGAAGGCAGGCCATCCTGGAGCCCGGCCTCATGGAATGGTGTGGCAGGAATGGCTCAGAGGATAGAAAAAAGAGTCCAAACAATAACGGGAGACAATTTTGGGAGACTCTTCCTTTTTATGGATTATAGGACACATGATCCCCTATAATCAGCAGAAATTTTTCCACTGACTTAAATAACCTTTAGATCAGGCCTAAAGTACAAAGCAGAAATCCAAAAGAAAACAAACTGTGAAAACAAGTTCACTGTAAAGTGACATTAGATAAGAGGAAAAAGGCATACCTGTGATCTCTCCTTTTATGGAGCTCTTCAAAAACTAAGATCCTTTATTTGCTCGAAAGCTTCATCTTAAGGAAGTTTCTAAGACAACCACCACATACATACAGCAACAAAGTGATTGCCACAGCCGAGACGTTTCCTTCTGACATTGCTTTGAAAATGATTAGCCTAATTCTCTCAAAACTTGACAATTAATCCAAATTTGGTTACTTTTCGATCAGTGGAATGAAAGCAAAAGGGAGGAAAGTAGAACAAGATAAAGCTAGTCCTTTTTTATGGTAATAAATTACAAAACCTTTTGTTCTGATACTTTCAGAGTTGACAAACCCACATGTCAAATATTTGGTACCTGGAAATGGAGAATATAAATTCCAAGATCGATCTAAAGTTTTGCGAGTGATGATTCTAACTTGCCCTTTGGCTTAGCTGGTAAGGAGCCATTCACTCCTATAGGATAAAACTGTGCATCATTTCCTACACAACATGCTGAATTTTCAAACAGTGAGATGGATTCCTCCACAGCCAGCACTATGGAAAAAAAAAAAAAAAAAAAAAAGGATTTCCCCATGAAAGGTAATTCCTGAGCAAGTTTTGTAGGAACAGGGTGAGGGATGGCATATTGCTGTATACTGACTGCTTGTGCACCACAACCTCTGTGGTGTAGAGATGATAGTTGAGGTTTCTGAAATGCACAAGAGAAAAAAAAAAAAAAAGCTAAATATCTAAGAAGTTAAAGAAGCTAAGGATTGTTAAAAGACTTGCTGAAGACTTGCTGTCAGGCTCAAATGGTGCTTGTTCCTGCTTTTCAGGAGGACAGGAGAATTATCAGGTACTATGTAGGAAAAATCACTATGGGAAAATAAGTAAGTCCTTTATTCAAGTAAAATCAGTAGGCAAATCTAGAGAGCTTTGTGTGAATGCAGCCAGTGATATTTCAGATTAGAAAACAAAGGAATAACAAAAGCTCCAAAACAGCTCAAAACAACCCGCATCTCCACTGTGTGCCTATGGGGCAGGAGAGCTGGAAGAGCTAGATTCCATCAGGCCCAATTGAGAGATTCTGAATTTCCAAATTCTGCCTCTCGCTTAAGAATTTGAAACATTACTTGCTGAAACAAACAAAATGTTGTTGAAAGAAAGCATTAGCCCTGAAATTATAAATATATATATATATAATGATCAGTTTACTCTGTATATTGACAGCAGGGGCCAGTGCTGAAGACAGTAGGAAATGCGGTTTTCTGAGAGGGTTTGGTTGCTTAGGGAGGCCACTTGGAACAGCACAAAGGTAGTCACTCCTCTGGGCTATGACGTGGTAGCTCCAAATACTTGTAAGCACGGATCACTTCTTACACGTGTTCTTCATTGCCAAGTCATGGAAACCCTTCTGCACATTTTTATCTTTATGAATTTTTCTCCTGAGAACAGGCCAGTGGGTTTAAGGTATTTCTTCATATCAGAAGAAATACAATTATCATGTGATGAAAAGCCACAGAAGAAAGAGAAATATAGGAGGTGTTTTGTCTTCTTTTTCCCTTTCTTGCAGTTATTATTGGAGAGTGGGAAGAAAAAAAAGTGGAAAAAATGTCAGAGTTGCCATTTATTTTAAATGTCTTCTTTAATCCATTCTTTTCTCTTTTGCTTTTATATTCAGTACAACCTTGTTTAAATTTTGCATCCTTCAAAATGCTCCTCTCTACAACAGTTTTAGGGTAATGACGTGGAGTACTCAGTGTCTCAGCAGTTCTTGGACTTGCTCTTCAACCTCAGTCTTCCCTCCCTTTCTTCAGCTCTACCTCTTATGCATAGTTCATAAACGCTTAAAACTAGGAATGCCTTTAAAAAGCTACATGTACATTTTACATTAAAAATACAAATGTAATGTGTGGGATCATATCTTCCTGATTCTCCTACAGGCAATTTATTCAACACCAAAAAGTCCTAAAAACACAAGAAAGAAAAGTTCCATAAGTTTTATAGTATCATTTAGGTATTCATAAAAATAACAAAGATGGATGCTGCTGGTTTGATTTTCATCACTTAATCAAATTTCATTCAATCAGAAACTGTTTTATTTAGATACATTTAGAAAATATGCCTTTTTTCAGTTCTGTAACAGTTAATAAGAAATACTAGAGAAAAATATTTATTTCACCAAAATGGAGCTACAGAATTGGCTAGATTATTTTTGTCACTTCTGCAGTGCAGTTGTGAGGTCTATTTGTAGAGAACCAGAACATTTCTTTGATGTGGGTGCTTTTAAATAGCTTAATTGCAAGGCATATGGTATGAAACAAACAAAAAATCTCATGAAATAAAACAGAAAACCTTGCATAAAGGTGGAAAATTGCTTGAGGAATGCTGTGGTCTCACAGGGAAAAATCTTTGTAGCTGCTAACTGCAGACTCCAAGTCTGTGATTAGCCTTTTATGTAGAAGAGGTAACACGATGTAGCTGATGTAAACATGTCAACCCAGCATGAGGAACAGAGGAAGAAGCCAACTTCTTCTTCAAATGGAAAGTTTCAGATCTCCACATCCACTCTGAACTCTGTAGCAACAACTAAAAACCAGTTTCGAATATTCTTAGGAAGCATTCAGAACTTCTTATCAATTTTCCTCAGGCTTGCTAACATCATGGGCTGCACTGGATCTAGCTTTTTTGTTAGGTTCCCAAATTTATATGCCATGTGGTGTTGGGCTGAATTTGGTCATGGGACCAAGTAGAAGGGATGGTCTTCCCTTGAACCATCTGGTTTTCCCTTGAATCTTCAGGTGCATTTTCATGTGCACAAGCCAATGGTTAAACCACATGGTTAAATCAAAAAAAAAAAATCCGTCGATCAAAACATCACCTCCTGGAGTTACAGATATGGGCCCTTTGCGGGATTTTGTTGTAGTGTCTCACAACAACTCAGAAACTCACAGTCACCGTTTTCCTGTTTTATTCAGACTTTGGTGGGTTCGGCCTCCCTGCATTGTGCGAACATTGTGATTTCTATGTTGCTCTTTCCTTACCTATAAGAAAAGGATAATTTTCCACTTTTTTTTTTTTTTTTGAGAAGATGTGTGGATTTCCAAGTGAAAATGGAATAATACATGAAAAGGCATACAGCACCCCAAATAGAAATCTGAAAGAATTATGAAGATTATTACATGGGAGATTACAACCAATGGCAATAAAATTAGGATGAGCAATCTGTAGAGTTTTCCCTCTAAATTTCATGGCTTTCACATCCTAATCTCCGATACGTGTCATGCATTTTTTGTGCAAGGAGAAATCTGTAGCTGCACCTTACCTGCATCCCCATTAGCAACCTGATTTTTTTTTCCGCGATTCTCTGATATGTATATATCTATATATCTATCTCCCTTCTGAGATTAAAATCTGCTTCTAAATCTTCAAAGCAATTACACAGACAAAAAGCAGCAATCTCTTCCTGCCGTACGACTTTCAGTGAGTAGAAATCACCTGATCAGAATGCGATGGTAGGTTATCAGCTCAGAGAAAAGGCATGATATCCTGCAGGACTGATCAATACATGAACAAACTTGACTGCCTTGATCTTGCTCCTCTATAGAGCTCTGGGTGCGTAGCTGCTGATTTTAATGGAAAGACCAATTGGACAATATAGATCCCTTCCTTCCCCAGGCAAGGGTGCTTTTAAAGTTAAAGCGAAAACAAAGGGAGAAGGGAAGCACGAGGAAATCCACAATTCCAGTCTGTGTTTTTCATCCTTGGTTTGAAATGAAATTTTTTTTCAAGAAAAAAATATAACAGGTCAATCCCAAATCACATGACTCTGCCTTTGTTCCCCCATATGTTTGAACTAGTATCTGCAAGTGCGATCATTCCATATTTACTAATTGCATATTTACTACTTAGAAGACGGGACAAGATTTCGAAAATGGTTGGTGACATTATGGTCAATCAATAAGTGAGTTTTACCACCGCAAGGAGAGAATTTCACCCTAACTATATTGAGGGATAAATTTTGCTTTCAGTGGTGTCAAGAGAGCTGGGATTTCACTGAAGGCGATGAATGAACTCCTCATTTTCATAGGTGGATGTTCGGTTATGTTGGCAGACATCAGCCAATTTGCACATGTAATTTATGCATGAATCATTTGATGAATGATAGCTGAATATTCTTCAATTATCATTGCGCACAGTAGCTGACAGAAAAACTATGGTCTGGATAACATGTTGTGTGCAGCCTGATTAACACAAAAAGTACTGGCTCTTTGAACACTAATATTTCTAGCTACAATTGACTTGGATGGTCATGAGAAATGTGAGAGAATATGGACTATGATCCCTGTAACTTGGGTAAAGAGTTTTGTTACTGTATTGCAGAACAAGAAACCGAGGAAACGTTTTGAAACAGTTCACCGAAGATGACAGAAGATAAGCGTGTCAGAAGAAGGATTACAATGGAAGAATTTTTGATTCTTATCATGATCCCAAACGTGTTCTAAACTATTAAAATTAAACTCACTGAGGTTAGCAAAAAATGTTGCCTGTGAAGTTTGCTTGATTTTAAACAGAAATAATTAAATACTGCTGTAGTTCTCAAGATACAAATCCTTCTAAAGATCAAACATATCCTGTAAGATATAAAGGGGATTATACACTATTGCAATTTTTTTTTCAGTAACTGTATTTAAATCCATGAATTATGTATGTAAAGGAAGACCTGTAGCAGGAATAAAAAAGTATAGGTGACATCTATAATCTCAGGTACAGAAGAACAAATCTCCTATTTGTGTACCATAGCACTTAATGGCAGGTGACTAAGTTATATGATACTACACCATTAAAAACAGAAATTTAGATCTGCAGCAAAAGAATTGAAATGAGCTTTTGTCTGCCAGAGTTCTCAAAAATCAGCACCGTGCAGCATTCCTG
>NW_010587519.1:101124-119889 GCF_000705375.1 Tinamus guttatus | reverse complement strand
CTAAAATGCAATAGAGATTTTGATGCACATATACATTAATTAACATTATGGAGAAGAAAATGGTGCTCCGCTGGAATAAAAAACATGATTGTGCCTAAGAGAGCCCATGGATATCTATAGGAATTTATTTATTGTGTGTATAGGTATAGGAGAATTTTAATAGTAGACTCTGAGTTACTCATATAGACTTAGGCATTTTCAGGACCTGACGGTTTTGCAGTGATGGGAATCCTTAGTTCTGAGCAAAGGTGGAGAGACCTGTCAGAGTCTTTTTATAAAATTAACCTTCGCCTCCTCAGTGGGTCAAATTTCTGTTTTAAATGGACACAGTAGCAAGTCCCTACTTCATAAACATATTATGCAGACAAATACACTTACAAGGTATTTGGATACGCTCATGTGTAATGTGTGTGGAATGCTCTCATTAATTTTAGTGGAAGTAAAATTGGAACTTAATTTCCCTTCCTAAAATTTGTATTTTCTGCAGCCTTCTTTAAGTTTCCAGAGGGAAAAGGGAAATGAAGATTGTAAGCCAAAAGGAAAGAATCTTTAACCTTTTAATTAAACTGCTGTTAAAACACTGAAGAATATCACCGTAAAGGAATATTTTATTAGTGAAATACCACTAGATATTACAGCTGAGATACTAAGTAGGTGCCAAAAATAACCATTTTGAGAAAAAGCTTCCTAGAGACCTGATCCTGGAGTTCTTACACAAGCCATATGCCAGTCGACTTCAAAAGTGGTCTCCTTCTTGAGCAGTGGGACTGCTTAGGGATACCTTAATTTAAAGCATGCTTCGAGTTTGATTGGAGAGCAAAGATAATTCAGAGATTAAATTTTCCTTAAATATTAATGATACTTAAATATAACTCACATATAAACCTCATAACCAATCACCTAACTAATCAAAGTATCATCAACTTTAATATCTAGTCCTTAGATGATGTTATCAGTGCTCCTGAAAGACACCATTCCAAGATTAGAGATGGTTTGGAAAGCCCAGCCAGTAAATCTGAGACATTCAGATTCTGAAACTTCTTGATTCAGCAGATTTGTTAGTGGTTTAAATAAGGTCAAGTCTTAGGGGTCTGGGATCCCTTTGACAGTAGCATCTGATTTTAACAAACAAAAAAAAATCATTATCTCTGCAAATGACCCAGCTGGCAGCTCTGCCAGGGACAATGCATTAGGGCCAGTGGAGTGGAGGGATTTTCCACTGGTGGCTGCCAGCACCACTGTTCCCCCTTTGGGAGCCTTCCCAGGTGATTGGTTGGTGCTTGTGGCGGAATCGAGGTTGCCACTTCCCTTGATGGCCAACAGCCACCCTAACCGCAAAGGCCCTGGCAGCTGGGCACAAAAGCAACCACCACAAGAGAGGTCTGTTGTATTTTGGGGGACTAGGTTAGTTCTTGACAACCTGAGATCGAGGAGCTCATACAAGGATAACGACCATCCTTGTCAAGTCCTGTGATAAATATAACTCAGCTGGTTGAAAATCAGACCAAATGTATTTGCTTTCAAACAACATGCTTTTCAAACCAGCATAAACAAACACATTTGGGGGCCCCCCCCTTTTTTTTTTTTTTCCTGTGGGATTGAGAACGATAAAATCTATTTATGACAAGCACTCCATGAACAATATGATTCCATATGTAAACTTCCTCTCTGTTTGGGCTGCAGCTGCGGTTGCCGCACATTGTTTTCACAAAGGACTGTTTTATTTATCCTTCATGGACCAGCTTTACAGTCTTTCAGCCCTGCCTGGCACTAATCACTGACCTGGACACAGGTTTGATATTTAAACAGACTTGTTCCTCAGAAACTGAGAGAGGATAATGAATCTAATTCCATGTACTTAGCAATAATACTGACATATTTCCTCTCTCCTGGTATTTCACATGCTAGTTGTACTGAATAGCCTAACAGCTTCCCCACCAGTCACACCAGTTCTCACATACAGAGATAATTGTTCTCCAGCTCATCATTACCGTCAATCAAATTGGATTTTTAACATTGTCTCTTCTCCTTCTCAATATTAAACAAAAGCAATGCCATTTCTGTCCTCAGCAGTGTGGAGAATAACAGATTGAATTCTACTTTTAGCCATTTGGTTCTGATTTTCTATTAGTGTCAGAGGATGTTAGGTCTGAGTAGCTGCGAGAAGCACCACTTTCAGCAAATGACAGGGTGCCCTGCTCTGGTGCAAAGCTGTGGTAATTTCATTGTATTTATTAAGGCAATAGAGGACACACTCATCAATACTAGCTAAAGATACAGGGCCAGGACTCCTTCTGTTGTGACAGCAATGACCTCCAAAATACTGACCTTTTTAGAACAAGATTGGAACCACAGTATCTAAATTACAGCCATTTATTACTACAGATAAAAGAGTCCATTCATTACTGATAGTAATAATAGTTTATCTTTTACGCACACAAGTGTCTGTAAGGGGATCTGACATAGGCTTTGCTGTATCCAGTAACATAAAATATGAGAATCCGGATGAGTAAGCTGCTCTGGTGAAATGTATGATTTAAAGATCACAGCCAGAGCAGCATTTAAGAATTGTGAACGCCAACTTCCTAATCTACATGTTTTAAAATCTTTGTCTCTCTCTATGTATACTACCAATAATAATAGTAACATTTCTCTACCCTTCCTGTACAATGCCTGAAACCATGCTGCTAGTCATTTTGTGTAAGGACTGGTTTGCTAGCAGAAGTTTACAATAACAAATATGTTTGGAGCGATATTCTCTCTCCGGAGATACAGCTCTAGTCTAACACTTCTCAATATTCACAAGACTTCAGAAAGTGCAAATAAAGATCAAGGGCTTAAGTAGGAAAGTTTACCCAATGATAATGTGAGTGATCATTTTCTCCTGAGTACCATTACAGGAGTTTGATGTGTTCTTAAGCGGGGATTTTGATACGCAGAATGCACAATGTCCTCTCTTGTTTTACCTCTTTCTGCTACCTTTACACATCTTTTTTTTTTTCCTTCAGAAAATATAATATTAATAAATAAATTATTAGATGAACACACATAGCCTCAAGGATTATGTACAAGCTATTAGCAGCAATAAGCAGTGGGTAATATATGCTGTTTACTAGCTGAAATAGCAATCAAGCTGATCTGGGTTATCAGCCTTTAGACATCACCAGGCAAAATTAAAATGAGCTACTAGGAAGTTAATTTGAGATGTTTGCTTTTTCAATAGAGTTTATGTACCAAGATGAGAAGAAATGGTGCAACGATTGCCATGAGCAAGTTGAAACAAATGGCATAAAGGAGATGGAAACAACTAAACATAAAATACAGATATTTGTTTGGAAACTGATCTTGGTAAATCATTTATCTTTTAGTACGTAAGTACAGCTGAGTTCCATTGATAACAGCTAAAACAAAGTTGGTGGGTCTAAAAATGGATAACTTCAAGTGATTTATGCCTGAAGTTGCAACATTTCTCTTAAAAAGCAAATGTAAGCAAATCTTAAAAAAGCTAATCTTAAATCTGTTTTAAAAACCATAATTTCATTAAATTATGTAGAAATTCAGAGAACAACTTTAAAGAATAGTAGAGACATAAGCAGAAGACTAACTGCAAAAGGAAGCAGAGTGTGATGATGACACTAAAAGGAAGGTTTAGATTCAGGCCTGGGAATATAAACTGACCTATCAAAGGAACAAACGTCCTTCATTCCCCCATTCTCTCGCAGCATGTTTTGCCTAATAATTGCAGTTTCATGGAAAACACACCACAATTTCTGTATGAATGTTCCACCTACTTGTTTTATTGAGAACATTTCTGTATCAGGTTACAATGTGAAGTTGCCGTAAGACAGGCTTTTATTTCATGCAAGTAACACAGCTCAGCTATAACCTCTCTGACATTTAGGGGGTTTGATCACTGGCGCTAACTGCTTAACAAGCAGGGATTTGATTGTGTGGCAGGAAGCCTGCATAATTTATTTTTAATAGTCTGATAAAATCCACTGCACAGCTGAAAGATGCATAAAGATTTGGATAGTGGAAAAGAGACTATCCACACAAAGATTTACACAAATGGTTATATTATGAGAGGAGTGATGGGGCATTAAGCTGTTGGGAACCATTTGAACAAGAGCATATTTTGAGAATGGGCTAAATACTGCAGTTTCAGTAGTCCATGAAAATGATATGGTTCAAGGCCTTTCTAAAAATGTAACACATCCAAGTCCAGTAAAACAAAAATGCTTCACTCTGTGTTGCTCTTTATAACATTTGTTACCTATTTATATCTGTCCTGTTGGTTCTATGAGTGGAACAAACCCTGTGCTGCCTGAAAGCCACAGCAAACTGTCTGTACATTCTTGCCGCTTCTTTGGGGCACACCAGGAATGAGTGAAATGCTTCCTGAGCTGAGATTTGTCTTTCACTAAGCACTAGCCTATGCGGGATTTATCCTTGTAGACTTACATGCACCCCTGAAATATATTAGAGGTTTAAAATGGAAAGCCAGGCTGATCCTTAATTACAGTATCTCTTATTACAATTCTACAAGGCAACAGTAGAAGAAATTACCATGTGTAATACAAAAACTAACCTGCACAACTCCATTATATTCATAAGCGATGGTCTGTTTTAAGAGAGTAGTTTTAATTAAACCGATCTTTGAGGGGGAAGTTGATGGGATTACTTAAAGAGATCTTTTTTTTTTCCAGAGTGAAGGTTGATATAACTTAACAAAATTCAATTATTTCTATCCAATGCTGCATAAGAAGTATTTGGGCACTGAATGAAACAATTCTTAAAGCAAATTACACCACTGTCAGAAAACAAGAAATCAGCATGTCAAAACACGAGAATATTTCTATACAAAGCATCTCACAGGTGACTTCATACAGATGATCCCTGTCTGAATATTATATTCCTTTCATTAATTTTGGCTACAACAAGAAAGAGGAATATTTTGTATTTGCTATTTGAAATTAAAAAAATAATATAAATGAAAAATGTCTCCAAACATAATCCACAGAAATCTGCAGAAAAAATTTATGTTTTAATTTATCTAAGCTTCCTCAGCACTGTAAAAAAACATGTACAAGTTTATAGCTTTTGAGATCCTCAAATAACTACATTTTCAGCAGTAAAACCAGATCTATAATATGCTATCCACTACTCTCATGTATATGCTTTTAATAAGTGAATTTTATATAGTAGTTACCCAAAGGGAGAACCATATAACAGCAGTATTATACAGTGGGCTCTCTAGTGTTTATATTTTGAATTAGATCAAAGGCTGGTAGAGATGCTCAAACACTGGCCTGGTGAACTAGCAGAAACTGCCTGGCTAAACACAGAGAGCCTGGTTTAATTATTTCTTTACACAGACTTAGTAACATTGACATCAATGGCAGCCTAAAATGAAGGAACCAGAGTAATAACGAAGCACTATATGAGTAATGGAACTGACGGTTTTTGGTACATTTTTATAATAGTAAAAAATGTGCAATCCAGTCTGGCTGTGGTTTATATAAGCTGCCACAATATACTCTCTCAAAATAGATCTCTATCTAAAAGAAGAAAACAGACCTTTTTGTTTTAAGGTTACAGTCTGTAAGCTTTCTTTTTTCCCCCCACAAATTTCACATTCATGTGGAAGAATCATATATAGGACAGTAAGTCCATCATAGTTTTCTATTTGTTCATTTTCCTTCCGCAAAAAAGGACTGTCAAGGCATATTTCTGGACTTAACTGTAGAAGACACCTGTGATTATAACCTGGGTTACAACCACGGTGCAGACACGTGGGATTTAATAGCATCCACTCCAGGTATGGGCATACTCCTGTTTGCAGCTGAGCACACTGAAAGTTAGAGCTTACACTCCTTATACTATTAATAGTCAGATGTTAAGATCTTCCAGCATATAATTCAAAGGAATTAATTTGCCTTTTGTTCAGTGAAAACAGATATAAACATCCAATATTTCCTCACCATGCCCTAATATGATTCTATACTATAAATTATTCTACAGTTAGCCCTTTCAATCGCTGAATCTGCCAGTTTAGAAGTGAAAGCCTTTTTAGTCCTTTGCAACCAGTCATCTGTTGGACTCTCTCTTCAAAATGGAAAATGGTATTTCAAGGGCATCAGTCTTTAGTATATGTGAAACAGTATCTTGTTATGAAAAAAAAAAAATCCCCCCAAACTTTACAATTCTTGTGTTTACTTAAATACGACTTAAAGAAATCTAACCAGAATCCAGACAATATTTTAGCTGTGTTACAACAAAGGTTAGAGTTAGAACACTAGGGTTGGTTAAAATACATTAAGTTTTATCTGCTTTGGTCATTGTGGGAACTAGGATTATATACAATGTACATAGATTTTAATTTGCAAGTATTCAGTTAATATGTCATTTATGTGATCAAGTGAATCTCCATTATTATCCACGTGAGTTATTAGTTTCATTTTTAAAATTCACCAACCTGTGTCTCCCTAATCAACAATTAACTGCTTTCTTGAACTTCTGCTCCAGATGGGAGGGAGAGTAAGCAGATGATTGGATGAATATCTTATTGGTGATGGATCCTTCCTTGCTGCAATTCATGCAAATTGTTACAGATCATTTTTACTTCTTCAGCAAACTTGAGCCTCTAAATCACGGAAATCGAAATCTCATTATCGTTCTCCAGATTCCTAATGTAAATTAATACTATCATTTGCTTTTTAATCAAATAACAGTAGAGCAAAGCTGGAATCACACAGGAAGCTGCAAGTTGGATATATCTGGTCAACTGAAGTGCGTTCACCATGACACAGAATATTTTTTCTAACATTAAAAGCAACATAGCAAACTCCTACACCACCTCCTTTTCTAAATCTAGGATAGGGGCTAAATTGCCAGAAGCAGTGAGAGGGAAAGGTAAACTGGGCTGCATTCATCAGGTCACAAAATGCCAGGTCCACTCCTGCATTTCAAGCTGGCAATGCCTGAAAGTTTTATATAAAAATGACTCCAGGCCGGGCTGTTAGAGACCCACGCAGTGTCATCCAAGCCAACATACCATCTTTTCACCTGCTCTGTCTCTCCCTCCACACTTAGGATACTTTGGCAAATTAGAGAATTACTACAATAGTAACTCAGTAATACTATTCTCTATAAAAAATAGGAATGAGTGAAAAAAAAAACAAAGCACAAAGCTTTACCATAGAACATGAATGAGAAATCACCTATGGGAACTACAAAACTGATAGTTTTTCGACTAAAAAATCCTCACCCCACCTTGAAATGACTTCTACTCTGTTCTTATATGAGATTAGGGATGCAGACAGAAAGAAAAGCCTTGATAAATGAGAAAGTTTTTACCAATATGACTTAAATTGATAACAGAGCTCTAGTTACGGAAAAAGAAAAAAGGATGGGATTTAGCAACTATTTTCATGAATAGAAACATCAAGGTAACAGCTCAGATAACAGTTCACATCAAATGAATATAGACAAACACATAACTGGAAAATAATTTCATCTCTATGCTGCTTCATTATCTTGAGTCATTGTGATCTAGTCACCCACATGGGCAAAGCTGAGGGGACCCCAGCATCCACCTGGGTCACTGAAGAGAGCGCGTCGCCAAACAGCACCCAGGGAGCTGCTGCTCCCCCGGCCTTCTCCCCACTCCTCAGGCACCGCAGTGCATGTGCAACCCACTCCCAGAGTAGAAACCTGCCAACCCGAATGCCCAAATGCATAAGCACATAGCACTCAAAATGTGCTGGTCAACTTTTTTAAAGTAATATTTCAACATTACTGAACTTCTATTTTTTTTTAATGTAAATAATTAGCTTTTAAAATGTTCTCTTCTAAGGAATGGCAATTTCTTCCTTTTTTTTTCTGAAAAGAAGGATGGAAAGAATGTCTTGTTTTTTAATTCTCTAAAACAGAAGGGAGAGGCATGAATGCTCAACTATCACATACCCGGGGAAAAACCTGCATCATGCAGATTTTCAAACTGGAAGAAAAATCTACCCCCTTCCCCTTAGCTTTTTCATCCTTTCCTTTCACTGCCTTGGTGACTTTGGGACACAAGTATCAATAAATAAGTGTGTGATTAGGACATAAAAGACAGAAGCACTAGCAAACTTAGCTTCTATGCATGTCCTATGTCTGTCCTATAGCACAATAAGAGCACAATGGCAAGATGACAGCCTAATAGGAAACCTCAAACCATATTTTGTTGGGTCCATGTGCAATGGACCTCAATATATATTAATTCGCTTATTTGCAGATACACTAAAGAGACCTGGTGAACCAAAGCTAGGTATCCTTGTTTGATGTGAGAAGTTCATGATTGCGGACCTCATGACTGTGTCTCACTGATGAAAGTTATGGATGAACTCCCTCTGCTTTGTGTCATCCACTCGGGCATAGGCCTCTCAGTTGTTTTGACCCTGGCCGCTGCCTATGGCCCGTGAAGCCCATCACTCACCAAAAGAGGCAGTGAACTGCCCTGCTGCAGGAGATCTCTGAGTCCTTCTTCCTCTTCTTCATGCTAATTGGCACTGAATGGGCCAGTCAGACCCCTATGGATAGGAAGATGGATGGGTCTTAGAGAGAAACTGAGACTGAGGCTTAGAGACAAAGCAGGTTGGACCTTTCTAGCAGTTTTGGGTTATTCTGTACATATACTAAGCCAATATTACTTAGATATTCAAGTATAAATATAGATGCCAAGTTCCAAGGTAATTTACTATTTGTGTTTGCTTTAACATTTAATTTTCTTGCACTGTAAGCATTACTCAACCACTAACACATACATATAATTAAATAACTTGAAAATCCATTATTGTATTTTGTAAAGGTAATGCTAATCTTATACAGCAGCAGTTGTTTTCCTCAGAGTATATGAAAAATCTAAGAATTACAGGCTTGATCTGAGTCTATAGGAAGTCAGCAGAAAAACTCTACAACCAAAACTCAGTTTCGGCTTTTTTTTTTTTTTTTTTTTTACAATGGAACATTCGTTATTTTTAATGGAAGCAGGGGAACCATTAGAATTTTGATAGAAAATGCAGAGCAAGTTGTCTCAGGTTAGCTAGACTGAGGGCCAACAGTACTGTATGTGAACTAAACTATCTGCTTAAATTACATGTTCTGGTAAAAGTGGTCAAGTAGATCCCAATTAGGTTAAGAATATCCTCTACTTTACTCTTTCTATAAAGAAGAGATATCAAAATCACATGATGAACTTTGTAGCAAAATTGGAGTATCATGTAGTTGCTTCAAGCTGCGCCAAGCCAGCACCTCCCAAGAGCTGTACTGTGAACTAGTGACAACTTTAACAAAAAAGCTGAGACACTGAAGGCTGAATGGTGACACAAACAGCTTCCTTCTCCCAGCTGCTTTCAGTCCCAGAATGGGATATTTGTTTCCAGCTACAAGTGTAAAACTGACATGAAGCTAGAGAAGACTGGGAAGAAGAGCAGGCAGGAGTGCAGATGAGACTGTGCAGTCTAAAAAAACACCTGTATGATCCCAGACAGAAGTGGAGCAGGGCTGCCAGAAAAACTCCTGAAGAACAAATGTAACAGGTTTTCCTAAAGCAGGGTGCTAGGAATTTGACATTCCCTTTCTCCCTCAACCTCAATCATAATATTCCTCCATCAAAGGGAAGTGCTTAATATTAGATCTGAAATTCCTTGAAGATGACATGAAAATGACACCTAATAGAGGAACGGCAAAACAGAAATGCATAATGGACAGAAGAAAAGAATGTCTAATAGAAGTGCCTCAAGTGATTTTTGTAAGACTCCATTGACAGCATGAACTGCTACCTATTGACATTTGTTTAGCAGAGATCTGGAAAAAACTATACGATCCAAGAAAAATCTCATGCACATAAAATCTCAGTTACTGAAAACTTGTACAAACATGAACAGAGAAGAGAAAATAAATGCATTTAAAATAAGAAGCATTAACTGGGACTGTAGAAGCTGCAACAACTTCAGGAAAGCTATGGAAAACAGGCCTCATAAACAGTGGTAGTATGACAGAAATACCATTGTAAGACACGCTAGTACTTAACACAAGGTGCTTGGACACAAAATGAAGTATGTGTCTTACAAGCATTTTTGCAAAACATAACTCAGAGCAGCAGGCCAAGTACTGGTGAAAAAAAGCCACATGTGGAAGGAGGAACAGTGAGTAGCTGCACCAAGCTCCTTAACTAAAGATTTTTGTAAATTCCCGGTCACAGCTGAGTGACTATTTCCCACCGAGTCACGTAGTACCCTAAGCTTACGACCTCTTTGTAGGTCTCTCCTCCACATTGTGGACTTGGATCCATTCAGCAGAATGGTGATGAGTAGCATTGGAAGTGCTCTGTAATATCCAGACTCAATTTTTCTAGTTTTCTCTCCCTCAAGGAAAATCAATGTGAAAAGTGACCCACTTATCTGATAGTTCAGATCCAGGAAGCTGCAACCACAAAAAAAAAACCTAAAAATTTAGGAATACGACTAGTGTTTAGTCACATGCCTGTTTTCTACTAAAAAAAGGGAAAAAAACGCAAACAAAAATATAAATAACCCCCCCAAAGGCATTCTTAAAGTATATACTATGAACAGAAAACCATGCTGCAGCTAGCCACAAAACCATTCTGAAGGCATTAAAAAGTCACTGTAATTGTCATGATAGCTAAGGCTGTTCAACAGCGGTTACACTTGGTTATGCTCTCAAAATTGAAACCCCACTCCATAACACCACCAGCTGTATCAAAAATAACTTTAATAAAAGCCTTTGTGTTTATTTTTGCTTATACTTTTGAAACTTCCTTGTCCAATTATCTCCAATCAGGCCTGACAGTTCAGCTCTGGGGTTAAAAAGCTTTCAGTTCCATTATAGATAAGCTTACAAGTATTGATTTGAGCATTCCCTCCCGCCCCAGTCACAACCAGGTATCTGTAGAGGACAGAAAGTTTTCAAATCCACTGCAATGTAGCAGAAGTGAAATGGCATCAGAGAATAATGCAGATCAAATGAATGTATAGGAACCATTTAGGCTCTACAGAGAGCATTATTCAGAGCTTCAGAGGTCACCTTCACTGAAACGATCATTAAGAACCAGCGCATTTTACAGGGATTAACACTGAATAAACCTTAGCATTTATTCTAGAGGCTGAGATCAATCTGGTACTTTAACAGGACTAACTGCATCACTGAATGTTTTTTTTTCCTCCTCTGCTCATCTCATTGAGGTAGAGACTCAGCAGTTCAAAGCTCTGCTTTTCTGGTTTAAGTTGCATGTTTGTGTACATGTGCTTGTGCATGCACATGTTCACCTGGAAAGTAATTGCTCACCCTGTGTAATTAAAGCATTACCAAGTGGTCAATTTATGTATTAGGCTGTCCATAACTATGTTCGACCACTACCACACAATCAATAAAAGGTTATCCTATATCTAAAGTAGATATAGGATATAAAGACCACAGTTAGGCCAGAAAAAAGTGCTGTATTAGCCTATTATGATTCTCTAATGGATCTGGTATGAAAAAGGATATTAAATCTGATATTGTTTAATGCACCTTTTTTATACTCAGGAGAAAGCTAAATACACAGCCTGCTGCTTAAATAGCTTACATTAAACCTGTAGATCCCTTTTTCTTAAATTTCCTTTTTTCTCTAAAAATGAAAACGGAATCAAAAGTGACTATGAAAGAAGAATCTATTCTAACTTAAAAAAATACTTCCTACAGATTACATTAAATTTTCAGGATTAACATTCTTGCACATGAGTTACAATTCTTAAAGCACACAGAGCAGACACTGTTGGGACTTCGTGCTCTCTCCAGTTGCATAATAAGCAATGTGGGACTTCTGCTCAATATAGGTCTATGAGTTGATGATCATACCCAGGCAGCTGAAAAACTTTCCTAATGAATAAATAGCAACACACTGTAAAAGTTGCTCATCTTGTTGAGTAGCTACATAAAGTCATGATATACGGAATTACAGTAAGGCACTGACCTTAATTTTTGCCTTCCAGTCACTTGAAACAATTCACTGCTATAGCGATCCTTCTCTAAAGGTAGTCCCATCTCCTAAAATCATTTAAAATTTGTTTTTAGGTCTTCAGACAACTGTTGCTCCTCAGTTTATAACTCAATTAAATAAATCCTAGAAATATCTGATGTATATTCAATATGAAGGTGATAAACCCTAGAAGACAGCTGAAGTGAACTGACACAGTGCCAGAAACAAACTTTCTGGGGAGCCCAGGGTAAAATAATGCAGTCTTCTCTTTGATTGCAAGGCTTTTTGAATGCCAGAACATCGGAATGGATACCCACAACCATGTAATCTACTGTTGAACTTTCTGGCTTGTTTGGTATCTCCATTAACTTTGTATTGCTTTTAATTTTTATTATAAGTGATTTATTAAAAATTTTTGCTCTCAGTTTGGCCACATGTTCCAACATACATCTCTCAGTTAGCAGATGCCTCTCTGGCAAGATTTCCAAAGCTATTGTGAGATAAAGTCATAGAACAGCCTGCTTCTACAATTACATAATTAATTCTGTCTTTAAAAAAAAAGAATTGCAGAGGTGCATTCGCCTGGTATTTTTTTTGCAATTACTGAGTGTTGCTATTTATTTCAGAAAACGTCTTAACAGGATTGAGGGAAAACTAAGCAATGATTTAAAAGTAATTACCTGCCAGCAGTACACAGAAACACTGTGAAGTTCTGTAAAAGCAGCAAGGGTAGCTTTAGGTAGGAACTTCCTCCAACATCACACAGGATGCCTGAAGTAGAGCCACTAATTGTATAAAATCTTTTTAGTTAGTGACTGAGGCCCAGGAGCGTTGCCTCTGCAATGATTACCTCACAAGCCCTAAAAAATGTACTTTCAATCTTATTTGAGCAGTGGCTGTGGATTCACAGAGATGATCAAAGATTTTAGAGTAACCAAAGCCATACACACAGCATTAATCCCAAACAGCAATTTAGCTTGCTTAATAGATCAGTTTCAAAGCTGTAGATGGCACTGACTGAACAACACACACAGTGGGACACAATCATATTCCTTTGTTCAAGTGGGTTTCATCTTTATCCTTAAATTTTGCCTTCGTGATCACAGGGACTAGCTCAAGGACAAGTTGCTGTTTGAGCACAACAGAAAAAACAGTCCACATCATATTAGTCCTTGAACTAATTCACTTACAATGGTGCTAAAGACATCTTAATCTTCTATGAGGTCTAAAGAAGAGATAGAAAAACTGAACACAAGAAAAACAACCAATAAGAATCAGCAGTAAGCCAGAAAGCTCTATTCCTTTTTTAAAAGTGTAGGGATAGCACTTATAAAAGTGCATGTATTATTTGAAGGCACCTGCAATTTTTACAGAGAAAATACAGAGCAGGTCTTCCAGACCTTCTCAAAATTTTCTCAGGAAACACCTTGGCCAAATTCACCTCCTAATTCACTTCTGTCTTCCAGCTTGTACTCTAGATCCAATCTACCTTCTAGTTTAAAGTGTAGATCCTATCTGTGCATTATTTTTAGTATACAACAGTGTCCTGAAAGGTACAAAAGGACATTGTGCAATTCCTTCTGAGCTCTGGAAATTTTTATCTGTTCATCCACCGGTGCTGTCTTTGGGGTAACTGGAATCCCATCCTAAATTGCTCTTAGGGACAGCAGCATCTCCTGCTCTGATGCCCTCAAAACCCAGACATAAGTAGCAAGTAGGTTTAGAGGTTGAAATGAATTGTCTAAGGGGGTTGTGACTCCTGGAAATACAGTACAGTAACATGTTTTAAAGTAGGCCTTTTGATCTGTGTTTTAAAAAACAACTGTTGGACATCTTATTTTCTGCTAAAATATGGCAATTCTTCAAAAGTGAAACATTTGGCAAAGAAATGTAATTGAAGATTTGTTTTGAAAGAAAATTAGGGAAAAAACACAACATTTTAGTAACATTTAAATGTTCTGTCTTGACCTTTAGGAACAGACTGTTTTGATATTTAAATTTAACATCACTTTCTGATTCGATGCTAAGAGATGCTGGCATAGCCTTTATTAAAGTATAATATAGTCTTCAGAAATTCAAATTCTGAACTTAACAAGTTCTAATAATGCACAATTTAAAGATTCATATGTTCAAATCTGAGCAGTATTTAAAGGTTCTAATCTTTCTGGAAAATAAAAACATCCTGGGACATCCTGCAATGGATAATTTACTTACAGAATTAAGGGACATTTCTAAACTGTTTGTTTATATTCCCAGTTTGAAGCAAAAAAGTTTTGACAGCATTAATTTCCCCAGCAACCAAGAGGTCCTGTTCCCAGACAGTCTTATTAGACAATCAATGCAAATGCAAAATCATTTATTTCGATAGAGAAAATATTTGTTTTTTAATACACTTTTAAAATTTGCAACAAGAAGACTGGGCTAATCTGCTGTAAGGAAGTCTTTCTCTATTTATGCTTGATACAAATTAGAAAAAGCACTCCCATTATTTAAAAGAAAAATTTAATGAGGAAATAACTCAGATTCCATTTCAAATTTTGTTCCTAATTAAAAATAGGACTGCTAATTATAATGCCTGTCTACTTCGGAAGGTGCTGCAAGGCTTAATTACTTGTCGGTACAGCTCATTTGAGATGCTCGCATGATGGAAGTGTGAAATTGTTTCTGCTAAACAGGAGGATGGTTCTGTGTGCGATAGGAGGGGCAGCGCTCAGTGCCCTGCGCCCCCAGGGCTGCCACACACCCTGTAGCATCTGCCTCCAGGTCCCACTGCCTCCACGCTCACCGTCACCTTCCTGGCTATAGCAATGTCACTCCACAGCACCCCTCAGCTACCTGCAATCCTATTTTTTTCCCATTTACAGATAGAGAACAGCTAAGGACAGCCTTGGTGCTTTTGAAGGCATGCGGGAAGCCCTCCGTGGAAAATCGGCTGGCACTGGATCTCTTCATTCAGCCTGCATCCAATGAACTGCTTTTCCCTGCACGCGGATGACAGAAACCTTCTCAGAGCACATGTCCTCCTCTGCTTTTGGGAGAGATCATTTCTTCCCTTTCTCTTCCGCTATAGTTCTTTCATGGATCTTCAGAGGTGCCTTAGCAAAACTGCCATTTCAAGTGGAAGTAGATAAATGGCCAGCAGTCCTGCTGCTGGGCTCCTGACTGGCTGGGGACAGAGCACACGGGCCCCGAAGCAGAGGAAGGACCCCCTGTGCTTCAGCATGGCCATGCGGAAAGGGGAGAGGGAGAGGGCAGCCCGAATGATCCGTAGTGCAGCAGGGCCATGGAGGGAATAGCTACGCGTACGCTTCCGACTGGAGCAAACGCGAGCTCTCGGGAATCAGCAGTTACACTGGGAACAGAGGGGTCTGCTCCATGGTGCCATGTTGCCAGGTGGGCTAAATTCAAATGGGTTAAGAAGACACAAACAGGTGTTTTTTTTTCCCCTAAATCCTTATTTGGGCCTACCTGACACATGCACTTGCTTCCATGTGGTTTTGTCACCTGTCTTCTACTTCCTCTCAACTCCCCACTGTTCAGACAGGCATGCAATTAATCCCATTACGAACTAATAGATTTACATTGAGATTACATTAAAACGTGGTGAAGCAATGGCTGTGACACAACCGCACTGCTACTGGAAGAAACATTCTGAAAACTGCTGTTTCCACTTCTCTCCTCTGTGAATACAAATAACTTTTCCTTACTAAGGGAAAGGCATTCCATTTGATCGCGCTAAAGCAATCCCAAGAGGAACAGTGGAAATTTAAGAAGGTTTGAAGTTTATATATAATCAGGATTTATGTCTGTGCTACTTTAGACAAGCAAGCTTTTCTTTCTTAAAACGCAAAACATTGAAGGGCTAGTTAAATGTTTCACAGTCAGTGCTGGAACATAATCTGAGTGTAAACTTGCATCCTATGAGCTTAATTTTAAGAAGCAAATGTGGGACCAAGAACCTAACAAAATTATTTCCATCCTTGTTCTTAATCTAATACTGAGTGGTGACCCAGTTTTCAAGGGGAGAGGTTTTCTGATTACCTGACAGGAGCTCATATTTGTACGAAAAGAATAGTAAGAGCACATTTAATCTTTTATGCTTCTCGTATGACAGCTGTGCTTTCGCTCTCTCAGCTTGCCTGAAGTATGATTAGCACAGAGCTAATTTTTATACATTCAAGATTCTAGATAGCAATATTCATAAACTACAGCAGCTCTGTGTATCTGATTCAAGCACTAATTGTGTGGGTCCTATCACGAATACAGCGGGAAAGCAGTGTATTTCACGGCTAATACTAGAGAAGAGACACGCAATGCTCAGTGGATAAAAGGCTTGTAGTCCCAGCTGGGAAAATCGTTCCATTATCTCCCAGCTGCATAGACATTCCATACGGCTCCGTTCTGCCTCGGTGAACACTGTGACTTGCTGAGAGCTTCAAACAGTTCTGCAGAAAATTGTAAAGATCCTGAGACATTTCACTGTTAAGATCTGTAAGTACAGAATTGTGCCGTCTACTGCAGTGTGAATAAGGCTGGGGGAACTGCATTATCTGTTTTGTTGTTGTTGTTGTTTTTTTCCAGTAAATTTCACTAGCATAAGGAGAATGAAGAAAATTCATTGCTTTATTTATATTATATTTATATAAATTGATGATGCTCCAAATGTATTTATTCTTGGAAGAGAAAAACGTCGTGAATTTGTATGTGTGTGAGGTTGAGTCAAACGTTACAAGAGACTGTGCTAGTAACAGACACTACAGGTATATTTTCTGGGTAGACCAGAGCTCGGTGCTGCAGTAAAACGGACAACAGAGAAGATGACGATGCTAATTTCGGCACTGGCATATGACTTTGTACTGCATATTAAAAGATGAGGTGGGTTATGACAGCCATCTAATTTCTGCAACAGCAACAATTTACAGATAAAAATTAAGAGGCAAAAGCAGATTATTTACTTCTTTAAGGTCACCTTTCCTCCCTGCTCCCATGTCGCTGCCATCAAGAGGGGAAGATTGCCAGACTATTGCTTTCTGCTTCCAACATTTGAAAAGTTCTGCAAGTTGTGTGTGGGTGGGTGCACACACGAGAAAGAGAAAATAAACCCTGCAGTGCTTGTAATTCCTTGCACCACAACAACACAAACAACATATCTTCATCAGCCAGCTTCAGCTCGGGTGCTCCAGAGGCACTATGTCAATGTTTCATGTTCCAGGAGTCTCTGCTTCAGAGGTTTTATGACACTAAGAAGTCCCATATCAGTACCTATAAGAAGTTACTAACTATCATATATCACATTTTACTGTGTAAAAAAGAAAAATAAAACATACCAATATATGCAACTCCAGTTTTCAAATGCAGGTGAGGTACTGATGGCCATGCATTAGAAGTGTTACCTTTCATGCTGAGGATAAAATTATAAATAATATATAACAACTTAAGTGCTTTAAATCAAAGAGGAGACATTTCTCTTGCTTTTTTTTCCAGCTTTACAATCAGTATTAAAAAGGTTTGTGCTGCATAATAAGCTACCCTAAAATTAATTTCTTCTTGAAGCAAATATTTCCATCACAAAACAAGGTGCTAGCATCCCAATGGGAGCTTGAAATAGAAAGTTGTGTATTTGTATTTTGTGGGTATAAAACACTATTGTTTCATTAAAAGAATGCCCCTGTATTTCGGGTATATAGCAATACATCAGCTCTTCAAATTGGCTTTTGAAGATTTCTTTTGAACTATGTTAACTGCATGCTACTACAAGACAACATTCCTTTTAACTTGCCTGCATTTATTCAAGAGAATTGCCACAGATGCCGTTCTACTAACCCTCGTGCAGAGGTCAGTTAAGTGCTGCCCACCTTCCTGATGTGAGGCTTGCTAGGAAAACTAAGACCACAAAAGGCATCTTAATTCCACTGCGCTGCTCAGGAGGTGCGCAAATACTCTGGCTGCCCGTCAAGTGTAGTCAGACCCTCCTGACCTGCCCTGGAGAAGCAAACAAAGAGAATTCTCTTTGTGAGGATGAATTCCAAAAAGGCTGGCTCAAGAAATGTCCTATTCTTTCTTACCAAAGGCTGCAAAGTGGATTATAAATAGATGCATGACAAAATTTATAGCCTAATATTCCATATTCTCTCTTTAAAAGTTGAAGACACAAATAACTTGAGGCACAGTTTTGCAAATAGTTACCTGCAGTTTCTGTCTCTGCGACTACACAGAGTATTTAGATGATCAGGTTCCTTATTTCCACTCATAAACTAGCAGGCATTTGCAAGTCTCCCTTACTTACACAAAGTCTTTCTACAAATGCAGGATATGCAAGAGAAAATACCACACGATAAAAAAAAAAATAAATCCAGTATCTTAGAAAAGCTTAATGACAAAATATTAATGTAACTCCTAGCAAAAGTAGATCAGGACACTGCACTTACAAAGTTTCCAATCTTGATGAGCAAGATTGGCCACATGCAGAAGGTGTGAGACAAGTCACCAAAGGCCATCAAAGAAGACCCTATGCTGGTGTTAGGAAGATGCTAAACAAATAGATCAGCATGAAGTGTTGGCAAAACATTTTTTTACAAACATGGGAATTTGCACGCACCTGTTTCACAGGTTTCAGATTGAGGTGGGAAGGAACAGTAATCACTGCTGAGTCAGGGAATCATCTCTGCCAACCTATCCCTCAGACAAATTCTTGCCTATAGTTCTGTCATCTTTATGTAGTGACACTTGCACATTTGACTTTTGAA